>CM035433.1:3200143-3307643 GCA_020310875.1 Ceratopteris richardii | reverse complement strand
CAGCTTCTGTTGACGAAAGAGCAACTGGAGGTTGCTTCTTGGAAGACCATGAAATTAACTCTGTACCTACAAAAGTAAGATAGCCTAATGTGCTTCTCCTATCATCTTTTGAGCCTGCCGAATCTCCATCAGAAGAAAGTTTAACATCCATATCAGAAGTATAAGGGTAGTATAACCCTTCATTGATTGTGCCCTTCAAGTGCTTCAGAATCCTCTTGGCTGCTTCCATGTGAGGCTTCCTTGAGGTGTGCATGAACTGACTTAGCACACTAACTCCATAGCAGATATCTACTCTAGTTAGAGTAGCATAATTCAGACTTCCAACTGAACTTTGTTAGCTAGTAATATCTTCAATTAATTCACCTTCATGAGCACTTAGCTTCAGATTTACCTCCATGGGTGTATCTGCAACCTTTGTATTGTCCATCTTGAACTTTGTGAGCATATCTCCAATGTACTTTCATGAGGAACATACCTTTCTGCAACCTTTGTATTTTCCAATGTATTTTCTGCAACCTTTGTATTTTCCATCTTGAACTTTGTGAGCATATCTCGAATGTACTTTCATGAGGAACATACCTTTCTCTGTATATACCACTTCAAAGCCTAGGAGTATGTGAGTAAGCCAAGATCATTGAATTTTGAACTTTTCCTTCATTTCAGCTTTGATTTTCCTAACTCCATGTGCATCATTACCTGTAATGATTATGTCATCCACATATACACAAAGTATATGAACTCTTCCTCTTAATGAAGAGGGAAACATCTGACTTACTTACCATAAAACCTTTATCCTGCAAGTAAGTTATGATTCCAAGCTCTAAGAGCTTGCTTCAAGCCATACAAGGCTTTCCTTAGCCTGCATACATATTCAGGATATGATTGGTCTTCAAATCTAGGAAGTTCAGCCATGTATACCTCCTCTAAGATCCAACCATTTAGAAAAGGATTTTTAACATCCATTTGATATATCTCCCAATTCTTGGAAGATGCAACACTAATGAGTACTCTAATTGTGGGCATTTTTGCAACATGTGAGAATGTCTCTTCATAATCAATGCCTTGAGTTTGTGCAAACCCTTTGGCTACAAGCCTTGCTTTATACATGTTAATTGAGTCATTCGAATTCTTCTTTACCTTGTAAATGCACCTTGAGCCAATGACCTTCATAGATGGTTTCTTGGGTACCGATTCCCAAGTCTGATTTTCTTGTAGAGCTTCTATTTCTTCTTCCATGGCACTCATCCATTCTCTCTTATTCTTAGCTTCTTCATATGTAGATGGTTCTTTAGAGTTTGAGTTTTGTGCTATGTATATTGAATGCTTAGTGACTAAAGAGGTGTCATAACCATACCTTTTAAGCTTTCTTTTCTCTCTAGTAGACCTTCTTATAGTCTGATGAAAAGATTCTGCCAGATCTCTCATCTCCTTCACTTTGGCTTTGCCTTTGGAGTTCCAAGAATTGATTTCTCATCTTGAAGTCTTCTGTTCATCATCAGAGTCACTTGATGCTTCAAGTGTATGCTCATTCCTCTTTGACTATGTTGGAAAGTCTTCCTCTAGGTCATAGGGAAGTTTGATTTTCCTGTAATCATCTTCAAACCAAGATTTGTTTTCATCAAACACAAAATCTCTAATTATAATAAAACATTTGTTGCTTGGATTATATAGCCTATAATCTTTATTATTAAGTTCATAGCCGTTGAATATGCATTTCTTTGCGTTTGGATCTACTTTGCCTCTGATTTGTGAAGGTATGTATGCATATGCTATGCACCCGAAAATTCTGCAATGATCAAGGATAGGTCTTCTTCCATTCCATGCTTCATAAGGTTTCATCCCATCTAATGCTTTTGATGGGAGTCTATTGATGAGACAGGTGGCTCTGGATACCTCTGCCCACAAATAATTAGGTAGCTTCTTCTCATTTAGCATTGACCTTCAAATAATTAGGTAGCTTCTTCTCATTTAGCATTGATCTTGCAGCCTCTACTATGGTTCTATTTCTTCCCTCTGTCATTCCATTTTGCTCTGGAGTATACCTGATAGTAATTTCTCTTTTGATTCCTCTCTCTCGGAGATAAGAATCAAAGTCATGGGAGAAATATTCTCCCCCTCCATCTGACCTTAGCCTCTTCAAAGTCTAACCTATTTGATTTTCTACGAGTGCTAGGTATTTCTTGAAACATGAGAACACTTCATCTTTATGCTTCATAAAGTATAGTATTATCCATATGCTACAATCATCAATGAATGACACATAATATCTCAATCCAAAGATTGAAGGCTCCTTGCTTGGTCCCCATACATCTGAATGGACTAGTTCCAATAGGTCTCCATGAATGTATCCCTTCTTTGTGAATGGTTGTTTGTGAGACTTGCCAAATTGACAAGCACTATATTTGTAAATCATGTGTTGTTTGGAGATATTTGGTAGACCAAGCACACTTTGATATCTACTGATTTGCTTCAGGGCCCTTTTTGATATCTACTAGCTCCAATAGGTCTCCATGAATGTATCCCTTCTTTATGAATGTTTGTTTGTGAGACTTGCCAAATTGACAAGCACTATATTTGTAAATCATGTGTTGTTTGGAGATATTTGGTAGACCAAGCACACTTTGATATCTATTGATTTGCTTCAGGGCCCTTTCACCTATATGAGCTAACCTCTTGTGCCAAATTTCCAACTCTGATAAGGTTTGACTACCATAATTGAATAATGCAATGTTTCTAGTATCTTGGAGCTCGAATGTACATAGTCTACCTGAATTTTCTCCTCTTGCTATTTTCTTGAATCCCTAATGTAGATCCTCAACAAATGCTCCATTCTTTGTGAATCTGACCTTAGTTGGCACATACAATACCTTGCTCAATAGGTTCATATTTCCATATGAAGTCTTCACATTGCCTATCTTTTTAACTCAATGACTTGTGTCATCTCTTGTTTGGACTTCATGTCTATTCCTTGGATCTTCCAAGTATGAGAGTAGAGCTACATTCCTTGCTATATGATTTGAGCTACCTGAGTATATATAGAATACATGTACATCTATTATACCTTGCTTCATGGTCATGTTCATCAGAAGTAATGAATCCTCTTGAGTTTGATCATATGCATAGTTGTTGTAGTCTCTCCTTCCTCTGTATCCTCCTTGATAATTATTGTTGTTGTATGAGGAGTTGTTGTAACCATTATTGTTGTGGAATCTATCTCTTGAGCTTCCATAGCCTCCTCTTTTGTAACGTCTTCCTCTTTGATTTCTAGGATTCCCGAAACACTTCTCAGTACTGTGATTAGTTAAGCCACATATGGCACATGGAGAGGAGCTTTGAGTTCTCCCCTTGCCTTGTCTTCCTCCTCTTCCTCTTCCTCTTGAGCCTCTACCTCTACCTACAAAGTTTGCTTGAGGGTACTGCCTTCGTCATCAGACTTTTTACCTTTGCCTTTGCTATCTTTATTCTTGTTCTTATCTGTAAATAGAGTAGAGGATTGATTACCTTTTGAGTTGTCTCCATTCTTCATAAGCTTTGCCTCATGTGTGAACAATTGTCCCATGAGGGTATTGAAATCAAGAACCTCCATGTCCATGTAGAGGCCCATGGCTCTAGTGAAAACTTGCTATTTATCATCTTCCTTTATTCCATTGATCACTTCCCTTACTGTCTTCTCTTCATCAATGATTTCTTCAATGCTTCCGAGTTGATCTCCCATGTCCTGCATTTTGGTGACAAAATCAATCACACTTTGCCTAGGCATCTTCTTGAGTGTGGTGAACTCCATCCATAGTTGATTCTTTCTTGCCTTGGTACTTAATGAGAAGAATGCTTCAAGAGCATTCAAAGTCTCTTGTGAAGTTTTGCAACTCGTGATGTGTGGAAGTAAAAAATCAGAGATTGAGTTAAGAATATATGATCTTGCTAGAGAATCCTTTGAGCACCATGTGGTTAACCTCTCTTGTTCTTCTTGAGTTGTTTGTCCTTTGCTTCTTAGGATCGGCATCATCTCATCTCCAGATATGTAACCATAGAGGTTTCTCCCTTGAAGATAAGCTTCCATTCTAAGTCACCAAACTGAGTAGTTACCTCGATCCAATTTGTCTATAGATGAAGGAAATTCATCTTTCCATGTTGATTTGTTATTGCTCTATTGCTCTCATACCACTATGAAGAGATGGATAGATAGATTCCAAAGATGAACTGGTGTTGCATAAAACCTTCTCTACGCCTGCCAAGTTAACTTCAGGGATGCTTAATATGTTCCTTTAACTTCACAATAATGCATTTGGAACCATTAAGTGCTTTGGAGCATCATTCCCAAATGTTTGCATCAAAACAGATAACCTGCATATGCAAGAATGTGAAGAAACCTTCTATTTTAGGAATAGAGGTGCTCAGTATTATGCTCAGAGCTCACAACTTGGTATGAATTGACCAAAGAGCTTTCGCACACATATGATTGGAGTGTGTAACTAATTAAAGCAAGTTATTTCATCAATTTAGCTTTACCATACACTGAGAAATGATTCTAATAAGTCAGGGGGGTCATCCCGACATTTCAGACACTTTAATCTAACTACAACCCAAGTTAAAGTATAGCAAATGAGTGAGTATACACAATGAAATCGATTCCACAAAATCACTTTAATGATGAAGATGGAGCACAGAACAGTAGACAGAGCTAAATTTGAAAAAGTGTATCAAAATGTATATGCTAATGAACATATGATACAAGGGAAGTCTAGTGGACTACTCATACATGAGGTGAGCTCAATGTATGCTCACTGAAGTAGCTCAATGTCTCTCAAAATAGCTCACTTAGCCCGCGACTAAAAGCATGTCTATTTATACTTAAAGTTTGAGTTTGAATTTTGAATTTTCCTTCACCTAAAAGTGATCCTACACTTTAGGAACATAATTGACTTGATTCCTTCACCAAACAAGTCGTGGCTTGACTCTCCTAAATTCAGGAGATTCCTTACTCTTTTGGCTTTTATATTGATCCAAAGTAAATATGACCAAATTGATAAGCATGTGTTCATATGTAGTTCTTTCTTGTGAAGAAATGAAATGATGTATAGTCCTAAATAATTAGCCAAACACTTAAACTTATTAATTGTACCAACAATATATAATAGAGATTATCAATCTAAATTGGTCGTGAGTCATGAGTAACGACTGATGACTCGTCACTCATAATTCATTACATGCCTAACTTAAAGTGGGCTAGATAATATATTAACATTTGAAAGTTGAAAATTTTAACTTCTAATTTCTAACTTCTATCGTGATACATCATGATTTATAATTCATAAAATTTAAAATCATAATATTTAACAATTATCAACATCATTCATGTCACATGATTCATAATGTTAAAGTTTTAACATGTTACATCCATCAATTATCCTTCAATGATGTAATTGTATAACATCTAAAATATCACATTAATAATGATACATCATAAATTATAACATTTAACATCAATAATCATAGCATCATTATCCAGATTCTAACAACATAATGATCATAACATTTAACACCTAACTTTCTAAGTTTCTAAATCATATGAGTCATGACTCATTACATAAATTATAAGTGTCAAATAATAATATAAAGTCTTAAGTGAGACATGATAAGTATCCACTGTAATCACAATAGTATCAAATGTCAAATGTGAAATGTCAAAGATTCAAATGTCAATAATCAAACTCTATCACTCTCACATGGTGTTGGATGACAAATCATCACTCTCATCATCATCATCTCATCATCATCTCATCATCATCATCATCATCATCCCTAGTAGTAGTGGTATGTGGTCTTCTTCTAGTGGATGCGCCACCACTATTGCTAGGTCCCCCGCATCTGCGAGATGCTTTGGCATCATGATGAGGTAAAGTCAACTCATGGTAGAGCATAGTATATAAGTCCAGATCCTCTGGAGGAATATTTGAAATATCTCTCACTTTTTCTATATCTATTGTATCCACGTTGACCTCCCTCACATCTCCTGTATGGCCTTTGCTCTTCAAAAGATGCAAGTTGCAGTGGCAATAAACTAGTCGCTCCAACTGCATTGTAGATAATTTGTCCTCTTCTTTCTATGGAAGAGGGCCGTGTGCTCCAATTCCTTTCACAAGGACTTACGCTGTAGTCCTATGAAAAGATACAAATAGTTAACTCTCTGCATTACATATAACATAATTCAAAAAATAATTAGTACAAAGTTTATAATACATATTTAGCACATGACACACAGTACACTGAAGACTTTTGACTTAGTACTTACCAACGGAGGAGCATTGGCTCCGTACATCTCCCACCATGATACTAGCTACAACTGAGCACTCAAAAATAACATGTAATGCTCACACAATGAAGTAGGAAAGATGCTCAGCTGATGACACTTCTTAGCCCAAGACAATCCCAACAAGCTCTAGCTACACACAAATTGTGATTTACAGTTGAACAATAACAGAGTAAATAGCATCGAATCAGCCAGTGCCACTGCCTACTCACATTGAGGATGCCTGCTCAGTCAGCTTCACTAGCAGCGCTCCTCTGCAACCAGCAGCACAAATAACACATCATCCAGTAGATTGTTTGAAGTCCACTAATAGTATGACTGCCAGCACACAATTAGACAAAAATATGGCTTCAGCTCCTAAAACACACAAGAAGCAGTTCAGCACACTATGACACTTCGATCAACCATCTATAGGAAGACAACATTAAACATCATATAATATAGTCTCAAGTTTTAAAACTTGCCAAGAACTCCATGATACACTGTAAGGCTTGCCCAAAGTCTAGCCCAAGTCTCTAAAAGTACACAGCAGGGCTAGCCCAACACACTAGGGTAAGTAACCCAACCTCAGAAATACAACAAAGATACAAGGGATAGAGACCAATGACAAAGCACAAGAGCTTCTCCTACACACATGAGCAAAATAACAGTACTCCCACTTGTAGTCCCAATACTAGTTCCAAACGAGTGCAAAGATAGATTGGTTGCACACCATGGAATGGCCTGGCAGAAGCAGCTACAAGCAGAAGGTAGTTGCCCAAGGTGGGCCACCACCCCCTCGCAGGGCAACCACCTCTGGACATATTCACCCACGGGTTAGATTCTGACCTTGCATGACTTTGGGAATTGTGCGACCAATCTTGGAGGACAAGGGCGACCAGCAGTTGGTGAGGGGACCACCATCAGGGCAGAGAGGGAGACCATATGTTGATCAGCAGAGCACGAGGAGACCGCTGTGAGGGAAGAAAGCAGACCACATATTGGATCATGGCAGCAAGAGAGCGACCACAAGGAGGAATACCTGACTTAGACTCCAGTGTGTATCATCTGAACAACAGGGTGACCATCTGCCATGTAATAGGCGACCACATGAAGTGCATTAGGAAAAATAGGGAGACCATAAGTGCTGGGCTCCAAGAGAGAGGGCGACCATCATTACGGGTGGAGTCAAGAGCTATTATGATGTATATTTCACAACAGCTACAGTTTTAACTTTAAATGGCATTACTTTTATCTTTTCTTTTAATTTTTCTGATTTATTTTATTTTTTTATAGGTTTTTAGAAAAACTTCTGCATCGTATTTGAACAAGCACAGCCAGTTGAGTTATTTTAAAATGAGATTTAAGTCATGATTTAAGCTGAGCGCCTTTCGGGGAATCATAAAGACGTCAATATAGCAAATGATAATGACAATAAATTGAAACATAATTGAAATCAAGAAACAATGGGAATCAGGACAGCTACTTGATTTACAATCAAAAAAACTATAGTTAGCTTCCTTGAGAGAGTAGATTCACATGCACATAGAAGGCCATACCGTTTTGGCTCTAGGAAACCCAGATATTGTTCCATGTTGCTCTTGGTATCTCTGAACTTGGCCAACATCTAGTCCAGCTCCTGATTCGTCAACCAAGCCTCCTCCAAGTTCAGCTATAGCAATAATGCGTCCACCTGCTTCCTGCACAAACTGAATACAAATCTCCCTATCACACATTATTTGAGACTCAAAGACAGGCAGCATCTACACTTTATAGAAAAGAACTTGATAAGGAGCAATAAGAATGAGCAAAAGATGACCACAAAGCATCGAACAGAAAGGCATTGTCTACAATATATTTGAAGAAAATATATTTAAAGATTTCACCTGAAATGAGGACCTTTGGCAGACAGTGCAAATGAAATAAATGATAGACTCAAGACTCACAAAAATGCATCTCAAAATTACGTGAAACTCAAAACTCACAGAAAGGTAGCATCTTGAAATTCTGCAAAACTCAAAACGAACAGACAGGTGGCATTCCAAACTTCTCTGGAAAATAGATAATGAGAATTGCAGCAAACTGAAGGAACAATTTCCTTGTATATGCAATTTCAAAGGAAGCCTTTTGTTAAAGTACAAAAAACTAATGCAAGTAGATGGAATGAAACTGAACAGTAAAACTCCTCATCAGAAAATATAACATGATGGAAAGTAAAACATCCAGATGTTTTAAGTGTACTCACAGTACTTGTGTGTCGACCGACGTTGCCAAATCCTTGTATAATAAAAGACTTTCCTTTGATTCCCAAGTTCAAGCCAAGGCTATTCACACAGTCCTACTCCATCCATACAGAGTGTTCAGCCCCTGTACCTTATTTTTGTAAACCAAATTGGTATATTTTACTTTAAAATTTCTTTTTCTTCTGTATACCTCACTGTTAAAAAATTCTCTTAAGCAGTAAAATACTCCTAGACCAGTAGCTTCCTGTCTTCCATGAATACCACCCTGAGAATCATAGGAAACACCAAAATCTCACTAACTTTTTCAAGCGCTAACTTGTAAGCACATATTTTTGGAATCAAAGATAACCCTGTTGTGATGGTTTGATTATCTGTCTGACATGTCTGGTTAAATCGCTAATCAAAGCTTGAAGCCTGGTATTCAGCTACCCCTATGATAGTGGGAGATCACACCTCTTCTAATGGTTTTCCAGTCACACAAGCTGAACCATTGATGTCACTCCGTAACTGTTCATATGTATCCTGTTATCACAAAATCAATATAACTTTTTCTATCAAACATGTTAATTATTTGAATTACGTTGTTCTACAGTACTGATTTGATTGATTTGCCTCACTTTAATCCATGCCATTTCTTGAGGTCCTGTACCATAATCAGGTGCTGGTACATCCTGGATAAAAAGCAATAACAATAATGGACCAGCAAATAGAAATAAAGAGTTGAATTTCAGAGCCACCTTATACCTCAGAATTCATTATGAATATGAAAGTCTAAAGGACAACCTACAAGAGCAGGGCCAATAAAGCTCTTTTTGACCAGTTCGCTGGTGTAGCGCCTTACAATAGCCTCCTTCTCTAGTAAGCAATATTTTGTTGGATCTGGACAGCATTAATCTTGTAAGTAAAAACTACAGCCTGTGTGCACTGTGACCTTACTAATGATGTGTAGTAAATAATGAGATTTTCATTTCACTTACCTACTTTTATGCCTCCCTTGGCTCCACCAAAAGGAATGTCAACCAAGGCACACTTGAAGGTCATTAGCGCAGCAAGAGCCATTGTCTCATTTGCTTCCACATTTGGAGCCATACGGATGCCACCTTTCACTGCAGATAATTTTTCTTATATAGCGGCGAGCTTTAAAAACCATATACTGACAAGAAAATTCTTTTCAGCCACCTCATACGAGAAAATCAAAATAGCACAAAGGAGGAGAAGAAAGGCTAACATGGGAAAGAGGGAGAAAAGAAAAAGAGGGTATGTTATTCTTGGCATGGTCATATCTGTGCTTCACTGCCACTTTTAAAATTGGGTTGGGCAGCTTGCTCCTTTTTCCTTTTTTCCTTTTGATTGGATCAAAGAGTTTATACTGAGGTGAAGCATTTATCCTCCACGATAAAATATTCTTCTGTTAGTCTATGGAATGTTCATGAGCTATGAAGCTTTCCCTGTGGCAAACATAACTGCTAATGCACATGCTCAACAGTGCAAGACAATGCTCTTGTCTAACTAAAGCTCTCATAATGTTTGGAGGTCAAATGAAGGGAGGATCTATTGAGAAGATACAAACTCATCATGAGGGTTTGGGCCATTGAACACCTCCCCTAGTTTGTTTGCATGTAGGAAGTTCTATTTATATTCTAAATAAGTTTATTTGTGAAAGGAAAAGGAAAACCCACATGTTTGCCACATCACACTAGCCGATAAAAACAATAATTCGCTTAATGAATTGTGGTGATTAAAAGATAGAGTCCAGTACATGAGAAGTACTTGTAAACCACCTTATACATATGATTAGTGATGTATGAGGACCTTTAGGCTAGCACAAAATCAATCAATCTTCAACCAGTAATATTCAGAATTAGACTTCTATGACCAAATTTTAATCAATATATCTAAGGCAAAACAGGATACGTATACTAGTTGATTTAGGCTTCTTTTTCATTCAGTAATGTCATGTCTTTCATTAAAACATTGTATAGAGAGTTACGAGAAAACACAACTTTTTTCCTTTGCATATGAAGATTTTCATATGCTTGTGTGAAGGACACAAGGGCACATCATGATGCATGCCACAGTTATTTTGACAAAAGGTGTTAGAGCATGGTAAGGGCCATCTATTGAAAGGTACACCTGCATCAATTTGTTTTGTTCAACTTACAAAGATGACCAGAACTGAAGAACTTGATGTAGAGAATTGGGATAAAACCATCCAATGAGGGAACAACTGCAAGTTCAAAATGTTCCATACACAAAAGTCTAGGATATTTCAATCAATTTCTTATGCGACTTAAAGATTATCTACTGAGTTACATGACAGATAGAAATGAATAAGAAAATGTAGAAAAATAAAACCAGAAACCTCTTCAGCTGAAACTACAATAATGAAAAAAAATGGAAAGTAAAGAATCATATTGATTAATTTTATTCATTTAACTATAAAGATACTGCTCAAAATCTTATTTAGGAATTTCCAATGTGCAAGGCTCATTGTGCACTCAACCACACTGAATTCCAGCATGATATACTAGTTATCCCTACAAATTTGACGAGATAAGTATGGAAACTAATTTTACGTCCAACGGAGAAAATTTAGAGCCAGATGAGGAGGTGAAAACAAGGCCTTCCAATTTGTTTGATTCAACAATTCGATAAAGTAGTGACAAGAAAAACTTGATTGTTAGTGTTTGCTTAGGATACTCAATCGGTATGTTCAGACTGGTGCATATTAATCCTTGCTTCCAGTATCCACAAAATTCCTAAATCCCTCATGTTTACATCTGTGCAAGATCCAATGTATAATTTCACATTACTGAAGAAGGATGTTGCTCCATACCTCATTACGAGAAATTGGAACACTAATTAGCCATCCCTCGAACATTAGCAAGACTCCAAGGAAATAAATTAAAAGAATATTGAAAAAGCACCTGGAAGACGATGATGTGAATGCTGTGCTCTATATGCTTCAATGAGTTGGACAGTTCCATCTGAACGCTTGAGAGGAAATTGAAGCTTCAGCAAGTTGTTGCATGCCTGTAATTTTGATGCAGACTGAGGAATTCGTGAATAACAATGGCAACAACCAGAGATCTCCAGACATGGAATGTTCCAATCATTGGATACCTTTATTTGATTGAGAATGTCTGGAGTTGCAGCTGCCAGTTTTGCTGCTTTCTCAAAGTAAATGTCTACTGCTTCAAGAAACGTGGGTTCACCTAAAATAAGGCACTCTGAAGTGAGACGGAATTTTATTAAAATTCTGTGTCATACAAAAGATTGTGATCAATTGCAGACGAATTCATGCATCTGTGATAAATTTAAGTTGCTGTTTCCAAGTTAATGATGTGAGTTTGTCCCATGAGCACTCAAACTTTGTCAGTGTAAAATGGGACTTCAAACCTCATATACTCATGCTTCTATATATGAAAATGAAGTCTAAATTGAATAATTTAGGGATGCGGTATAGTGGACGAATAGAAGAAGGATAAACTTTATTGTAGCCAGAATAGACAGTTTAGAAAGCTAAAAACAAGGCATAATTTTCGCTTGATGAATAGTTTCTTTCTCAAGCATTGCCATATAGAAGTTTATTTCCTCTATATTCATTATGTGCTTCTTGATTTAATCTGGCCTTTCAAATATTTTTACTATTGTCATCGGTTTTAAGTAGCTTAATGCATGAGAATAATTGAGTTTAAGCCAAGAAAAGCTCCTTATTATCGGTACTTTCCTTTATGTTTGAGTACTTTCCATTGTGTTTGAGTTGAATGTTGCCTTCACATCATGTGCCGGAATATTATAGAATGTATGTCATTACTGAAACTTTTACATCTACACGAACATTTCCATTCCATTTGAATAAGTTGGAATAGTGGCATCTCGTTGGAATAGAACAAAAGCAACGAAAGGAATATCGAGAGAATCTGCGGAAATCGGCAAAGGAAAAGAGGAGTGCCGCCATTCATTTTGAGCAGACCTTGCCATATGGTAGAATATAAAGAGGTACAGTGCTGTTTTGAAAGAATGCCGCGAGGCAGTCTGAATCCCTTCCCCAGACTCCCAATAAGCATAAATAGTGTCGACCTTAAGCAGTCTCAATAGTCACGATCCATTAACACAGGAACAGGTGAAGGCATCGTTCATACTCAAGAGCCGGAAGCACCTTGCGAACGGCAATCTCAAGCTATAAAAGGTCCGGAACCCGAAGAAGGGTGGATTGTGAGTAAAAGCTCCCTTGTAGAATCGCTGTTCTCACAGCCTAGAGGAAGAGAACACCTCAAGCTTGGATATTAACCACAAATAGGTTGAATATAGGTCTGCAAAGGATGGACGATTAATATGCTGCAGAGAAGAAAGAAGATGTATGGAAGAAGATAATGACCGAGAAGTGCCATATCCAGCTACAGGACTGTAACTTTATTTGGCAAATATACAATGTATGCAATAGCATGTGGACATCACTCACGTCAGCTCCAAAATTATATTTTTTTTCCAGAAACGCAAATTCCGCTGCAAACCTGGCCCGTCTTTGGAAATAGGCATATGCATATTCGAATCAAAGCTTCTTCTGATTCACATGTTCTACCTCAAAATCAGTTTCTATGATGATAGTGCAGGTCACAAATCACATTTAAATTAGGTCCTTGCATTGTTGTCGTTGAACGGTAATGACAACGTTGTTGCAGTTTAATATTTCGACAGCTGATCGGTTATACATGACGGCAACCTAGTCATTTTCCCTTCTTCATGTGATCAGAGATGTACCTGCAATAAATTCGTGCAAATGTAAGAGCACGCATAAAGTCACCTGTAGCGACACAGGTAGATGACTTGAAGCGAGGGAAAAATGCGATCGCGCTCCACTGTGGCTTTAAAGACAAAAGGCGCCTCATCCCTGACTTCTATCTAATGAGCGGGAGCAGACCATGCTGGTGTGGGTAAAAGAGACAAGTCGGGCTGGTAAGAGGTTTTCTGTGCATGAAGCACGGGATGATGTTTCAGGGATCGTCCATTACAATTCAGGTAATGGGGGTCGGGCGGCATCCTCGCTTGTTCTCGCGGGCGAAATGAAAGATGCTGGTGAAAATTGAAGCTTCCCGCATTTTTTTTTTTATTTTTTTTTTAAATGGAGGTTCAGCCGAAGCCTATTCCCCGGACTTTAACTTTGAAATTGCAACTGTACAAGTGAATGGGCATAGCACCCGCGGGACCCCCCGTATCCCACAAAGCAGGGGTTAGACAAGGTTACAACTGAATGAGACATGGTTACAACTGGGTTTAACTGGCTTAAGCCATAACATGTCCAGCCTGGGACTTGAACCCTGGACCTCCGCCTCAAGAGGCCAAAGTTCAACCAACTGTCCTACAGGACGTGGACTTCCCGCATTTGTCCACTGGAATCGTGTCCATGATAAATGGCTCAAAAAAAATAGAGACACACAATAAAAGATTTATTTTCATGCATGTCGAAGGTGCATGGTAAATAGATTGAACCTCCGGAGGGAAGGTTGGAAGTTCCATACTCATGGATCCGCTTGATGTTAGTTCTTGAGTGTAGAGATAAAAAGGGGTCTCTTGAATGTGTGCATTGTGTTCTCAATTTTTGGGATTAATGAAAGGGTAAGTTGAAGACCAAAGTTGGAAAAAAAAACCCATGCATTCTCGAAAGAGAAAGATATCAATCTTTGTTTTTTTCTCATATTTGAATATGAATAACATTAAAATTTTAAAATGACATTGAAGGATTCTCAAGTTGTGTCGGAGACTTTGTTCACAACAAACTATTAGGGAGGGATGAGATGGTGAGCGGCCCTCTAGAACACGATTAGAAAGGAGTCATTGTGGAAAATCCATAAGAAAAGATAAGCTGGAAATTTTGGAAGTATGCAAAAGGAGTTGCTCATAAAGTATCCTTTAAAACTTTACTGAAAGTATCCTTTAAAGGAGTTGCTCATAAAGTGTCCTTTAAAAGGAGTTGCTCATAAAGTATCATTAAGATCCTTAACTATCCTAGGTGGTCCTGGGAGTCTATGATGCCCCTTATGTAATTCTCAGGTGTTGTGTGGGCTCCTGCCCCCTGTCAGATTGTACAATTCATTTTTAATACACTTTTCTGTTCATTTCAAAAATAATAATAAAATATCCTTTCGAATCTCTATGTAAAAGAATCGTAAACCATAAAACCATATGTGATGATCTTTGTATTGGAAGACAACAAAGTTAAAAGGAAGTGGATCGTCCCTTTGTTTATTTTGTAATTCTCCTTAGCTTTCTTGTAACCTTCTTCTTTTTAATATAATTTAAGCATGTTTTTTGTGAAAAAAGGACAAAAGAAAAATCACAAAAAACATGTGATGACATGCTACTAAGCTTATTTTCTGATTCTCCTTAGTTTTCTTGTAAACTTCTTCTTTTTAATATAATATACGCACGCTTTTTTGTGAAAAAAGAACCAAAAAAAATTTCACGCATTATTATGAGATAATAAATTTTGTTCGTACAAAAGCTATAAAGAAGAACTCAAAGCTTCATAGGTGTTACACTAGTAACCACTAGGTACTGAGTCCATTCGAATGCCTTTGTGCATAACGATACAAATAGCATTGCGAGACTTTTTGCTGATGACATGAATGCCTTTGTGCATAACGATACAAATAGCATTGAGGTGTTTTGGTGGTGCCTCGACACCTTTTGTGTGGCGTCAGGCTCAAAAATCAACCATGCTAAAACTCCATTTAGAGCAGTCAGCGGACCTACTCCCCAATTGTTGGTGGATCAGGGGTGTCAAGTTATCCCTAATGGTCAAGTCTTTCGTCTCCTTGGCATTCCGATGGGATTCGACATCTCAATGGACCAACGCTGGAACTGGGTGTTAGCCAAGCTGGATAGCAAGCTGAATCATTGGAAAGGTATGCAAGTCAACTTGGCAGGGCGTGCTATGGTTGTTAACACTTTTATGCTGTCTACAATTTACTTTATCTCGTGTTGGAGACCTAAGGAGAAAGATTTGGCAAAAATGGAAAGAATCTGTAGAAACTTCCTTTGGACTGGGGACCCCAACAAGAGGGGGATTCCCAAAATCAAATGGGAAACTTGCATTAGCCCTAAAGACTCAGGGGGCTTGGGAATTTTGGATATTGTTGGGTTGGCTGACAAGCTGGCGGCAAAGTGGCTTATCAAGGCATGGAGCAACAGGGAGTCCTCTTGGGCTAAATTGATCTTCAGAAACACGGAAGACCTTACCTTAGTTGGCCATCCTAGTTGGAAGGACATAGGGATTTTCACGCTTTTGTTCTCCCCCCACCCGGTGTCCCCTAAAGGCTCTAGCCTCGTGTGTTCCTTATGGAAGAATTGGAACAAGGCCAAACAGTTCATCAGAATCAATGATGAGTGGAAGTGGGCGGCTGGGATAAGACAAAATGACTCTATTTGGTTCCCGATCTGCGGCATTAGGGGAGTGGAGTCTTGGAACCTCCAAACTGCAAAGCGGTTATGGAACAAGGGGTTCAAACTGTGGAAACAACTTTGGAAACAAGAGACCAGCCAGTGGATTAGGTTCGAAGAATTTACCTTTGAGGAATGGACTCTTCTTCAAAGCAGGTGTTTAGCATGGGACCGCTCAACTACACGCCTTCTCTGCGGTCAGGATCCTCCTTGCCTGGAGGGCCTCAAATGGAGCAATGGTAAGAAGCTATCCAGAACCCCCAACTTCAAAGAGGATTTAGATGTTCAGCACACTCTTAACAAGAGATGGTGCCTTTCTTGGACCAAACTTCGGTGGGAACTAAAATTCATGTCTATTTGGCACCCCCTAATTGAAGTCAAAAAGTCCATTCTCATGTGGCAGATCTTGCATAAAGGTATCTGGTCCAATGCAAGGGCTAACAAAATCTGTGGTGTGCCGCCACGGTGCAAGCGTTGCCATCGGTGCATCGAAGATTTAGCTCACATGTTCTTCGACTGCCCCAAGTCTTGTGTTATCTGGCGTCACGTGACCTGAGTATTGAGACTCACGAACCAAATCAACTGGCAACAGGTGATGTTGGGTGAGGCGGTCGGCTGCTCATCAAGGTTGTGGAATGCCATCAGAGGTGAGACTCTCTGGAAGATTTGGAGGGAGCGATGCACTGTCAATTTTGGCCAAACTCCTAAGGAATGGTCGATCGAGAAATCCTTGTTTCTCCTAGGTAAAAGAATCTCCCGAGATAAGAGTTCTCCACCGTTTAGACATCATTGTATTTATCTCCTTGAAAACAACAAGTTGAAACCCAAATGGGTCCCACATGAGGGTGATGATAAATTTATCCGCCTCATTTGTAATGCCCTCTAGCTTGCCATACTCCTCCCCTGCATGGTGGGATTTGGGGGGTCCCATGGGCACTAGTCCCATTCACTTGTAACTTTTTCTCTTTATTTTAATTAAATTCTGGGAGATTAGGCTAAGGCCGAACTTCCTTTTATAAAAAAAAATTAAAAAAAAACCACTAGGTACTACGTGAAATGCATGTTTGCTCGTGAAAAAAAAAAAGTATGTCACATAATCGATGTCACACAAGGCATCTATCGCTTATGTGACTTTCTCAAAGACGATCTCCATTGCCACATCTTTAATGATGCTTGCACAGTAATAGTGTAGAACTCTTGAGCAAGTGATTCTAGCTATAGACCTCACATTCAAAGAGTGTGCTCAAGTGAGGGCTTGACACAACACACTCAAATTTTTAGACTGAAAGCCAACCTGATGAGGTGCATGGAAACATGTACTCTAGCCATTATTAATGCACATACAAGAAAATAAGTACCTGTGACAAGTAAACACACACTCTCAAGCTCCTTCCACCAATCAACTCATACATTTTATCCATGAACACGTATTGATATCCAAATGGAAATCTCTCCCTAATTATTTGTCCAAAATATGTTGATATCAAGTCGCTTTCAAAACTCTCGATGAGACACATCTATTGGAGGTGTTTAGATCGATTACGAGCCATGTACTAAACCTATTGCTAAAAATAGAGTGTCACGGATATCTGCACTTACATTTATACTTACATTGAACATGAGAGTATTCATTGTTTAATTAAAAGTAAGGAAAAGTAAGAAACACAAGCTGGGAAGCTAGAATAAAAGAGCTAAACTTTCCTTCCATATCAATGGCCAAGAAGTCATGTATACTTGCAAACCTAGGATATTCAATGATTATTTTAAGTATTGGAGATACTTAGAGAATCATTTGAAAAGGTTATAAAGAAAAGTATCATATACATCTTACACTTCTTTTTGTAACCTCTCATGCATCCTAATTTCAAAGACTCATGAAAACTTTGATTCGAGATCTCTCACTTGTTTCCACACAGGTGCATGATGGAAATCAAAGACAAGAAGTTAAATTAAACACAAATTGAGATTTGAAGTTCAATAAATGTGTGTTTAGTTCTTGTTTGCATCTATAGTAATGATGCATGGTGTAATCATGAAACTTTGGAAAAACCTCTTCTTTTAAAAAGTTTTGGGAATTGTTTGTAGCTTCATGCAAAGAGATTTGCATGACACCTATATAAGTTCTCTTTAGGAGAGGTAGTACTTCCTAAAGATACTTACAAAAAATAGAAAAGTTTTTCTTATTTCATTAGTTAAGCCACTTTTACTACCATATTCGAGGATGAATGTATCCTTTGGCAGTGTCGAAACCTCCAAGTGTTGGATCTCAATTGATCTATGATATTACCTAGAAATAAGTAGAATTTCATGAATATGTTTGGACAAGTGAATGAAGATGTCCTTATGAAAGATGTCTGGTTAAAGTCAAAAGTGATCATATAATGATACCTTAGAAATCTTTTCTAGTAAATCTTCCTGAAAAAGTACATGCCTATCAAAAAGAGAAAATTGATGAAATTGATGGATTAGAAAGTGAAAAGCAAATATCTTCCAAGGTATATATATTTAAAAAAGTAGTAAGTTTCCTAGAAAACAACTTCATGGCATGTTATGGTTTTGATCCTTAGGGTCGTTGCAAACCAAAAAGTTAGATAAATCATGTCAAAGATTCTACTTCTCAAAAGGAAAGTGTGAAAGTCAAAAGAATTTGAAGTTCCAAGTATGAATTCTAGAAAGATGGTTATGGTAATTAAGTCTGTGGAAGGTAAAACTTATGTTTACCTCTCTTTAAAGGGATTTCTTAAAGAATGAAATCCAAAAGCATTAGTGGATGCTTAGACTTAAACTATAGAGTGATTCCTGCAAAATCCCGTATGTAGCTACTTAAACCTTTGGTGAGAAAGGAATCTAAAGATAGGAATAAGCTCTTATTAGTACAAGTTGGTTGAGTAAGAACCAATAGATCTTGAATATAATAAATTAAAGTAACTTGGAACTATAATGGTTTCTTTTGAAGCTCTTAGAAAAGAATGATGGATGGTTCTTTTTATCGATTTTTTTTCAAGTTTTTAAGACAAAACCTAGTAAAGATCAAGATAGAGGAATTTCTTTGACATCAAATTTTTTGGAGGATTTCAATAAGAAGGTAATCTATAAAGATGCATTTGGAATTTAGGATAAATATCATCTACACATCAATATTGAATATAGTGGTATGGGGCACTAAATTTTATACTCACATGAATGTAGGGAAGATAGTATGGGACATTGATAGGTATCTTTTAGTCTTGGAATGAAACTTGACGTAAGATTAGATCCCCAAGGGGATTAAAACTTCAAATGTGAAGTTCAAGTTCAAGGTGGTCAATAGCATGACTTGAAAGAACACTCCAAGAAAAAGTAACAAGCAATTTAGAAGATCATGAAGTAATTAACTTCGAAGGTCTTTATTTTCAACATTCAAGCATGCCAATAGTAAAGTATTTGTATATAAAAAATACTGCATAAATTTTTGAATAAATAGAGCTTTGAAAATATCCTCTTATCCAAGATTAGACAGATTAAGTTAGTCCAAGGTAAAATCACCCAATTGAAAGTCCAATTTGATGCAATCAAATTTTTAACTCAAAGTAATGCATAAGAATTGCATTCTAAGCAAGGAGTCTTAAGAGATTGTGAGAAGGAAAGATTAAATTAGTTCTAGTTGAAGCATTTTTTGGAGTTTAGCACACGAACAACATAAGGACGAAGAAGAAGCTTGGAGCACAACACACAATATTGAACATAATATGAAGAGAATGTACAAAGATAAGTGACTCGTTAGGGTTATAGGTGTATATAGAAGACAAGGAAAAAAATCTCCTAAAGAGGGGAAAAAGTGCCCCAATAGTCCTAGTGTGTTCACACATCACTACCAAAATATATCAACAAATCCCCACTAGGAATGATGTGTTGAGCAAGGAGCTAGCACTCATGTATAACGAAGTGCCAAGCTATGTGGTAACAATACACAAAAGGAAGTAAGCCCAAAGCTTTGTGAAAAGCTTCAAACTTCTCCCTAGGCAGAGCCTTGTGAAAAGGTTTGCAACGTTCTCCTGTGTGGGTGCATATGCCAAACTAATCTCTCCAACAGAGAACCTCTCCCTAACATAATGATAGTGCACCTCAATGTGCTTATTCTAGGTATGGAACACATGGTTCCTCACAACTACCAATGCTCTCTAACTGCCAGTGAAGATGGTGGTGGTAGAAAACTAACCAACACCCCAGCCATGAGGCATCTAAGCCAGACACACTCAACACTCATTGTGAAATTTTCCCTATACTCAGCCTCACAACTAGAAGTGGCCATAGTTTCGATTGCCTTTCATCATCAATCGAAGAGTAGAAGCAAAACTTTGATATGAATCTGGAAGACCATTCAGAACAGTTTGCACAAGTGAACTATTTGGCAAGACTTCATCAGTAGAAATAAATTGCTCCTTCAAATCTTTGATCTTTGTCAAAAAACTATCCATGGAATCTCCTTCATTCATGTGCTCACTCTCCAACTATTTTTGGAGGTAAGCAACAGGAGCCTCATTCAAATATGTTCATTTTTCTTATGTTTAGGAATTACTTCAGCAACACACAATATTGAATGTATTACCAAGAGAATATACAAAGATAAGTGACTCGTTAGGGTTATAGGAATATATACAAGCTGGGGGGAAAAAACCTTCTAAAGAGGGAAAAAAGTGCCCCGGCGATCCTAGTGTGTTCACACACATCACTATCGAAAGATATCAACAACATTAGTGTTTTGAGTAAGGGAGAAATGTCATCAATAAAAGTTTGATGGATCAATATATGGATGCCTGATATGATGCTAGTTTCTAGTAATTGGATGATGTTTTAGTTTTACTCCAAAAATCTTTTGTGAGAATCTATTTAAGATAGATAAAATGCTTTCATACCTTGTTAGAATTTGAAAAATTAAAGTTTTGAGTCCAATAGAGTTTGTCTCAAATCATATTAAGTATCTTATAGGTTTAAATCAGTTACACAGAATTTTGGTTCTCCCTTCTTGCTTTCCAAAACCTTTCGATTGACTTAGATAGAGTATTAGATAGAGTATTAGATAGAGTATTAGATAGAGTATCTGAATCCTTTCAATAAAGGTCTAGATTAGCTCATTAGAATAGATAATTGAATTTAACATCACAGATATATGTTTTGTGTAGAACCCATTTAATCATCAAAGATGCTAAGTTGAATCATCCATTTGAGTTTGCTTCAAGAAAAGTTCTTATCACAAACCTAAAATGGATAAAGAAAGATCTCTGGGTTCTCTAAAAGAATTCAAAACACACTTAAAGAGAAAAGAGTTAGGAATTGCTCATAGATTTGATAATTCCCAAGAAGTAAAACTAAGAATTTGAGAAAAGTGTCTTGTGTTGAACAAATTTCATTAAGAATAAGATCCCATTTCTCAAAGGTCTATCATCGAGTCATGATCAGCAAGGTCTAAAATCCTTCGTGTTAGGCCAAGGGGCACACCTTTGATGTTTGTCACATTCCTTCTTAAACTTGGTTGCATTCTTAAAGAGATGAGGCCACTAGAAACCTTTGTGTAGACTCTTGTGTCTTTCCTCTCACTCGAGGTGTCCATTGCTATGCACGATATCAAGTAAGAAGGTTAGTATTATAGATTTTTACCATTATTATCTATGTGAAAGACCAAATGGCCAGCAGACACTCTTGTATATGTTTGTTCTAATAAAACATATAGTGTCCTGGTCAGCAACAAAATAAGTTGAGACCACCCATTTGTGAAAGCTCCATACAATGAACTTGTACTCTATATCCTTTGGTTTTTTGCTTTTTTTTTTTAGCTTTGCATAGACAAAAGGAGAGGCACAATTGTGATATCATCCAAAAGGATAAGCTATGATACGAGGAGATGGGAAGCTCCCCTTCGCTGATATCAAAGCCATTTCACATGTAGATGCACAAGTGTTGACCATTTGTACAGTACGACCAAAGCTTGGAACCCATGAAACATCTTGACAACTCCAAGGATTATGGCCAAGGTGATGACGAATGCATAGACTTTGACATACCTTGTCATTCGAGTCATCAAAGTCATTGATGGTTGTGCACAGGGAAGGATCTCAATAATCAGGAAGACAAAGGCTTTTGGTAGTTGATGGGAGGTCAGCCATCCTAGTAATATATTCCTTGAATCTTTTTTAATGGGAAATTCCTTGCCAATAAGTGTAACACGTTGTCATAGTCCACACGCACAACACAATAAAGAAATTTAATAATCCATGGGGCATCTAATCAATGGTATGAAGACAACACATCGCAAGGTCAAAGTACATGCATCTATAATAAGAGAGAGAAAAGAACATGCATAGGCACCAATATACACACAAAAGTGCACACACACTCATGAGTAGGCAAGGCATAGGTACTTGTTGGAGGAAGCTCAAAAGCCAATCTAAAATTTTCTGATCAAAGCAGTCAAAGGACAAGGAAAGTGGAAAAAGGAAAGCACAAGGATGGAAGTAGAGGAGGAAGGAGTCTACTATTTTCTTACATCTTAAATCCCTCCTTAGAATAGGTTTTTTTTCCCATTTTTTCCCAAAATACATGTAAAATTGCCTATTTTTGGCATAAATTCCTATTTTTTGTAGTAATCAGACCAAAGCATAAAAGTCAAGTAGTAAACACACAAAATTTTCTATTTTTCTAACAGCATTTTTGCCTCCAAATATCCTCTTGACACTATTTTCAAAGCTAGGATGAACACTAAATTTTGGATAGAGCTCTCAAAAAGTCTATAAAAGTGAAAGAGCTCATTTGTTAGGGTTACTTTCTAGAGTGAGTTTGGAGATTTGACAATTCTTGTGATATTTTTTACTAGAATTTTACAGTGCAATGAGCTTCTTAGATATTCTTGTCTACCTGTGAGTTTGTGTGCATGTGTGCACCCATGTATATGTTCGTCTTCCTCTTGTTGTAGGTGCAAGTGCTTCTATCTCCTTGTGCGTACCAACTGGTCATTCTATGGATACACCAATCTTTTTATTGTGTGCTATTGGACTATAACGACAAGAGTTTTACACTTCTGACACCATTGTCAGAGAGATTTCTTATCAAGCATGCATGATGGTAAGCTTTGGTGTGACTTATGTGATTTTGGTGCTTCTTGCATGTGTTCTAGATATTTCTCCATCTTATTCATCATTTTAGATAACTAGATAGGTAGCTAGATAGTTAGGAATAGGCAAAAAATTAGATTTTTGGGTTAGGGCTTTCAAGTTTCCATTAAAGCTTTGTCTTCTTCTTCTTCTTCTTCTTCTTCTTCTTCTTCTTCTTCTTCTTCTTCTTCTTCTTCTTCTTCTTCTTCAACTTCTTCACATTTGTACTCGTTTTTACACTCTTTCTTCTTTTTTTCTTCACATTATACACACATTAGAGGGATGGATTAGTAGCTCTTGAGTTAGGGGCATTGCAAGATTTGAAGAGTCGGATCCGAGCTCAAGAGGGGGCATTGAGAGCTTTTCTCAAGTCATGGAGGAGGCGGGTAGCAGCGCAATGACACATGCATGTGCATAGAGGTTGTAAGTTGCCATTCTCTACTTGTTTTGCTTGCTAGAAGATCATAAAATGATAGATGTAATCAGATGCAAGTTGAATAAGTGGTTTAGGAGGTGAGATGGGCAAAGTAGAGCTGAAACAAGCTAAAAAATGAGAGAAATGTGGAGCAATAATCCTCATGCAAGGGGGTATTTTTTCACTTTGAAATGTGTTATAGCCTCTTAAGAGCTAGATCTATAGATTATAAGAGGTGTTTGCAAAGAAAAGTGTGACTTGAGTACCCTTTTCCACTCAAGATTGCCCAATGAAAAAGAGGAAGAGTAGAGCAATCATTCTAGGGAAAATTCTCAAATTTGAAAACTTAGATAATAATTGAGTTGCATATATAACAAAAGACTATGTGAGAAATTTGGCACAAAAAGGCCGAACGAAACTAAAGATATTCCCAAACATTGTCCTAGGTTGGTAGGGCAATTTTTCTTATGGAAAGTGCCCAAAAGTGAAAACAAAGATAATGGTAAGATTGCCTAGATCTTAAGCTATAGCTATGCCCATATAAAATTTGAAGCAAAAAGGCCTAGTTGAAGCCAAGAAATTGACCACAATCGCCCTAGGTTAGCAAGACAAACATCTGAGTGATTTGTGTTGATTTTTATCAAAGTTTCAACGCCCAAGGTTGCAACATCCTAAGGAGCATTTATAAACCAAGGAAAAATTAGAAAATTTCCAAGAAAAGTCAAAATTCCACAACAATTTCCTTGCATCCATCGCTTTTGGGAAGGGTCTCAACCTGGATTTTGAGTACATATATTGCTAGTACACAAGTATTTAGGAATTATAAAGATGCCACCAAGAAAAGAAATCCAAAAAAGTTTACAAAAAAGGTAAAAAACCCATCCATGATTGCTCTAAGTTCTAGGGAACTTGTATGTGGATTTAAGATCTAAAACTAAGTTTTTGGGTATTCTTTCTTGAGAATTATATAGCCCATAGATCGTATAGGCGTAAATGAAGGAGTTAAAGTCAAGAAAATCAAGTTTGCACTCAAATTCAATTCATGTTTCTCTACTTTCCATGACACTTGTTTGTAGGATTTGCCTCATTTTGTGATTTCTGAACTTGATTTTGTTCCAAACTATTGCATGAACTAAGAAAACTCCTAAGAAGCCAAGCGACTATACAGAATTCATTTCTTGCACATCCACAATTGCTCTAAGTAGAGCAATTGTCTAAGGAAATTGGGAACTTTTTAAAGCTCAAAGTGAACTTGGCATAAGCCCAAATCTATTCTCTTTAAGTATCCTCACCAACTATTGAGTCCACCTCATAGTGACATCAAGTTCCTCACTGATTGATGAAATGGAAGAGGCTATTACAAATAAAATGAACATGAAAGCTTCTAGGTCCCCACCTAGAAGCTGTTCATATTGTGAGAACATCCAAGTTATATGTGTAATAGAAGACCACCTCTTTCTACATATCCATAGCATCCCATACATTAAGGCTCGTATCAAAACCGACCAGCTATGGGAGATTATTAAGTCCCAAGGCCTTTTGATCTACAATACCATTATCCTCCATGATAATCTACTTGGTTAGATAATGAATGCCATATCAATCTAGACCTATGCTGGAGTACTCAATGAACCTAACCAGACCCGTGTTGAGTCACTAATCACCTACTCCTCAACATGTGATATTAGTTAATTACAAACAAGCACAAGGGCATATAGAGTAGGCTATGATGCCATCTACTCAAATTATTAACGAGGTCACTGGTATGCAAGTTCTCTTGAACAAAATCAACAAGATCCTTAAGTGAAACATAACCACCAATCCTTAGACTATTCAGGTTATCCAGATTCTTTAGGTAGATATGAGGATTATTTTGGTAAGAGCTTTGGTCATAGATATAGTCAATCTGAGTATAGCAAGGTGTATTACACTATACCACAACCAAATGAGGTTGGATCTCAATTCAAACCTACTTAGCCAAGGGTTCCATGCTATAGATGCAATGGGAACAACTTCAAAATAGATTTTCCATTTGTGAAAGCTCCCTAGTTGCCACCTATATCACCTAAGAAGTCCTTGTCTAATGAGTGTGGGGAGACACATCTGTACAAAGATTGTCCTAAAATTCTTGATAAGAGTAAACCAACACCTACCAATATGGTGATGATGGTTCCCTCTATCTGCGGCAATGAAGAGGAGAAAGTGAAGGTAGCACCCATGCAAGAGACATGGAATCTTTGGAAGCATTCTTCTCCCCAACTACCAAAATCTAGGAAGAATCAATTATGGATGGAGTTTACAACACTCAAGAAGAGGCCAAATCAAAGTGTGACTCATTTTGTCACCAAGATGAAGGATGTTGCAGAACAACTTGGGAGCATTGGAGAAATAATTGATGAAGCTCAAATTTTAAGGCAAGTCATCAATGGGATCAAAGCTGATGACAAATGGGAAGCCTTCACCACAACCATAGATCTCTACACGGATATGCAAGTACCTGATTTCAACACACTCATGGGGCAACTCTTCACACATGAAGCCAAGCTCATGAAAAATGATGAGAACTAGAAAGTTTATCAATCCTCTACACTCTATATAGACAATAACAAAGGTAAGGGCAACAAAGGAAAAGGTAAGAAATCTGATGACGAAGGGAGCACCTCTCAAATTAATTTTGCAGGTAGAGGTAGAGGTTCAAGAGGAAGAGGCAGAGGAGGTAGACAAGGTATGGGGAGATCTCAAAGCTCATCATCTTGTGCCATAGTTTGTTTATCAAATCATATAATAGAGAATTGCTTTAGGAATCCAATAAATAAGAGAAGAAGGGGATACAATAAAGGAGGCTATGGAGCTTCAAGAGGCAGATACAACAACTCTTATGGGTACAACAATAATTCCTACAACAACGACTATCAAGGAGGATACATAGGAACGAGAGACTGCAACAATAACATAGATGATCAAGCTCAAGACGAGTCACTTCTACTTATGAACATGACAATGAAGGAAGGTAATTTTGATGAGCATGTATGATACATAGATATTGGATGCTCAAACCACATGGTAAGAAATGTAGCTTTACTTTCAAACTTGGCAGATCCAAATAACACACATAACGTCCAAATAGGTGATGACACAAGAAATCCTATTGAGAAGATAGAGAATGTGAATACCTCCAATGGTAATATGGAATTATTAAGCAGATTTCTTTACGTGCCTACTATTGCAAAGAACCGTATAAGTGTAGATCAGATTGTGGAGAAAGGGTTGCAGGTGAGATTCACAAAACATGAAGCCTATGTAGAGGATCCATATCAAGGTTTCAAGAAGACAGAAAAGGGAGAGAAGATAGGTAGGTTGCTCACATTTGAACCTCAAGACACAAGAACACTGCCTTGTTCAACTACGACACCGAAATCCTATCAGAACTTGAGGTTTGGCACAAGAGGCTAGCTCACATTGGAAAAGGACCTCTCAAAAAAATTAGTAAAGATCAGAGTGTACTTGTACTACCCAATATCTCAAAGAAATGTATGATATGTAGTGCATGTCAATTCAGAAAATCACATAGGCAACCATTCACCAAGAAAGGATACGTACATGGAGATCCTCTAGATCTTTTCCACATAGATGTTTGGGGACAAAACAAAGAACCTTCAATCTTAAGATCAAGGTACTATGTGTCATTTATAGATGATGTTAGAAAATGGACTATTTTGTACTTCATGAAGCATAAGGATGTTATCATGCTTTAATAAATATTTAGACCTTGTGGGGAATCAAACAGAAGAGAAGGAATTAAGAAAAGAGGGGCAACATAGAAGTGATATGTGAGAGATAGTAAGAGACATACACATTAATAATACTCTAGTGAGCACTACGTGAAGTGCATTGATGGCTTTAGTAGCTCAAGGCCCAAGGCTAGGACTAAAGTCTCAGATCTTGTCACAGAGGGTGGAAAAGAACAGTAAGTCAAGAGGGATTTTTGGGCTTCAATAGTGAATTTGAAGCTACCATTTGTAACAGTTTTTCTCTTTCCTATACTTGTATGGCTATCTTCTACCTGTTCCATACACAATCTTAATTAAATAATGCTTCTGTGCCTCTTTTTTTTGGTTCAAGTTTGAAATTGTTTCATAAGTTTGAAGTTGTCTCATCTTATTGTATCTTTGTTGTTTTGTGCAAAGCACGCACATAGTGCATACTGCACTGAGTAAAAGAACCCACCTTAAGGACAAGAAGAACAAGAAATTCCTCTACAAGTGCTCAATTTGGCATGCTCGGTGGGTCTTGCTTTGCATTATTCTCCTTACTATTCTTCTCCTTATTGTTCTGCCTTCAAGTTTAGGTGTGGTTCTAGGATAAGTACATCTAAGGCATTATTCTCCTTACTATTCTTCTCCTTATTGTTCTGCCTTCAAGTTTAGGTGTGGTTCTAGGATAAGTACATCTAAGCATGTGAAATTTTGATCTTTTTATTTAGTCCTTGTTGTTTTCATCCTATGAATGATTATGAATCTTTTCTCTCAAAATTAGTCCAATCTTTTCACTGAATTTTTTAGTCCAAAATTCCAATCCAATTTTCTCGTCTAAATTTTTAGCCCATGTTTTTTGTCTAAATTTTTAGCGCAACTTTTTTGTCCAATTTTTTTGTCTAAATTTTTAGTCTAAATTTATAGTCCCAAGTTTTAGTCCAAATTTTAAGTGCAAATTCTCATCCTCTCTATGAGTTTATATAGAGAATGTGTATACACTCTATGACTCATACCCAATCTCATAAAGGGAGATCTCTAAGTCCTATCAAGACACCCATCAAAAACTACCATAGAAGGATGGTTCACTAAACACCTCCACAAATACCTCCTAAGCCTCTACCACTACCTACTAGTTCCTCATCCTCATCCTCATCCTTATCCATGGAAGGGATACCACTCACAATAAAAGAAGGATGGATAATAATTTATCAGATCTTTTATCAAGGATTAGCATAAAGTTCCCAACATTCAAAGGATCTTACCATGAGGACCCTGATGACCATGTGCAAAGATTCTTATCCTTGTGGAAGATCCAAGGGCTCCATGATCGACAAGAAGCCTTCCTTGCTCTCTTCCCTACTACCTTGGAAGGCATCACTGATTTGTGGTTTAGCCAATAGGATGGTGGAAATTTTACAACATGGGATGCTTTGTGTACAACTTTTACTAATACCTTTAGATTAGGTAATTCCACATAATGAACCCTGGATAACCTAGAAAATCTTAGACTTCAGCCAAGAGAATCATTTCTTGAGTTGATAATTAGAGTAAGGCATTTGATGACAAAACTCCCTACCTGACCTAGACATTTTCTATTCAAGAAACTTGTGGAAAACAGTCTTCCAAAATCCGCTCAGCAAAAATTGAGAGAATTATTGAGATCAGATGCATTGTTGCAAGAATTTGAAGGTGCTACTACCAGGATTGAAGAAGCATGCCAACATTTTGAAGGAAAGGAAATAAATCAAGAAGATTCTACCTAGGATTATATGGTGAGCTTGCAAAGGGAGTTGGAGACTCTAAGGCTACAAAAGAAACCTACAAGGAGAAGAATTTGAGGGAAGACATTATTGCACACCTACAAAGATGAGGTATAAAGTTCCCAACATTCAAAGGAGCTTCCCATGAGGACCCTGATGATCATGTGCAAAGCTTCTTATCCCTGTGGAAGATCCAAGGGCCCCATGATCAACAAGAGACCTTCCTTGCTCTCTTCCCTACTACCTTGGAAGGCATCTTTGATTGGTGATTTAGTCAATAGGATAGTGGACATTTTACAACATGGGATGCTTTGTGGACAACTTTCACTAATACCTTTAGATTAGGTAATTCCACATAATGAACTTTGGATAGCCTAGAAAATCTTGGACTTCATCCAAGAGAATCATTTGTTGAGATAATGATTAGAGTAAGGCCTTTTGTGACAAAACTCCATGGCGGACCTAGAGATTTTCTAGTCAAGAAATCATTGGAAAAGGTTCTTTCAAAATCCTCTTAGCAAAAATTGGGAGAATTATTGAGAGCAGATGCATCCTTGCAAGACTTTGAAGGCACTACTGCTAGGATTGAAGAAGCAGGCCAACATTTTGAAGGAATGGATGGCGTTCAAGAAGATTCTCCCTAGGATTCTATGGAGAGCTTGCAAAGGGAGTTGCAGACTATGAAGTTACAAAAGAAACCCCAAGAAGAGAAGAATTTGAGGGAAGACATTATTGCACACCTACGAGAAGAGGTATAAAGTTCCCAACATTCAAAGAAGCTTCCCATGAGGACCCTGATGGCCATGTGTGAATATTCTTATCCCTATGGAATATCCAAGGCTCCATGATCGACAAGAGGCTTTCCTTGCTCTCTTCCCTACTACATTGGAAGGCATTGTTGATTGGTGGTTTAGCCAAAAGGACAGCGGAAATTTTACAATACGTGATGCTTTGTGGACAGTAGTAATACCTTCTGACAAATTTTCAGCCAAAACCAAAAACTATTTGAAGCACATAAAAACTTTGGACTTTGCTTTCAATGGATATACCCATGCATGCCTAGAAAAATCATCAATGAAAGTCACAAAATAAAGATAATCCAAAAGAGGGTATTTATATAGGACCACAGACATCACTATGAACAAGTTGCAATTTATGAGTAGTTCAAATTGAACCATCTTTTGGAAAGGACGAACACTGCATTTTGCCCAAATTATAGCCTTCACAGACATGTTGGTTCAAGCTTATGTCTGAGTTGTGACGGTACATAAGCATAAGCTACTGATCCAAACACTTTGCAATGATCAAGTGTTGGTTTCTTTCCCCAGCAAGCTTCATAAGGGGTCATTCCGTCTAAAGCTGTACACGGTAATTTGTTTACCAAGTATGTAGCTGTATTTACAGCTTCAGCCCAAAGATAGTTTGGACAATCCTTTTCTTTTAGCATAGCTCGTGCAAACTCAACTAGAGTTCGGTTCCTTCTTTCTGCTACACCATTTTGTTGTGGTGTATACCTGCAAGTTATTTCTCTCTTAATACTTGCATTCCAAAGATAATCATTGAACTCTCGGGAGAAGTATTCTCCCCCTCCATCATACCTTAGTCTCTTAAGTTTTCGACCTGTGAGTCTTTTAGCATATGCATGAAAATGCCTGAAAGCTCCAAACACTTCTGATTTCTCTTTCAAAACATAAAGAGTTATCCATCTTGTAGCATCATCAATGAATAAAACATAATACCTTGATCCACTGATTGCTCCTTCTTTTGTTGGACCCCATACATCTGTATGAATGAGTTCAAGTACTCCATCATGTTTGAATCCTTTCTTCTGGAAAGGTAACCTGTGGGCTTTTCCCATTTGACATGCTTCGCACTTGTGAATCATATGTTGGTTCTGTACATTCGGTAATCCCAGTACTGACTGATTTGCAATCATAGCTTTTATTCCTCTTTCATTAAAATGACCTAATCTCTTATGCCAGAGATCAAGTTCTATAATCACCTTTTCACCATGTGTGAGCAACGCTTGACCAATGTTCCCTTGTAGTCTTAAAGTAAAGAGTCTACCTTCTTTCTTACCAGAGACGATCTGATGATATCCATTCTCGGGATCTTCTACAAATACTCCTTCATTTGTAAATCTGACCTGAAAACCTTTCTCAACTATCTGTCTCACACTAATCAAATTCTTAGGTATTGTCGAAACATACAAAACATTGGTTAGCAAATCTGCTCCACTCTTACATTTCACTTTTCCAATTGAATGTACACTATGTCTTGTATTGTCACCTGTTTGAACAGTATGACTGGAACTACCTTTTTCCAATTCTGACATCAGTTCTATATTTCCTGAAAAATGATTAGAACATCCAGAATCAATGTAAAATACCTTTAGATCTTTGTTATCTGATGTACCGATTGAGTTCATCATCAATGATGTATGACTTTCATTCTGTGTATCATTTGCGTAGTTGTTGTAGGTGGTGTTGTAGGATTGATTCTGTCCCCAACTTCTTGCTCCACCTCTACCATAGCCTCCTCTCTTGTTCTGTTTACCTCTTTGAAAATTACTCTGATATCTTCCGCTTCTGCTTCTGCTATTACTATTCTGGTTTTGATTTGATCTTTGTTGATTGTGCCAACAATCATGAGCCAGATGATTACTTAATCCACAAATCCAGCAAGCCTTCTTGTTGATATTTTGACTACCTCTTCCTCTTCCAAAACCTCTTGCTCTTCCTCTGCCAGTGCCTTTACCTCTTGCATAATAAGCCTGAGAACTCGACTCTTCTTCGTCTTTTGACTTACCTTTATCTCCTTTTTTCTTGTTCTTCATGTACATTGCAGAACTTTGTCCTTTTTCTCCATCTCCTTTCAAGTCTTGCTCATATGTGAGCATCAAACCAAGCAACTGATTTAAATCTGGTACAAAATGATTTAAAGAAAGTTCAGTTGAGAGTATGAAAGGTTTCCACCTTTCATCTCCTCTCAAACCTGTGAGCACTTGTGCTATCAATCTGTGATCTTCGATATCTTCATTTATGGATCCAAGACTATCTGCTAGATGCTTCATCTTAGTAACATAGTCACTAATGCTTTGATTCGACTTCTTTTTGAACATTGTGAATTTGGACAATAAGCTAGCCTTCCTAGCTTTCGTAGTATTTTGGAAATGATCTTCTAACGCACTCCATATGTCCTCCGCTTTCTCCAGACCTCTAATGTGCGGTAGTAGATGATCTATAACGGTATTATAAACGTAAGCTCTTGTCGTTGCATCTTTCTTCTTCCACAGCTCCAAGGCTTCTAATTCTTCTTCCTTTGGTTGTCTAATGTCTTCAAAGGTCGGCTTCTTTTCTTCTCCGGTCACATACATCATTAAGTCCTTACTCATAAGTAAGGCTTCCATGCGCATTACCCATGCGGGATAATTATCTCTATCCAATTTATCAATTTGGACATGATTTGCCATAATCTTCTTGTTTCTGTTTCTTATGGTGAGTGTATCGTTAAAGAATTTTACCGTTTGTAAACCTTTACCTTGAAAATGACTTCGGAATACTTGTTGATACCGTTTGCTACTGATCTCTTCAGCATTCACCTTTCTTTCTGAAAGTTCTTCGAATTCTCTTGTATCTTCACTTCCATTTGTTCTTTGAGAATCTTTCTGCTCTTTAGAATCTTTCTCACTCTGAAACCACTTGTGTGGTTAACGAGCTCTGATACCACTTCTTGGATCTCACGGCTCTGATACCACTTGTTGATGACGCGGCAAAGGCTCGAACCTTGTCAAGCCTGCGGAATTCGCCGCGCCAGTGAAGGTTGGCTAAGCTAGAGTGATATTAGACCACCTCTATAATCAGCAGTAGCTTAGCAAAGTTTCTATCACTCAAACATATAAGACTGTCTTTTGAATTCACTGAAATTCCATTGGAATTTCACCGGACTGTCACCGTAATTATACGGGAATCAACTGCAATTCAGTTTGTAATTACTTCAAGTATATAAGGAAGTGATGCGTGAACTTCCTTCACTGAATGAACTCTTTTTGAAGTTTAAGGAAAAACTTCACCAGTTCAGAATGTCTCTTTCCGGTCAGGCTTTGTACTGTGTGTACATATCCATTTCACCGAAATCTTTGATGAACTGATAGTAGAGATGTCTAGCTACAAGATAAGCTATCTCTCATACAAAGCTTTAATTTATTCTGTGAGATATACTTCGTTGTTCTATCGGAAAACACATTTACTGAGAAAACTGTAACTGACCGAAAAATACATTTACAGAGAAAGTCACGAAAAACATGTTTACTGAACGAACTATAACTGTTAACTGACTTTATACTGTAGCAAGAAAATACTCAGGTTTCTTCACATACGAATAGTGCGCGCAAAACTTCCACATGAACATGTGTTTTCTATTAGAGAAGATGATTACAAACTAGCTTGGCCTCTTCTTGCTCAAGCTATAGAAACTCTCCTATACTGAGTAGTTTCTTCTTACCATCTCTCTCAGATGAATAGCTGACATTTCAGGTTTCTGTTATTCATCTTTACATACGCAATCTCTGGCCTCTCCTAAACCTATTCTTGATTTCTATATGCGCTCAACTTGCGCTACGCGCTCTTCTCACACACTCTCTCTACTCGCTTGCTCGCGCTTTTTTTCCTGTTCTCGTCTCTCTTTATATACACTTTTGATCCGATGTAACAAACTCTAACAAACTCTAATTCTGGAAGTTTCTATGCTATACATTACAGTCGTGAATTTGTCCCTTCACTAAGGCTTTGATTTTCGGAATACTCTGATTCTGCTTCTCTTTATCTTTCTTTATCTTTGTGTCTGTCTGTATGTCAAATTCGTGAGTGATTCTTCAACAATGATACTCAATACATGAGTATCACGTGACACAACACTCAACATTTCATGACACACAATACCAAAGTATCAATGATACACAATCGAGAAAAGGCATCGACAACACCTGCTAGGTATCACAACACCTGCTAGGTATCACAACACCTACTAGGTATCAAAGAAACCTGATCAATGTCTCTCTTCAAAATGGAAAAAAAGTCTTTACAAAAGAGTCGCAAAGTGGCTTATATACATGTGCCCTCCTTTTGTCCCTTTCACATGAGTGGACTAGTGCTTTTGGAAATCTCTAAAGAAAACTATCATTTTATAAAGATATGATACAAGTTTTGGGAATTATGAGGTTAGAGGACTCCTCTAGTGCATTTACAAGGCTTGCAACATATCTGTTTGCATTGCTTTGAAATGAAATGGGCAAGAAAAAAATTATGTGCCTTCGATCCTTTCTTCCTGCTTCTCTTCTTTCTTTTGTTTTCTCCTCCTTGGCCTTTTATGTCACTGTAACACTCTCCTTCTCTTCGTCTTTGTTGTCCCTTACATGTTTCATTCTGGTTGGCCTGACATGCCACTAGTAGTTGAAGATGAGATAAGCTTTGGCTTGTGATAGTCTTGCAACTCCTTTTGAGAAAGAGCTTTCTTCACTATTGTCTGGACTTCCAAAAGCTTGCCTTTGTTTTTTGATCTTCAACCACTAGGACTTGCTTCATTGTCCTTGGAATTTGTGTTAGTTCACGAATCTATCTTTCTTTCCTTGTATATATCTTTTTGTCTAATGCACGCCCCTATGGGGCTTAGGGCAAAGGCTGGTTGTTTCTCTATGCTTCATGAGTTTTTCCTTTATTTCTCTATCTTCTTCTTTTTTTCTTACTGCACTCCCCTTCGACATAGATCCATTTTGTCCATGCTAAGGAGTCCTTGATCTTGGGAATCTCAGGTAGAATAAGCCTACCAAATTTCATAATTTTTGGAGCTCATTTGAACCTCAAAGTTAGACCTAGGGCCTCTTTTTTTTATTATGTTGGACAATATATGTGAAACTAGACAAAGCGAGTCAAAAAATTATAAATAGAGCCTGTAGGATCATGTTGAGGGGGAGATAGGTTAGCTAGTGAAGGAAAGTAAAGAACCCTTGTAATTTGTATGCTTTTGAATGAATAGACTCCATTGTTCCACTCTATTTTTTCTTCCTTGAATGAGTGTGTGTGTGTGCATGTGCATCTCCTTTCTTCTCATACACACGTTTGGGTGCATCACTTGCTCATGATCTTCATAACATCTCAAAATCATCTTCTTGGTTGACAATTTGAGGTTAGATCTTTATGGATGTTGTTGCTCACCATTCTATGAGGAAACACCTCTTTTTGGGAATTGTTGCACGAGAGAACTATGCAAGGACCATGTGATGGTAGGACTAGTAGAGAAGAGACTCATATAACCTCCATTCACCCCCCAAACCTTCCTCTTCCATCTCCTTCTTCACCGAAAAAAATTACCCTTAGAGGCATGTAACCCCATCCCCATTCATTCTCCATTTAATTGTGTGTGTGCATGAGAGAGAGAGAGAGAGCTAGAGTAATCTTGGTGATTTTTTTGTTTTGTGTATTTTGTTTGCAGGTGGTTTCTAGCTCCACTAGGAGTGATAGGTATGATAGACCTCTACACAAGTTTCAAGATGATATGTTTAGCCTATCACGATAGGCACAAAAGCACATGTTTGTAGAGTTGCATAACTACTTGATGATTGAGATCCTTAACACAATAATAACACACCAGATGCATCAGCAAAAGCATCAAATTTTAACCCTATCATGATAGACTCAATTTTTTGTGTAGATAGTCTATTGCAATAGACCATGATAGATTCCATCTATAATCATAAGCCAACCATATCATGATAGATGGACCCCAAATGACCCATGATTGTTGCGATATACTTATGTCTATCACAATAGATCCTGACTATCATGAGAGATTGTGATTCATGGTAGACCTCCCTTATCGCAATAGACCACCTTCTATTGCAACAATTCCACTTTATCATAATAGATTGAAAGCCACGATAGACCCAACTTGTGGTGATAGACCTCTTCTATAACAACAATGCTACTCCATGATGATAGAACACCCCAATGAAGCCATTCTATCATGAGAGACCCCATCTATCATGAAAAATCCCCTATCTTGATACTCCAAGACTATCTCAATAGACCACCTTGTTGTGACACACGGGTCTATTGTGATAGATTCCATTTTTTGTGATAGATGAACCCCACAATAGACCTCATCTATCATGATAGACTTGCTGTATCATGATAGATTGTCCATTGTGATAGACATTTTCTAGCATGACAACCTTACTTTATGGTGACAATCCCACTCTATTGCAATAGGCCAAGCCTATCATGATAGAATGCTCTATCATGGCAAATAGACTATCTAATAATTTTTTAGCTAAATTTTTGTAAATTTAATGGTTTTTTGTTTTGTGATTTTTCAAGATCTATCAAGCTTCCATTTCTTCCACCCTAAAAGTAAGATTAATACTAGTAGATTCTACCTTAGAAAACTTGGACATGATGTTCAAGGCTTATTAGGATCCTCTTCAAGGAGGGTCGAATGCAAGAAAAAACTTAGCAAAGAGATATCCACAAGGGGATTTAGAGATTCAAAGAAAGAAATTATGTGTAAACATGGTGGAACTATCTTGGACTATGTTGGCATCAAGCAAGAGGCCTCAGCCCCACAAGAGGCTCCTTCTGTCATAATGAGAGAGGAAGTTTCTAGAAAAAAGAATCTTATGTTCCCAATCCTCTAGAGTGTGAAATATCTCCCTCTATTACCAAGTACTCATAGGAGTTCTTGTGGGAACTCTAGTAAGAAAAATGGGCCAGAGAACACAAAACCCTAATTCTATTCAAGGAATAGATGATTTGCATGATCAATGTACCATTTCCTCTATCACAACATATCCTCAATCACGATCACTCAAGAATAGCAAAGGACAGAAAAAATGCAAAACTACGCAAGATAAGAGAAAGTCTAGCGTGAAAGAGTAGATAAGATGTGAATCATAAAAAAAGAAGTTTTGGTAATATAGATTTGAACCAATCGATACAATAAATTTGGAAAATAGCTTCTTAACGAAGCCTTTACCTCTCGACCATCCCCGAGTCATTCACACTCGCACTCTCAATCACACTCTCACTCTCAATCACAAGGTAATTCTATGATTTTCAGCCTCGTACTGCTTATTGCAGCAAATCTCCTTCAAAAAGAAGTTTTATCATCCCCAAGGAAGTGCATGATCCATCAAATATAGAGAAATTTGACTCTCCCTGTGTTGCAAGAAAAACTTTTCCAAAAGCATGCGTTTGTAGTAGTCAAGTGCTTTCTTTAGCGGTACCTATCCAAAATAAGAAGAAAAGCAACAAAAAGACATATCCGAAGACATCCGTAAGTGTGCATGGCAACACATATGCTTCAAAGTCATGGATTTGAATAGAAATAGTGAAGCCCACTTTTTTTAAGAAAATCCTAAAAAAATGGCACTTTTCCAACCCCTATAATTCAAAAACGGTGAGGAATTATCTTAAGCTTGTGAGACAAAAATATTTTTAACTTTTTGATCTGCACAATACTCTTAGAGATGGGCTAGACCCAAATCTACCTCCAAGTATCACTTTTGAGCCCTACAAGTTTAGAAATTCTAGAGGGATATAATAGAATCAAGACATTTTCTTACAGTGAACTAGATGTAGATCCTTAAACGAGGTACTTAAACATGATTCACAAAAATTTCACAATACACGTTTATACTCTTATGTATGCTCTACCTTTCTCTCATACAACATTTCTCTTACTTCTTTCATTTTCACATTCAATTTTCAACTAGAAAAGATGATGCAGATAAGGTTTAGAGAGATACTATGAAACTTGTCATCCCTAAATTTTGCTTGCATCCATAAAATGAACTAATTATTTATTCTAAACATTATCCCCACAATGTAATTAGAAAAGATCAAAATGGATTATTTCATTATCGAAAGCCCTATTACAATTCTTACCCCTTTTAGGAACTCTATCCTCTGAGTTGGAAAGAAGGATGATGTGCCAGAAAATCATCTAAGTTCACCGAAGTTGAATCTTCAACTAGATATGAGTGCCATTTCTCCAAAACCTCTACTATATATCTATTTCTAAGTAATCATTTCTTCCTATGTAATACTATTTCAGGCCAAAGCTCAAAAGAGCCATCATCTTTCAGATTATAGTTTTCCTACAAAACATGAGCAACATTAGGTACATATCTTTTAAGTATGCTAACATGAAATACAGGATGCACATTTAAATGTTTAGGTAATTCCAACAAATAAGCAAGAGATTATAGTTGTCCTGCAAAACATGAGCAATATTAGGTACATATCTTTTAAGTAAGCTAACATGAAATATAGGATGCACATTCAAATGTTTAGGTAATTCCAACAAATAGGCAAGAGATCCAATCTTTTTCAAAACTTCAAGGCTTGACTTTAAGAAAAACCATGTCATGTATTTGAAATTCAAGTGGTCTTCTCTTCAAATCATAGAATTTCTTTTGACTTTTTTGAGCTTCTTTTATGTGTTGCTTAATTCTAGCAAGTTCTTCATCCATCTTCTTAGCATTTCTTTAGATACTTCCATTTTATTTGGAAAATCAAAAAACAAAGGTGGAGTCAAACAATTATAACCATACATAGCCTCAAACAAAGTCACTCCAATTATCATGTTTTTCATTCACATACATACATAACATATCTTCAAGTAACTTATTAACCCTCTTGATTTCCCCATCAATTTGTGGATGGAAAGTTGTACTCATACAAAGTTGAATTCCAATTGATTCAAATGTTGCTCCCCAAATGTTTGATGTGAATCTAGAGCCTCTATCAGAAATTATGTTTTTAGGCATTCCATGTAGCCAAAAATCTTCTTTTACAAATACTTAGCATTCAAGGCATTATCAATCTTGGTAAGTCGATCAACTACCACAAATATGGTATCATGCTTACTTCTGGTTGTAGGTGATTTATTATTAAATTCCATAGAGATAGACTCCTACTTCTGATTTGGAACATCCAAAGGTTGAAGTATTTGAGTGTAATAAGTAAGTCTATGGTCTAAGGGTCCAGTCAATTCAGATGGATCTGAAATCGGACACTGCTCGGTCTCTCACATGTATGACCAAAGATCTCAGTTCTAGACTTACTAGAAGGTCATTTACTCTTGTAACCAAGTCATCCATTTAGCCTAGTGGCTAAGACTCAAGGATGTGAAGGAGGAGGTCTTGGGTTCAACCCCCATGGGGTACATGGGGAGAGTATTTTGCCCAAAGAGATCTAGAGCCTTCTAGAAGCATCCACTTGAGTTAACTCGAGTTAACTGGAACACTTTGCACACATGCAATTACATGGAGGACACATGGATGGTTAGTATCCACCTACCCAAGAAGAGAGTCCCCTGGAGAGGACTATATATAGAGGCATTTGGTTGGGAGGAGAGTCATCTCTCTAGCACACCCTTTGAAAGTCAAGTGTTCACTTTTATTGCTCATTCGAATGGCCAGAAAATAGGGCTGCTTGAAAATTTCCATGATGACTCTAAGTTTAGGAAAACTTAGAGAATCCTAATGACAAGCGTAGATGTAGTCATTAGCTTGGATTTAAGAAATCATGCATCCAACTAGATTGACAAAGTTTCCTTTGGAAGTTTTACCTGATTCTATCTCAAGATGTGATAAGAATCAAATAAAATCAAATGGAACTTAAATCAATTGAACTTTCAGGTACAAAGGATAGTTGATATGTTCCAAATTTGAAAAAATCATGGAACTCTTTGAAGTTTTTTCTTTGATTTTATCTTGACGAGTAATGAAAATCAAAGAAATGAACAAACTTTAGCATCACTTGAACTTTAGTGTTCAATGGTTGGATGTTAGGTTCCATGACTTCATCTCTAGTCAAGATGCAAAGCTTTCAAAAAGCATGGAAACTTTATTAAGCATTTTTTTGAGGATGAGAAAAGTATGCTTGGTTTTGTTTAAGAAAATTAGATCTTAAAGAAGAAACCCGAGTCAAAGTAATCTTTGGGAATCAAGATATTTCCTAAAAGATACGTCAAAGTAATCTTTGGGAATTAAGCTACTTCCTAAAGATAAGCCAATAAAGGAAATAGTCTGGTTAACTATTTCATTGTTTAAAAAGAAACATCTTCTGGACAAGACCAAGACTTAAAGCTTTATTGTTTGTCCAAAAGTCAAGATTTCTTTCAAAAAAAATTATTATTTTAGTAAAGCAAAAGATTTCAAGATGAATCATTGGCTTAGTATTACTTGATTCCTTGGCACGAATCTAAAGTTCTTGAAAGAAAAATATCCCTAGATGTGAGACTAGAATATTTCAAGTAAGTTTATTAGCAAGTAGCTCCCAACAATTCCCAAACCACTAGTATTTGTACTTAAGTCCAAATATTGATATAACCTAAAGGTGTCAGTGTATGCTTGGACTTAAGCTGAAGGAAAGATCTCTAAATATCCCCCACATATGCAAAGAAGCTTTTGATAGCTCAAAGAGATCTTAAAGATAAAGAATAAGTCTTTATTCTAGTAGCAAGATCAACCAAACTTGATCAAGCTTGGCCATTATTGTCCAAGAACTTGCGATTGGAACTACTCTAAAGTTTGCCCAAGTATCGGCAATAAAATTCCTTTTGGGAATTATTCACTCAGGTTCCATTTATTCAATGGAAAATTGTGAAAAAAGTAAGCTATTCCAAGTTTGAACAGAGTGAAGAAATTCCAAGAATGTAGTATGCAACCATGAAGATGGTACTTACATCTGTGGAAGGTAAAACATAATGTTTGTCTATCCTTGAAGGGATTTTTTGGTATAAATCCAGAAAGCATGAGTGCATGCTTAGACTTACGCAGTAGAGAGATTCCTGTAAATTCCTGACCGGGGTAGGTACCTAAAGTATCAGTTAAGAAGGAATCTAAAGACAAGAAGTCAAAAGCTCTTGTCACTAAAAATTGGTCAAGAATAAAGCAATTGAACTTGAGTCTATAAAAATTATTGGAGTTAGATGTCTGAGGAAGCAGGCAAACAACACAAGGAAGAAGAAGAAGCTTGGAGCATAACACACAATACTGAATGTATTACTAGAGAATGTACAAAGATAGGTAGCCCATTAGGGCAATAGGCGAATATACAAGCCGGGGGAAAAAAACCTCCTAAAGAGGGAAAAAAGTGCCACGGCGGTCCTAGTGTGTTCACACACATCACTACCTAAATATATCAACAAATCCCCCCTGGGAGTGATGCGGTGAACAAGGAGCTGGCATTCATGTATAAGGAAGTGCCAAGCTATGTGGAAATCACTCCACAAAAGGAAGTAAGCCCAAATCTTTGCAGAAAGCTTTAAACTTCTCCCTAGGCAGAGCCTTCGTGAAAAGGTCTGCAATGTTCTCTTGCGTGGGCACATTTGCCAAGCTGATCTCCCCAGCAGAGAACCTCTCCCTGACATAGTGATAATGCACCTCAATGTGCTTAGTGCGAGCATGGAACACAGGGTTCCTCGCAACTGCCAATGCACTCTGACTGTCAGTGAAGATGGTGGTGGCAGAAGTCTGACCAACACCCAAATCAGCCATAAGGCGTTTGAGCCACACACACTCAATAGTTGTTGTGAAAGCTGCCCTATACTCAGCCTCACAATTGGAAGTGACCACAGTAGGCTGCTTCTTGCTCAACCAAGATATACATGAGCTACCAAGCATGAAGCAAAAGCTACTAGTGGACACACGAGTGTCATAGCAACCAGCCCAATCAGAGTCAGAAAAAGCATGCAAATCTGGCGGTAGTGATCCACCCTTGGGATAAAACAACCCAAGTAGCCGACTACCACTCAAGTAGAAAAAGATGCGCTTAACTGCCTGCCAATGCTTGACTCTAGGGCAATGCATAAACCTGCTCCTCTGTGAGACAACAAACTGAATATTTGGCCAAGTAATGCATAAGTAAATCAAGCATCCAACAGCCTACTGATAGAGAACAGCATCAAATGCATCTCCAGCATCGTGAAGAATCAAACGTAAACCTGTCTCCATAGGAGTGGCAATAGGCTTACAGTCTTCAAGGCCAAAATGCTGCAATAATGTGTCAATATATTTCGTTTGACACAAAGCCATTCCACCATCAACTTGCATAAACTGAATGCCCAAATAGTGATGCAAATGCCCCAAATCAGACATCTCAAATGAGGCATGCAAATCAGCCTTAAAATCAGCAATATGCTTCTCAATAGGACTAGTGAGTAGCATGTCGTCAACATAGACAACAATGATCAGAAGCACATCATTAGCACGCTTAACATATAAGGTGCTTTCAATTGGACTTTCAGTTGGACTGTTCTCAAAACCATGTGCAATCAAATAGGCATGTATCTTCTCATACCAAGCACATTGTGCTTGCTTTAAACTATATAATGCCTTCTTTAACCTGCACACCTGGTTTTCATGCCCTTTCTGCACAAAGCCACGGGGCTGAAAAACATACACTTCTTCATGCAAGTCACCATTCAGAAATGCAGTTTTAATGTCCAACTGATGTACATTCCAACCATGATGGGCTGCAAGTGCACAAATGCTCCGAACAGTAGTCATACAGCATGTAGGTGCAAAGGTCTCATCAAAATCAATGCCTCTTTCCTACGCATAACCCTTTACAACAAGCCTAGCCTTATATCTGTCAACTGTACCATCAGGTTTATGCTTCAGCTTGTATACCCACTTAGTGCCAATGGCCTTCTTGCCAAGAGGCAAGTCACATAAAGACCAAGTACCATTCTTCATTATTGCATCATATTCAGGTTGCATAGCAGCCATCCAATTTTCTCAATTTTGTGCTTCATCAAACGAAACAGGCTCATTCTCATCACAGAGACTCGATGCAGCCATAGCATAGAAATCTGATGCAAAAGAGACACTATGAGAGCCTGAACGAGTACGATATGACAAAGGTGCATCTAATTTGCTGTCACGCAAAGTCTGCACCAGCCATTTTGGCATAGTTTTTGCCTGCTCAATATTAGCTCTCTCATCAACAAGTGCATCATGTAAATCTGCATCAGAAATGGAATGATCTGCATCATCATATGAAACCTGCAAAGGTTGAGAAGTTGCCTCATTAGGACCAGCACTAGACTGTCCACCTATAAAAAGAGGCATCAAAGTATCATACATGTCTTTGGAGCTAACAGATGTCTCCTTAGTACATGAAAGCAATGGCTGAATAGCATCTTCCACAAAGACAACATCACGGCTAACCAGAATGCGTTTAGTCTGTGGATGATACAGACGATAGCCTTTACTTTCAGAACTATACCCAACAGAAATACATTTTACTGCCTTATCATCCAATTTTCTGCGATGTTGTTTGAGCACTAGTGCATATGCCAAACAACCAAAAACATGTAAATCTGCATCATAAATGGAATGATCTGCATCATCATATGAAACCTGCAAAGTCTGAGAAGTTGCCTCATTGGGACCAGCACTAGACTATCCACCTGTAAAAAGAGGCAGCAAAATATCATACACGTCTTTGGAGCTAACAGATGTCTCCTTAGTACATGAAAGCAATGGCTGAATAGCATCTTCCACAAAAACAACATCATGGCTAACCAGAATGCGTTTAGTCTATGGATGATATAGACGATAGCCTTTACTTTCAGAACTGTATCCAACAAAAATACATTTTACTCCTTTATCATCCAACTTTCTGCAATGTTGTTCAAGCACTAATGCATATGCCAAACAACCAAAAACACGCATATGAGCAACAGATGGCTTGCGGTCATGCCAAGCCTCATATGGAGTGATAGATTGCAGCGCTTTAGTGGGACACCTGTTCAGTACATATGTTGCACACATGGCAGTCTCAAGCCAGAAACTATGTGGTAAAGCCTGACTCTTGACCATACACCTCGCCATCTCCATGAGTGACATGTTCTTTCATTTAGCAACTCCATTCTGTTGAGGTGTATACGACACTGTACACTGGTGTTTTATCCCACGTTCAACCAGAAATGCATTAAAATCAGAAGACATATATTCCCCTCCTCGATTAGAATGGAGGGTGCCCATTTTACATGCTGACAGATTTTCAGCCAAAACCAAAAACTATTTGAAGCACATGAACACTTCGGACTTTGCCTTCAATGGATATACCCGTGCATGCCTAGAAAAATCATCGATGAAAGTCACGAAGTAAAGATAATTCCCAAAAGAAGGTGTATGCATAGGACCACAGACATCACTATGTACAAGCTGCAATTTCTGAGTAGCTCGAACTGAACCATCTTTTGGAAAGGACGAACGCTTCATTTTGCCCAAAATACAGCCTTCACAAACATGTTTTCCAGGTGCCTCAAGTTTGGGCAAAGAGGACACCATTTCAAATTTCTGCAAGCGTAGCAAACTAGCAAAATTCAGATGGCCAAAGCGTGCATGCCAAAGCTCTGCATCTGACATAGACTAAGAATCATTTACTGCACATGCCAAATCATTTACAGATCTTTCATAGTCTATGAGCTTATACAGCCCACGACATAAAATGCTAGAAGCAATAATCACATCGCCATTTGACAGATCGAACTATAACCTGTCATCAACAAATTTCACAACCAAACCAATCTTGGCTAATCCAAAAACTGATAACAGATTCTTCTTGCTCCCTGGCACAAATAAAGCATCTGACAAAGTGAAAGAACTACCATCAGCAGTAGTCAAAATGATCTTACCAACTCCCATAACAGAATAAGAGGAGTTATTGGTGCATGTAACAGTATTCCGTGTAGGGGCAGGCTCGGGTGAAGAGAAGAAACTGCGTTGCGAGGTAATATGTTTGGTCGCCCCACTGTCAAAATACCAAACATGTGAGTCTACTGCAGACATGCACTGCTCATGACAAGATGGGTCAAAACTGTAGACAGTAGTAAACGCCCATTCTTCTTCCTGCACAAGATTAGCAGACTCTGTTTTTGGTGTAGAGGCCTCTACAACAACCATTCCAGCCTCTTTCTTCTTTGCCTCTTTAGCAGCCAATTTTGGACAGTTCTTTATGATATGATCATTCCCTTTACAGTACTTACAAAACAATTTTTGCTTTTCTGATTTCTTCTCATCTTTATCTTCCTTCTTCGAATATGCAAAATTAGCATATTTTTTGCTTGCTAGTTGAAGAGTTCCATTTTCCTTTGCCTTTCTGACTAGCCAGGAAAGCTTGATCTGCAACTCACATAATGGACCTGTTCTGCCTAGACTGATCTTCTTGCAACAGAACAGAGACTAACTCCTCAAATGATAAGGCATTGGATTTCCTTGCATCATCAACCGAAGAGTAGAAGCAAAACTCTGATATGAATCAGGAAGACCATTCAGAACGGTTTGCACAAGCGAGCTATTTGGTATAACCTCATCAGCAGAAATCAACTGTTCCTTCAAGTCTTTGATCTTCGTTAGGAAACTGTCCATAGAATCACCTTCATTCATGTGCTCACTCTCCAACTATTTTCATAGGTAAGCAACACGAGCCTCATTCCTAGCTTGGTACAATGTGGTAAGTGTATCCCAAGCATCCTTAGCTGTTCTGCAAGAGCAAATGTGAGGAATAATGGCACGTTTGACAAACAAAGCTATCAATGCATGTGCCTGGGTATCTTTGTCATCCAAGCAAATCTGCTCTGCAATAGGTGCAGTAGAAACCGAAGCACGAACAGGAATATGCAGAATATCATCATCTTCGACACCTTCTGCATCAGCTTTAGTACCTGCAGTTGTAACAATTGCAAGTGTGATAGGATGTTTTTCGACACCCTGTACAATGTTCCACAGTCCTTTTGCAACCAACACATGTCGCATCATATAAGCCCATAACGGGTAGTTGGTACCATCCAACTTATCCTCAACAACCAACATACGGAATATATCACTGCTTTCCGCCATGGTCGGTGACTAAAATACCTTGATGCAGAAAATTGACTATATCTCAAAAAGTTGAACAGAACTGCCCAGACGAATTCCACTCGACTTGTAGCAGAATTTGAGATGCTTATATTGGCGAACAGAAACTCGTATATACCTTTGGCACAAAAAGATGAAATAGCATGCACAAGCATTGCGATAGTGCATTCGGAGGCCGAAACGAGCTCACTAAAATTCGTGCAATTTTGAGACTACAAACAGAGGAGTGTCGACGGCACCCTAAATGAAGCGATGACCTTCTCTGATACCAATTGTTGGAGTTAGACGTCTGCGGAAGCACGCGAACAACACAAGGAAGAAGAAGAAGCTTGGAGCATAACACACAATACTGAATGTATTACTAGAGACTGTATAAAGATAAGTAGCCCATTAGGGCAATAGGCGAATATAGAAGCCGGGGTAAAAAAACCTCCTAAAGAGGGAAAAAAGTGCCCCGACGGTCCTAGTCTATTCACACACATCACTACCTAAATATATCAACGAAAATTCAAGTACTTGGAATTCTGATTGGTTTTTGTTTGAAACCCCTAGCAAAGAAGGATGGATGTTCCATCAAAAGGTTTTCAAGTTCCCAAATGAAAGCACAAGATCGTGAAACAATCTTGTGAAGGGATCAAAACCTAGAAAATCTAGTTAGAGGTAATGCCTGAAACTTTGAAATTCTTGTAAAGAGTGGAAGTAAAAAGGTACTCTATCAAGAGATGTTTAGACTTTAGGATAAGTATCACCCACACATTAATATGAATATAAAATTGGGTGGTATGGGACACTAGATTTTATACTCATATTGATGTAGGAAAGATGGTATGGGACATCGGACTGTGGGATGATAATTATCTTTCAATTCTAGATTGGTTCTTGAAGTTAGGTTTGATCCTCAAGGAAATTAAAACTTCAAAGGAGGATTTTAAATTCAAGGAAGATAAAAGTAGTATCTCAAGATATTTCAAGATACTTCAAGATGAAGTAAGAGGAAGATATGAAGAAAGTAACTTCCAAGATCTTCTTGAAACACTTTAATTTTAAGTGTTGTTGATTCAGAAATATTTGATAAATTTCTAAACAAGTAGTACTTTGACATTGAAATGATCTTTTCAACTAAGGAATAGATTGACTAAGTCAAGCACCTAGTGTAACTTGGTAAATTCAATCTTCTGACTCGAAGAAATGCACAAGAATTGCATTCCCAGTAAGGAGTCATAAAGATTGAATATAAGCATGAGCTTAGTCTCATGTGAAGCATTATTTGAGTAAGAAACGAGTAAACCATTGTACAAACATCCAAGTTAGATGTTTGGGCCAACCAAACTTCAAGTTCTCCAAACCAAATTCAAAGTGAGTCAAGAATTTTCAAAGTTTTGTGAGGGATAAGGATGTTTCCTTCGTTACTAAGTCCATGTACTAGTCATGCCCAGAAATGGACTAGTAATTTGAATCCACCTAGTTCATGTTTGTGCCCAAATCACACCTAGAAAAATTGTGAATTGGCCACGGATATTTTTAGATCCATCCTTATTATTCATTCACTGCTTTGTACTTTGACTGGTTTATCAAAGTCAAAGCAAGACAGTGTTTTGAATCATTTGGATAGGGATACCACCACAGAGATGAGACATGTTCTTCCGATTCTAGAACATGACCATGTTCTTTCAGTTTTAGAACATGAGGCTTGGGGGTTGTCTACAGTATGTATATAGCTCTGTTTTTGAGGATGAAAATATTTTCCAAGGGGGGAAGAATGTAATGAAGTAAGTCTATGATCTAAGGGTCCGATCGGTTCAGATGGATCTAAAATTGGACATTGTTTGGTCTCTTGTATGTATGACCAAAGATCTCGAGTCTAGACTTACTAGAAGGTCATTTACTCTTGTAACCAAGTGATCCACTTAGCCTAATGTTTAAGACTCAAGGATGTGAAGGAGGAGGTCTTGGGTTCAACCCCATGGGGTACATGGGGAGAGTATTTCGCCCAAAGAGATCTAGAGCCTTCTAGAAGCATCCACTTGAGTTAATTGGAGTTAGCTAGGACACTTGGCACACATGTAGTTACATGGCTGACACATGGATGGTTAGCATCCACCTACCCAAGAAGGTAGTCCCCTAGAGAGAGCTATATATAGAGGCATTTGGTTGGGAGGAGAGTCATCTCTCTAGCATATGGTGGTCATAATTTTAGTTTTCTTGCATCGAGGCATTCTCTTAAACTCATATTTCACATGTTGGCACTTTAAACATTCACTAATATATTTTCTAATGACCTCCTTTATACATGGCCAGAAGTAAGAACATTTCATTTTGACATAAATCCTTGAATAACCTACATCACGACAATCATGCAATATTTAACTTTTAATGGAGACTCTAAAGATATGCATAATCAATTGTTACAATACAGAGATCCATTTTGCAAATGAAATGTTTCTTGATACATCGATCCCTTGTTTGCATGCAAAAAAATCAAGATAGGTTTTAGTTCTTCTTAAATTTGATTGAGAAGGTAAGAATAAATTACAAAAAGGAGATCACATAGAAGTCTTTGATTCAATATATCAGCGACCTTATTTTCCTTACCAGCTAAATACTTAATGTCATAATCATACTCACTCAATAATTCAATCCAATGCTTTTGCCTATTGTTAAGCAATCGTTGTGTGAAAATGTATTTTAGACTCTAATGATCATTTTCAACTCAAAGTTAACCCCTAATAGTAGATGTCTCCAATGCTTAAGTGCATGTACAGTGATAAGCATTTCTAGCTCATGAGTAGGATAAATAAGTTCATGTTTTTTTAATTTTTTGGATTCACATGCAACCACCCCTACCATCATGTGAAAGAACACATCCCATTTGACTAGCACTTGCATCACATGCAACCACAAAAGGCTTTCCCATTTTTTATATTTTCAAAACACAAATTTAATGACTTTTTGTTTCAATGTGTTGGGAATTGAACTCACAACCTCCCGGTTAGGAGTGCGATGGGCTAACCAATTGCCCCAAAAGCCATGGTTGAGGATTACATTATAATCCTCTCTCTTAAGGCGTGGTTCAACCATCTCCTACTAGGATTATGTGACACAATGATTCAAATGATTTTTGATAGGCATCACTCCACACAAATCCTACATTCTTGTTAGCAAACTCTATGAGGGGATTAGCTAGCTTAGAAAAATTCTTAATATGTGCTCTTTCATATTGTGCCAATCCTAAAAAACTTACAACATCCCTTACAGTTTTAGGAACTGGCCAGCAACTATTGTTTTCTCTTTATCCTAGTCTATTAGTCTATATGAATTCCCTCTTTAGATATGACTCTTCCTACATACACAAGTTTGTCCTGAGCAAAGAAACACTTACTCTTCTTTCCATATAATTTGTGTTCTCTAAGAGTTTGCAAAGTATTCTTTAGATGTACAACATGTTCAAGATCATCTTTAGAGTATAAAAATGTATCATCAAGAAAATACTAAGATGAATTCATCTAGGTAATCATGAAAAGCATTGTTTCATTAAGCACATAAATGTGGCAAGAGTAGTTGTTAATCCAAAAGGTAAAACTGTAAACTCATAGTGGCCATAATGGGTTCAAAAAGCTATCTTGGGTATATCTTTTGTTTTGATCCTAATTTGGTGATATCCAAATCTTAACTCAATCTTAGTGAATACATTTGCTCCACTTAATTGACCTTATAACTCATCTATGTGAGGGAGTGGGTACTTATTTTTAATTGTTCTTTTATTCAACCCCCCTATAGTCAATACATAATCTATAAGAGCAATCTTTCTTCTCCTGAAATAAAACAGGTGCACCCCAAGGTGAAACACTCAGTCTTATCAAGCCTTTCTTCAAAAGATCATCTAATTGAATCTTAAGATCCTTTAATTCATCTATGTTAAATCTATAGGGTGCTCTAGAATATGGTTCACTCCGTGGTTATCGGTCAATGGCATGGTCAATCTACCTAGGTAGAGGTATACCAAGCAAGTCTTTTGGAAATACATCTGCATATTTTTTCAAAAGATTTTCTACATAATTTGGAAGACTCTCATCATTATCTTCCTCATGTTGATTGTTCACATACACTACAAATGTTCTACATCCATCACATTTACATCTAATTACCTGCATAACAAAAATGAGAATAGGCTTAAGATTATGTGCATGTGGATAGATTCATCATCTATCCTTAAAGTGATTGTTCTTTGTCCACAATCAATTGTTGCAAAATTTTCAACTAACCAATCCATGCCTATAATTGCATCACTCCATTTCATTTCAATCACATGGAAACTCCCAGAAAAACTCTTATCAAGATCTTGCTCACACGCACATAGAGGTTACAAATACAAAAAAAACACAGAAAAATAGAGACACCAAGAGACGAGACCGAACGCAGTATTGGGTGCAATCTCCCCCCATGCACTCTATTTTGACAGTCCACAAAGTGCATATGTTCATAGGAATTTTTTATTACGTAAAAAAGAGTGGTTACATGAGAGCGGCTTTGAAAAGCATGCGTGAAAGTAAAAGTTGGTGACTTTTGTAGAAAGCCTTTGCTTTTAATATAAAAAATTGTAGTCTACAATGACCCTTATTCTAACCACTACTTTTCTAACTGTTTCTAACAATAGAACCTTCTACACAGGTTTATTCACAAACTAAATTATAAATCGAATTTATTGATGTCCGCCCTAAAGTTGGATTATTGATATCCGCCCTTTCACGCTTTCATGCCCTCACGAACCTTCAACTGCTATATCAAGAACAACAAAACACATTAATACATTAATAAATTAACACTCCAACAATGCATTGTTCAACATATTCCATAATTTATAACATGCCCCTCAGTTGAAAAAGCAATTGAGCTCAATTGATAAAATAAAAATAAACATGGATGGCTAGTCACATGTTCCATCACTGAATGAAAATAAGCATGTTCCATGTTAAAAATAACATGAATGGAAATGTTCATGGAGGAATTACATTAATGTGTTTGTGTATGATATGCAAAAATTAAGTGGTCATAATGAGGTGTTAATTGTGTTTTATGTATCCATTGACATTCTTCAATAGAGTGATTTTTTTACTTAATTAAATATCAATGGTATTGAGTACGTGTGCATGTAGTAGTGACATCATGATCAATTATTTTCTCAAGGACCAAGATTTCATATTGTTCTTCAATCAAAGGAGGGTCATCAAGAAGTGGAGTGAGTGGTAAAGTTCCCTTAAATGGTTTAAGTAAACTAATATGAAAAGAGTTATGTATATTCCAATGAGATGGTATATGTAATATAAATGAATTATCATTAATTTTTTGTATAATGCGAAATGGTCCATAATAACGTGGTGCAAGTTTAATTTTAGCATGCCGTAAAATATTTTTGAGATTTGTTTTAATGATACTCAACCACACAAGATCATTTTCCTTGAATTCCTTAGCTAATCGTTTTGTATTGATATTATGTGTGTATTGCTCTTGAACTTTCCTAATGTGCTCGTGAACATCATGAAGTATAGAAATGTGATCTTGAGCAATAGAATCAACCATCGGAATGTGGGTATGGGTGAGTGACATGGGAGTGGGAAGCTTTTTACCATAAACAATTTCAAAAGGTGATGACCAGTAGTGGTGTGTGTGGTGTTATTGTAAGCAAATTGAAGCAATGGCAACTTTTCATCCCAGTTAATGGGACTAACTAATGAATAACAACACAATAAATCAAGAATAGTACTATTTGTAGCCTCACTTTGTCCATTACTTTCGGGATGAAATGCAAAGCTAAAATCTATTTTAGAACCAAAATGTTGAAGTAAGGCAACCCAAAAATGATTACAAAATCTAACATCACGATAAGATAACATTACTTTAGGAAATCCATGATGTGGAAAAATACATTTAATAAATAATTTTGCAGCTTGAGGTGCAGACAAAGTTTTTCTACATGGAATGAAATATGCATATTTACTAAACCTATCAACTATTGTCCAAAGCATATCATTAAGTGATGAAGTGATGGGAAGACCTGTGATAAAATCCATAGAAATATGTTCCCATGGTTCGTTCGGAATGGGAAGTGGCATTAATAATCCAAATGGTTTACCATGATGAAGTTTTACACGTCGACATACAATGCATTGAGAAACATAATGTGCAATATATTTTTCCCATGTGTGGCTAAAAGAAGAAACCTTTGCATGCAAAAATGGTGTTTTGTATGCCTCTATGACCCATGTAAGATGGTTCATGCATTTCTTTGATGACAAAATCTTTAAAAGCTTGGGTTATGCATAATCTACGTTGGAAATAAAGGTAACCATTATGAAATGTATAATGTTCATCAGATAAAGATGCACCATTGTTGAAGTCATGCCATGCACAGGAGAAATACAAATCAAATGCATAAGTGGAAACCATTTCTTGAAAAGAATGTATTTGGATGGCAGAAATATTATGCAAAACAACAGAATGTGAAGGAAATCTGTTAAGAGCATCAGCTACAACATTAGCTTTTCCAGGCTGATATTGGATCATGGGTTGGAAATTTTGAATGAATGATGCCCATTTAAGATGGCGATCAGAGATTAAGGGCTGATTTAATAAATGCTTAATAGCATATTGATCGGTTTTGATTAAGACCTCAGAGCCCATAAGATAGTGTTTCCAAATTTGCAAAGCATGCACAACCGCTAAAAATTCTTTATCATATGTACTATAATTCTTTTTGGAGAGCTTAAGCTTCCTACTCTCAAATGCAATGGGATGATCATTTTGCATTTAAACTGCACCTATCCCTGAACCACCAGCATCAGTAACAACATGAAAGGGTTGTGAAAAATCAAGTAATTGTAAAACAAGTGCATGTTTGAGTTTTTCAAAGGATTGTTGTTGGGTAAGTCCCCATGCAAATTTTATTTTCTTTTTCAATAACAAGATAAGAGGCAATGCTAAATAAGAAAAATTTCGAACAAACTTCCTATAGAAACTAGCCAACCCAAGAAAAGAATGAACATCATTGACTGATTGTGGTGTAGGCCATTCTAATATAACTTTAATATTTTTTGGATCCACATGCACACCTTCGCTTGAAATAATATGTCCTAGATATTCTAGCTTACGTTGAAAGAAGTAACTCTTTTTCAGGATTAGTGTAAAGTGTGTTCTCTCATAATAAATGAAAAGCTATTTTAGGATGCTTCTCATGCTCACTATCATTCTTACTGTAAACAAGTATATCGTCGAAAAATACAAGAAAAAAAGCTTGGTAATCAAGAAAAATGTTGTTCATCATTCGTGCAAATGTAGCAGGGGCATTAGTAAGTCCAAAGGGCATTACCATAAATTCGTAATGGCCTGTTTGAGTTCTAAATGCAGTCTTAAAAATATCACTTTGCATCATATGAACCTGATGGTATCTCGATTTTAGATCAATTTTACTAAAGACACGAGCTCCTCGTAATTTATATAAAAGATCATCTATTCGAGGAATAGGGTATCTATTCTTTATTGTGATCTTGTTAAGTACTCTATAATCAATGCACATTCGATAAGTTTTATTCTTCTTCTCTACTAAGAGAACTCGTGCTCCAAATGGGGAAGAACTAGGCCTTATAATTCCTTTCTGTAGTAGGTCTTTTACTTGGTTTTCTATTTCCTTTTGGTGTAGTGGGCCATGTCTATAAGGTGCTTTATGAGGAGGAGAACTACCAAGGACTAAGTATATGCTATGGTCAAAGGATCCTTCAGATGGTGGTAGTTCAGAGGGATACTTAGACATAAAACAATCCTTATAAGTATTCATGAAAGGTTTATGTGCATCAGGAAGTGTATGAGTATAATCATTGATGACATTGACAAAAACAATGCATGAATTGAATCCTTTCCTAAATGCACGTTTTACTTGAGTATGACTAATCAATGGAAATGGGTGGAAATCATGCCATGCAAAAAAGTGATGATTTGACCTTTAAATTCAAAGTTAATGGTATGTGGATGGTAGCCAATGCATGGGTTATAATGAAGACGAAAAGGCATACCTAGTATAACATCGTAAGATTGCAAAGGTGCAATTAAAAATATTCGTGAATCAACATATGGGCCTATGCTAATCGTAACATCTTGCACTTCTCTTGTTACATTATAACGATTACCTTGAAATGTAGCTTTTACTTTATACAAAGAAGGAAACATTCTTAATTTAAGTTCTTGTACTAATAAATGTGAAATGAAGTCATGTGAACTATCATCCTCATGTAAAATTTTAACGAGTTTGTTGTTTATAGTACCCTGCATGCAAAGTAGAGAATGAAGAGAGATATCGTTACCCAAGGTACTTAAGTCCTTCTCCAATGATTCCTCTGTCCAAAGAGGAGGAATTTCTTCATTATGGGCCTCCATGTTATGTAATTGAGTTGCAGCTGATTTCATGTTAAGAGGTCGCAATCGGCACTTCGTTTTTGTATGTCCAGGTTTGCCACAATTCTAGCACGTGATTCGTGGTCGCTTCTGTTGGGCATCCATCACTGAAGTTTGTAGGGTAGGTGGTTTGGTAGGTTGGAGAGATCAAGCAACAGGTGTAGTTGAGTAATTGGATTGCGATGGATGAGGAAAACTAGGGTAAAATGGGGCATTAAAATTATATTTCATGGGAAGATTTGGTTTAACAAAAAGTGGTCGTTGATGTGGTTGTTGTAGACAGAGTGACTTGGTTATGGACTAGAATTCTTTCTCTGCATCATAGGCAAAAGATATAGCCTTGTTGAGGGTTGTATTACGTAGGGTGTGAAGCTTATCTTGGATTCCCACCTCTAAACCATCTTTGTACTTCCGCTGCAAGCTATCTTCTGGTACATCTTCAAGCATTCGAACCAATAGTAAATTTTGCTAGAACCGCTCTGTGTAGGTAGTAACCGTATCACCCTCCTTCCATGTAAGGGTCATCCATGCACATCAAACATGTAAATGGCATTGAGGATGAAGAAAAGAATCCTTCACTTTATGTTGGAAAGCCTTCCACGTTGTTGGACGCTCGGTACTATGCTGCAGGACATTCCACTAGAGTTGAGCATTTCCTACTAAATAGTTAGTGGCAAATTTGACTTTTTCACTTTCAAGATATGTTTCATCAGTATAAAAATAATCAAACTGTGAAACCATGAAAGGATTAAAGGGCCATCAAATCATAAAAACTGGTAATAATTAATGGCAATCTTGGAATGCATGCCATCTGATTGGCCAAAGACAATAGCTTTGACCACCCTCGTAAGGTTATCTTCATCACTTTGCATTTTTTGGAGTACTTCGTCGCATTGTCGGATCTCGATCTCAGTGCCTCGTAGTTCGTGCCATAGGAGCTCTAGTTGTTGCTCGAGTGTTACCTTGGGTAGAGGTGACTCACGAAAATCCTCCATGTTGTTCGTAGGGTCCATGAGGATTTAGAGAACAAAACACTCTTGCTAGATATGTAAAAACAATTTTTGAGATTGTTTGAGTTAAAATGTAAAAGGAATGGTTGTTCTTGAGAATTGAAAAAGTAAGAAAGAGTTGAAGGTTGTGTTAAATATAAGAAAAGAGAAGTAGAGTGACAACACAAAGGGATAGTGTAGTGGTAAAACACTTCCCTTGTGTGGGTGAGGTTGTGGGTTCAAATCCTCCCACCTTGGTGAATGTAAAACTCCTTATTGCCACTCATAATTTAAAATTGGTTCACGCATAGCCAATGGCTGCCAACGGTCGCCAAGGGAGCCTTGGATGCCAAAGATGCCAAAGTAATGCCTTAGTTATGCCTTAAGTTATGCCTAAGTTCTATGCCTTAGTTGATGCCTTAATCGGAAATCGAATCAAAATCAAAATCAGATCACGAGCAGAGAACAATGAAACAGAGATCAATTCACCAAAACGAACAGAAACAGATCCCTCTGTAGTGACGGGTGCAAGGCTCTAATACCACTATTATCAAAATCTTGCTCACATGCACAGAGAGATTATGAATGCAAAAAACACACAAAAAAATAGAGATGCCAAGAGATGAGACGGAATGCAATATTGGGTGTAATCTGCCCCCATGCACTCTCTTTCGACAGTCCACAAAGTGCATGTATTTATAGGAATTTTTGATCACGTCGAAAAGAGTGGTTACCTGAGAGCAGCTTCGAAAAGCATGTGTGAAAGTAAAAGTTGGTGACTTTTGTAGAAAGCCTTTGCTTTTAATATCAGAAATTATGGTCTACAATTACCCTTATTCTAACCACTACTTTTCTAACTATTTCTAACAATAGAACCTTCTATGCGGGTTTATTTACAAACTAAATTACAAATCAAATTTATTGATGTCCGCCCTAAAGTTGGATTATTGATGTCCGCCCTTTTACGCTTTCACGCCCTTATGAACATTCAACTGCTATATCAAAAACACCAAAACACATTAATACATTAATAAATTAACACTCCAACAATGCATTGCTCAACATATTCCATAATTTATAACAAAAACACCTATAAAAAAAAATGCAAGGTTTTTAGTGTATCCTTTCATATAGTGTAGTCATCCATTGGTCATCTCTATAGGTCTCCTTATTTCCATCTTCAAGGATATCCCTTGAATTTTGTACCACTTCGAAAGATAGAAAACAGTGTGTACTACCCAAATCTATCAGTAATTTGATTATATGAATAGAAATCATACCAAAAATCATAATTATAGAAGCTCTTGGGAAGATAGATAGATAGCCTCAAGTGAAGAAAGTGTTAATGAGCCACCATGGAACCATGATCATATCCCGGTAAACCATAGAGTAACACAAGGAGGCAAGACACTCCCCACAGGACAAGGATAAAGACCAACCGATGAAGAAAGAGAGCAAAGTCAGGGCGAGCAAGTAAATGATGAGGCAGGAGCATCTAGGCATGCTTCAAGAAGAAACAAGAACTATCAACTATGCCGTAGACCACAACGACCACAACCCAACCAGAGCCTTTGTAGAGATTTGGCATTATCAAAAGTTTGTGGAGATTCTTATTCCATGAAGACCATTTGCAAGACCTATGAAGGAAGAGATCCAAAGCTATTGCGCTGGACTTCATATTCCAATGATAGCCATTGAGGCCCTCCAAAAAGCTGATGAGGCATATCTAATCTCAATGTTGGAGGGCTCTAACCTGTGTGCTATCCATGCAAAGAGATGGACAATACAACCTAAAGATATGCAGCTAGCTAGAAGGAATAGGGGGAATAACCCTTAATATTTGTAAACTCTCTTGTTTAGAGAACTTCTTGTATATCCCAAATGATTAATATAATCTTCTTCTTATTATATTTGATCTCCCAAGTGTTTGTCTCTTAGTGTACATGTTTTGAAGTCTATTTCACTTATGTATCTAAAAGTTTCTTTGAAGTCATTGCAAAAGAATATCTTAGTCTTCCACACATTTTATCAAGTTAAGAAAATATTTCATGTACATGGGGTTTTTATTTTGTGATTAGAGTGCTTGCAATGGCCTTAGAATGCATAAAAAAGGCTTGCCACAAAAATGCAGGATTGGGCCCTGCAAAAGTTTTGTAGGGCCCAATCTCGTGTTTCTGTGGCAGGCCTTTTTTATGATATTGTAGGTCATTAAACCATATAGCATGTACATTGGAGCATATGGTATGCAAGCCCTTTGTCCAATAGAGCAATAAGCTGGATGCACACTTACATGTATGTTGCAGAGTGAAAGAGCACAAAAGAGGAGCCCCAAATTTTTCAAAATTATGGGCACAAATTTTCTTCTTCAAAATCCTATGAAACTCCCTTGAAGCTATGTAAATGCACTCGAGGAGTCCTCTAGATGCATAAGCCCAAATCATAGTAACATAACTCATGTAAGCTATTAGGAAACTAGAGTTAGTCAATAAATGTGTCGGTCACTTGTGTGAAAGGACCAATTTTAAGGCACATGTATATAAGTCACTTTGTGACTCTTGTAAAGGACTTTTTTGCCATTGTATGCTCTAAAGAAGATTTTTGAATTTGCTTCTTTTGTGCTGATTTCCTCCTCCATGATCTTTTGTGTGTGTATAATGCTTGAAATGTGTGTGTAGAACTGTTGTCTACCCCATGCCATCGCTTTTGAACTGTTGTAGTATGTGTGTGAGCCATAACGAGTTGTAGAGCGAGTGTTGGTGTTTCCCACTCACTATTTTGCTCATAACTTGAAGTCCTTTTGTCAGATTCAACTGAGAATATTGTAATAGATGCATCTCATTGAGAGCTTCAAAATGAAGCCGCTATTAACCATATTTTGATTCCGGAGTTGAGAGAAAAGTTTGAATTTGTGCTTATTGTTGTAAATGGTATCGTGGCATGCATTTTCAAAGGATTAATGAGTTGGAGAGGTAGCTGAGACTAGTCACATGCATTGTAGCTTAGATACTTCATTTACCATCATGTGTGCACATGTCTTCATACACTTGGTTCATGTGGTTCCTTAGATTGATAATTAAACATTTATTAATCCACCTCTATATGCACTTGTGGGGCGATTGAAGTATAGTCTCATCGACACAAGTCCCTAAGGCTTCACGACTTAGGTACACACATTTTTGGCACCGTTGTCGAAATAAAAAAAAACCTAACCAAGGTGCCTTCGTGATGGTTATAGCTCTGGAGTGAAGGAATCGTACTTGTAGAGGTGAATTCATTCAGTGGCAAGTCATTAAGTATTCCAACACTTGTCACTTCACACCCTTGGAGTTTATGTGATGAGTTTTTAGGTTTATGGTTAGGAGTGAGGAAGTAAGGGAAGAGTTAGGGTTAGGTAGGAGAGAGGAGTAGAGTAGGGAGAAGTAGAACATCTCAAGAAAACCCCAAAAAATTGTTAAATTTAGTTCAATTCAGGCACTTGGACCAAGGCTTTAAAAATTAAAAAGCTCAGTTCATTTAGTCACTTGTGTGAACAAGGATCATGGGAGAGCAGCGACCGGTATCGCCAAGTTGGTATCGTGCTAAGCAAGCAATTAAGTGACTTTGTGAGCCCAAAGCTTGGTTAAGGTTCCTTAAAGGTGAGTTCTTCAAATTTAGTATCTCCAAAACATCATCAAAACACGCGCACACATTATTAAAGTCGCATTCGGTATCACGGGCTAGAACAGAGAATTTTTAAGAAGTTTTTGAGTGACACAAGGGGTCAAGAGTGATAGGGAGAGAGAAACAAGTAATTTGCACATAAAATTTTTTAGTTTTGATCAATTTTGGCTGCAGTATTGCGATCGGTTGAGTTTTGGTACACCAAAATTCCCTAGTATCATGATACTCGCCCGATATCATATCGTGCATGCCCACTTGAGGTATCGCGATGCCATCAATGTATCATGTATCATCAAGTGTTGGTATCGTGATCGTGGTCCTCCGGTGGTATTGTATCGCGGTCCACCTGGTATCATATCATGTCGGTCACGGTATTGTATCGCTGATCGAGCGGTATCGTATCACGTGCATGTTGGTATCGAATCGCCAACTTGGTATCGTATCATCCCCAAAATTCCCAAGAATCGTATCGTCTCTTATTTTGGTATCGTATCGTGAGGGGTAGTATCGTATCATGTAAAACCTAGTATCGTATCATCATTTGAGAAAGTATCGTATTGTCAATTATCTTAGTATTGTATCGTGGGTATCATATCATCTGTGTGGTATCGCCAAAAGTGGTATCATCCAAAACGACTCAGGCTAATTGGAGGTAAAATTTGAAGTGATTGAGGAGATAATTAAGGGGAAAAGGAGAGCAAATATAGAACCACAGGGGTGAATGAACTTAAGATCAAGACGGGTGGTAAGTAGCCAGAGAAGTGTCATTTCATTGGTAGGAAGTGAAGCCCAAGCAAGCCATCACTCGATCTACTCGGACACCTCTAGTGACTCTGAGGAGGAACTACCCATGGCCTCAGAGGACATGCATGGTTCTGTTCCTAGAGAGAATTTTATGTCAACCACGGAGGGTGAATACCATACCTCTCTGCAGTATGTGTCAACTAATCGGCAAGGAATTCCTATTTACCTTGATGGCATAAATAGGTCTATCGCGAGAATGGTAAACTCTACCGAGTCAAAAATAGTGCCCAGATCTGCAGTCAAGTACGAAGGAGGAGTGTATATGGACAAGTTAGGTCAAATCTATGTAGTGACGAAAAACCTAGATCAGATCAACGAGAGAAGAACTAGAAGGACAAGGGAATTTGGGTAGATCTAACCCTGAAGAACTTATGAATACCCCAAGGGGCAAGTCTATGGTGACTCAAGTCTTGAGAGGGGATTTCATACCTCAAGATGACTACCTGTTGGACGTATATCTGGTTCATGGGTCAGACCTACTATTATAAACAGATTCACCCACCCAAGGGCAAGAAGTGAGCCCAGTGACCATCTATGAGTTGAAGGATCTAGAAGGTGAGTCTAGAATCACATACCTAGACCAAAACCAAAGAGGGTATTTGGCAGTAGATGAAGTTGATATGTCCCAATTGAAATACATTTGGTTGCTTGTATTCCCTCCTCGAGAGCAGGCAACTTCCTCCCACAACCCTTTTGGAACCCACCAAGGAATGAAGAACACAATGTCAGGACAAACAAGCCAGCGAAGTATCCCCAACCAAACACATGTGTAGTTCACAATGCGAGGAATACATTCACACAACCAAACCATCTCAGGGATAGGTAACATGACTCGACCATCGGTTAGAACAAGGCCACAACCAGATGTGCCACCAGGAATGCATCCAATTAGACCAGCAATTCCTGTAATGCCCAGATTACCAGAGCCTATAAGAAGGCTGAGACCAATTCAAGTTGCTAAATGTATGAGAAATCACTATGATGGAACAGGAGAACCATATGACCACATAGTAGAATTTAAGCAAGTGTTGTGATCTGAACAAGTGGATGACTTCTTTGTGCAGTACAAGTCCTTTGGACCAACCCTCACAGGAACAGCCTTGACTTGGTTCCAACCATTGGATCCAAATCATTTTTGAAATATTGAACAATTTTTCCAAGAGTTCATTGGAGAATTTACTAAACGAGGGATTAAACAGAACTCGTCATCCTTAATTAATAGTTTCAAACAAAGCCCAAATGAAATAGTAAAAACAGCTGCCCGAAGATTTAACCAATATGTCAATAGGTGTCCAGCAACTGAAAGATCCTCCCAGCAAAAAATGATATCACTATTGTTATATGGATTGACTAATGGAACCTTAAGAACCTTAGTTTATGTAAAACGGCTCTAGATATTGAGTGAGTGTCTCCAGGAATGCATTGATCTAGAAGACAAACTAGCGGATGACCTCAAAAGTGCACCAACTCTACTAAATCAGAGGACATTAGGAATACAGTGACGACTAGTTCTAGTAATGTGGAGGAGCTAGCAGAACTGGTAGCTAAGAAGTTGGTAGTCCATGGACAGAGAAATTACCAAAACCCACCAATGAGAATGCCCATGCTAAGGAGATGTAGCCTGGGTGGTCGAGATCATCCATCTCATATGTGTACAAGAGGAGGAGTAGGCATGCCATAATTTCATCCGTACAATAGGCAACCACCTAAAGGACCCAAACTGTACTACCATATTGAGCAAAAATGCACCAATCATGCTACTGAAAATTGCCCATTTAACAAGCAGTCAAGGCCTATGAATCAACCCCAGTATAGGCCTTATGGATACCCTCCCAGAGAACAAGGAAGAGAGATCCCGAGATACAACCCCTACCCAGGCCCACAAGGAGCACCTAGACCTTATGAACAAGGAGGATATGGACAACCACAGCCATTGTTAGGACAACAACCACCCCTTCCACAGAATGTAGTGTCAATCAAATATACTCAACCAGAGGAGAACATGGAAAGAGCCATAGTACCAGCCATGCCTTTAGCTAGTGTAGAAACAATGAATCACGGATACAAGAAAAATCAAGGAGAATACTATCCCTATGATGCCAGTCTTGTGGAGTATGACCAAATCTATGACCAACAATATTATGGTTATGAAGGATACAACAATCCCTATGGACCGGAGTATGCGAATTTGATGTACACTGCACCTAAGGCACCAGCACCTATGAGACCACCCATTAGAGCACCTATGCCAAAAGGACCATGCTATAGATGCGGAGGAGATCACTTCATAAGAGAATGCACTCCGCCATATAACCCACCACCTCCTAGAACTTGGGAAGGGTACTACAATGAGTGTGGAAAGGAACACTTATTTAGAGATTGCCCAAAAAATCCCAATAAGACTCATAACACAACACATATCAATGTGATAGAAGTGATGGAATCATCGGGAAGTGATAAAGAATACACAATACCATTAAAAGCCATTATTCGAGCTCAAGCCAAAGGATGAGAGATAAAAAAATTAGATTCCGAACAAGAGATGAGTAAGGATCTAGAGCCAAAGATACAAGAAGTAGAAGATTCGGAAGACCTAGATGTGAGTAACGGAATGAAAAAGACGCAAAATTGGAAGACTAGAAGGGAAAAACTCAGGAATAAATGGACAAACAAGAGAAATAAAGAGGACAAAGAAGATGTAAAAGATAGTAGGAAACTCTTGGAATAGGAAGTGCAAGATAATACACCACCTAAGTCCCACACCCAGAAACTAGATAAACGAGGATCAATCCTAGTAGATCCCATACCAGAAGACTTGGATATGTGGTTGAAAGCTTATCAATCCAGAATCACAATTGAACCAACTATAGAGCAGCATAAGAAACTCTATCCACAAGGGAAGTTAGAAAAGGAGAGATTGGTGATACGCAGGAAGCTCATAGAGGTAGCCCAAGCCACTCTAGAAAAGACTATCCCAAACCTCCCATAAACAAGAATATCTGAGAATCAATTCAATGAATGATTTTAAGACAACGATAAAAACCATCTAGAACACCAAAAAAAAGTAGTGAGGAGGAACAACAGAGCACTCATAGCAAACCAACTTCAATGACCCTAGAACTAGAAGCCAATTGGCCCCTAGAGGACCTTGTTTTAGATGTCAGGGTGACCATTTCCTTCGTGATTGTCCCCACCCACCATCTCTTGTGGAAGAGTTACTCCGAGCCAAACCACAATTATGGAATCAGTTAGTGGGACAATTGAAATTAGAAACTAAGGATACTGATAAGGAAAGTAAAAAACTAAACTTCTATCTACCATACAAATCCCCATTGACAAAGTCGGAGAATTTAGTGAAGGAGATGAGGCCAATTACCCATCACATTTAATGGATACATGACTAAAGCCATTTTAGACACCGGAGCGGGTGTAGGCATAGCCACCAAAGAAATTTGGGAGAAATGGGGAAAGCCAGCCCTATGAACAACATGTATGAAGCTTCAATTAGCAGATGGCCATGTGGAGAGACCCCTAGGAATATTGGACAAAATTAAGTTGACTACATGTGGAGTAGAACTCAAACACACTCTAGCCGTATGTCGATTTGGAAAAGAAAATAATTATGAAATGATAATAGGACGACCTTTTATGAGGCAACTCAGGGTAATACGAGACTGGGGAAGAGACGCTTTATACCTACAACATCAGAGGACCATGACCAAGATAAATTTGCATATATTTTCATATAGGGATGTGCCCCCACTACAATGGAATCCCATACACAAGGAAGAGGAGGATTTGTCAATTCACAGTGCAGATTCTAGTGACCAATCATGGATGCACGAAGATGCTCAATTGTGGATGTGCAAGGAAGCAAAGCGAGAGGAGAAAAAAACTCAATTATGGCCTATTGGACATCAAAATTGTCGATCTGTAGATGATCCTATGTATATGCCTCAAGTTTTCTCAGATCAAGCGTTCGAAACACACAGTTGGATGGAGATTCTAGCCACCTTAGATGTGTGTGTAAATGAAGAAGTATTAACCATGAATGGATGTGTAGATGAAGAAGGGTATGATATAATTTTTTACATGGTAGTCCTTTAGGAAGTAGAAGGAGGAGAATTGTTAGAAAAGGAATGGAAGGAGAAGTACAAAAGCATAGAGATGGAGCCAGAATTTGATTCGAAGGAACGGTATTTAGAAGCAGTTCAAGCCGAGAATGAAGATGAAGCACCTAAGGTATTAGCCATAGAAGCAGCTCAGACAAGACCAAACAACGAAGAAACATTAGATAAGGTAGAACAATCCCCAGATCTTTTTGAAGTCCCTGAGCACTTCAAAAGATATGAAGTAGAAGAGAGGAAGATAGCCATTTAAATGCCCAAAAGGGAAGCCAGAGAAGGAGAAGCTTATGATAACAAGGAACAAACTAAGAAAGTGATAGTGACCATGGAAGATGGAGAATAAAGATGTATGTATATTGGAAAAGACGTGTCACCCGAAGAGGAACAGGAACTAATAAACCTAATCCGAGATAATCGAGATGTATTTGCATGGGCCTACCCGGACCTCAAAAGTGTAGATCCATCCATTTGTTCCCATGGAATTCCAATGACACCTGATGCGAAAACGTCGAAGCAACGCCCTTATACTTATAATGATGTCTATTCTGCAAAAATCAAAGAGGAAATAGACAAAATGTTAGCAGCCGGATTCATTTATGAAATAGAGCACACAAAATGGGTGTCACCATTAGTGGTAGTATCAAAGAAAAATGGAAAATTAAGAGTGTGTATTAACCTAAAGAAAGTGAATGCATCCACTATTCGTGATAACTACCCATTACCTATCACTAACCATCTCTTGGAAAGAGTTGCAGGCAAGGAGGTTTATAGCTTCTTAGATGGATTCTCTGGGTACAATCAAGTAGCTATCGCTATGAAGGATCAACATAAGATAGCATTTGTGACTGAATGGGGAGTCTACACTTTTAGAGTGATGCCATTCGGACTCACCAATGCCCCTGCTACTTTCCAAAGGTTGATATGTCATGTATTTAAGAAATTCCTAAGGAAAAGTATGGAAGTATATGTAGATGACTTATGCACATACTCAGGTCAGAGAAACGAACACATTCCAGAATTACGAAAGATATTTGAGAAGTGTTGGCAATATCGAGTATGCCTGAATCCTGAAAAATGTGTCTTTATGGTGAGATAGGGAAAGATCCTAGGACATATAGTATCCAAGAATGGAATTTCCACTCACAAGGATAAGGTTAAGGTAATCCTAGAGCTTCCAAGATCAAAAAATGCAAAGGAAGTACAAGCCCTTATGGGCCATTGTGGATATTATCGTAGATTTATCAGCCGCTATATGGATTATTAACCCAATTCACGTGGACGGACGAATGTGAAAAAGCATTTAATGAATTGAAATGATGATTAAGTATGACACCTATATTGAAGATACCCAATTGGAATAAACCTTTTCATATCCATGTAGATGCCTCCAACTACGCAATAGGATGCATCCTGGCTCAACCTGCAAATGAAGGAAAATTAGACCATGCTATTGCATATGCGAGCAGACAACTAAACCAAGAAGAAAGAAACTATACGACTACAAAATGAGAAGGTCTAGGAATGGTGTATGAAGTTAAAAAATTTAGGCACTACCTTCTAGCAAACAAATTCAAGTTCCTAATAAACCATTAGGCCCTACTGTACCTAGTCAATAAGCCTTGTAACACGAGAAGACTAATAAGATGGTTTTTGCAGTTTGATTTCGAAGTAGTGGTCAAAAAAGGAAATACCCACGTGAGAGTTGATCATCTATCTAGGTTAACACATGGAGAACCACCCAATGGAGTAGCGGATGACCTACGGGATACTTATATGTTCAACTTAGAAGTATGTCCTAAGTGGGCAGAAAAGTTGATAATACTTACCCATGGACCACATCATAAAATCAACAAGGATGCTATGGAAGGATTTCTGCATTCACATAATTTGCACATTGTGGCAAGAAGCGTGTACTATAAAGAACCTAACATTGTATTGTTAAGGTGTGTGGAAGAGGCTGAACAGAAGAACTTAATGGAACAAGCTCATGTAAATCAATGGAGAATACACAAAGGAGCTCATGGAACACTAAGAGAATTAAATCGATTGGGAGTTTATTGGCCAGATATGACAAAAGATGTTCATGAGTACACTAGCAGTTGCCTAGAATGCCAAGAAAGTACTCCAAAAGACCACACATCATTACAATTCTCTACAATAGCACCAGACTAGAGTAGGACATTGGTTAAGTTCTTAAAAACACGTGAACATGAGGAAGGAGCAAGTCTAGCTAGAAAGCGATCCCTAGAAGAAATGAGCAAAGGTTACCTTATACTGGGAAGGCAACTATTCAAAAGAGGAAAGGAAAATCAGCTTTGGCTATGCATCCATGAAGGAGAGTACTTACCTATATTAGAGATGGCACATGTAGCCACCGCAAGAGGACATTTTTCAGCCAAAAGAATTGTAAAAATAATTCTCTTTGTAGGCTTGTGGTGGCCAACTCTATATATGGATGTGGACACTTATGTATGGAGTTGTGAGGTGTGCCAGAGAACCAAGTACCCTATTAAGAGAGATGATATGCCTCTAATACCCATGATTTGTGCGAGAGCCTTTTCAAAATGGGGCATTGATTTCATAGGCCCTATTAACCCTCCAACCAAAGGATCACATGCTGAGTACATAATAGTGGCAACAGACTATCTAACTAAATGGGTAGAAGCAAAAGCAACAAGGAAGAATGATCTTCAAACCATAGCGAAGTTTCTCTTTGAGAATGTCTTTACTTGCTTTGGACTACCTATAGAGATAGTAAGCGATAGAGTAACACACTTCAACAACGAAGTAATCGAATCCTTGATGAACAAATTCTTAGTGATTCATAAAAAGTTATCTCCCTATCACCCTCAAGCCAATGGTCAGGCAGAGAGTTCCAATAAATTGTTGTGCACAGTGTTGACAAAGATAGTCAACAGTGGAAGGTCAAATCAGGACAAACAATTGCATCATGCAATTTGGGCCTTTCGAGTGGCTTACAAGACTACCATTGGAACTACTCCGTTTAACCTAGTTTATGGACAAAATGTGATCTTACCAATTGACTTTTTGGTACCTACTCTATGTGTAGCACAACAGTATGAGTGGATAGGACATGAGCTATCCAAGCAATTAGAGCAAATTGAGAAATCACATGAAACAAGACTACAAGTAGTCGTGGGAAATTATGCACCTAAACAGAGGCAGAAGGCATATTATGATGCACATATCAAAGACAAAGGCTTAAAAGAGGGAGATTTAGTCCTTGTATATACATTGAAACAACATGCCAAGAAACTTCAACAATGTGGATATGAACCATTATTGATTAACAGAATCTCAACGAGTGGAGCAGTGAATCTAGCCACATTAGACGGGGATATACTTCCCAACTACATCAGTGGATGTTGAGTGAAATTATACATGGAGCCATTAACATACTAGATGTTAGCACGACTCGTAGGAGCACAAAATCGAAAGAAGGAAGAGGAGAGGATTAGAGAATAAGCATGCCAAGAAGCCTTAGAGCGTATCAAGAAATGAAAAGAATGGATAAGACAAAGAGATGATCGATATTTATAGGGAGAGGAACCTATACCCATGGCCAACTACCAGGTAAGCCATACAAATAATACGAGCTATAGCATCTCCCAACCATACTTAAACCTAGGAATCAGAACCAAAGAGTGTCAGCTGGTAGTTGCTCTGATTGACTCAGGAGCAGCTCTCAGCAGTATACGAGTGTCACTAACTACGCATCTTCAAACCACCATAAGTCCCACTAAAGCATGCATGATAGGAATTGGAGGTCAAGTTATAGAATGTATTGGAGAAGCCCTAATATCCCTTCACTTAGGAAATTCCACTGTGAAGCAAAGAGTTTTGGTATGCAAAGACGAAGACCTAATTGAAAATTTGATCCTAGGGCAAGATGGATTATTGAGAATGAAGTGAGCATTCATCTAGCACAAGGCTATGTATCAGCCAAGATAGGACATAAAGAAATCTTTAGCTTGCTAGAAGACAAGCCGTCCCAAATTCACAACATCATCAAACCCAAAAAAGAGAACTTAGAGGAGGAGAAGGAAAATGATTCAATAATGAGTATATCCCAAGAATGCCTTAATCTAGAATTTCTTGCAAATAAGGATGTGTTGATTGATGGTCTGACCACCTCGCCCATGAGAGATGAACCTAAGAGAGAGTGTGAGGACATTACCTCTAAATCCATCTACACTACAAGAAGAAAACCTACATGGACGTCTACTGTTTGAACATCACACCCATGTAGTACTCGTCTATAATGGGTACGGAAGGATCGAATGACTAAACCAGACAACTCAACACAGAAGCAGATCAATCACTCAGTGAAGACAAGAAGAGACAACCATTACTCACCATCGCAATCAGAACCACCAAGACTCCTTTGTGTATGGCTTCCAAAGTCATTAGTAGAGGTCTAGAAGACACAACAATGTATATGGATCTAGAAGAAGGTCAGACTAACTGCAAATCAAGAACTAGAGAGGCTTAGCAAGATATCATGCCTACAAAGTGAAACAAAGAGATCCAAAAAGACTCATCAAGGGTACCAAAAGAACACGACATCGAAAACTCAAACTTCAAGTATGAAGGAGACAAGGACCAAAGCACAAGGAGTCCGATAGAAACAAATGCCTCAAACACCAACTACAAAGTGGATATGGAGACCAAAAAGAGAGCAAGAATAGGAACAACAAACTCAACAAGATTCTACTCACACTCATGAAGAGTCCATTGCACCCAAAGTATGCATGACAGGGCCACATTACAAGGCCATGCATTCGTCACATTATCTCTTCAAAAAAAGCTAGTGGTGCACATTTCCATCATCAGAATAGGTCTTAGTTTCTATTGCCATAGGAATGACCGTACATAGTAAATAAATAAGTTTGACTATAACTAACTTTTGATTCCTTTCAGGGTTAAAAAATTAAAAGAAGTGTGGTAAGAGACCTTACTAACTTAGCCCAGGGGGAATGGAGCGATGAAGGAAACGACATACCACTGAACCAAACATCTCTTCTTGGTGACAATAAAGATCGTGGACACCGACCATCAGTTTCTGGTCATGTCCCAAAATTTCAAAGTCTTACATGAACTTCCATCAACCGTGGATGTAATGACAAAAGCAGGCATTCAGAAATACTTCGAACTACCCATCTATAAGCCGGACTTTCAATGATGTACTCAGGTGATGAACACTCTTCAATTGGCCTTACATAACCCCGCCACAAGAAGTTGTTGAATGGAACTGTAGCATTGACCATCTTGATCTACCATGCTTTAGGCATTTGGGAGTATCTTAAGGAGATGCCTTCATCAACAGAGATGTCTAAGTATGCAAAGCTAGCCACTATAGCAAGGAAAATGAAAGGAGTAAAAGTGATGGAAGAGGCAGGAGCTAGTTCTCAACCCATGATGAGAGGAACAAAGAGAATTAGGGAAATGTTAAAGGCATGCCATAATGTGTGTGTACAAGAGGAGGAGTAGGCATGCAATAATTTCATCCGTACAATAGGCAACCACCTAAAGGACCCAAACTGTACTACCATATGGAGCAAAAATGCACCAATCATGCTACTGAAAATTGCCCATTTAACAAGCAGTCAAGGCCTATGAATCAACCCCAGTTTAGGCCTTATGGATACCCTCCGAGAGAACAAGGAAGAGAGATCCCGAGATACAACCCCTACCCAGGCCCACAAGGAGCACCCAGACCTTATGAACAAGGAGGATATGGACAACCACAGCCATTGTTAGGACAACAACCACCCCTTCCACAGAATGTAGTGTCAATCAAATATACTCAACCAGAGGAGAACATGGAAAGAGCCATAGTACCAGCCATGCCTTTAGCTAGTGCAGAAACAATGAATCACGGATACAAGAAAAATCAAGGAGAATACTATCCCTATGATGCCAGTTCATTGGAGTATGACCAAATCTATGACCAACAATATTATGGTTATGAAGGATACAACAATCCCTATGGACCGGAGTATGCGAATTTGATGTACACTGCACCTAAGGCACCAGCACCTATGAGACCACCCATTAGAGCACCTATGCCAAAAGGACCATGCTATAGATGCGGAGGAGATCACTTCATAAGAGAATGCACTCCGCCATATAACCCACCACCTCCTAGAACTTGGGAAGGGTACTACAATGAGTGTGGAAAGGAACACTTATTTAGAGATTGCCCAAAAAATCCCAATAAGACTCATAACACAACACATATCAATGTGATAGAAGTGATGGAATCATCGGGAAGTGATAAAGAATACACAATACCATTAAAAGCCATTATTCGAGCTCAAGCCAAAGGATGAGAGATAAAAAAATTAGATTCCGAACAAGAGATGAGTAAGGATCTAGAGCCAAAGATACAAGAAGTAGAAGATTCGGAAGACCTAGATGTGAGTAACCGAATGAAAAAGACGCAAAATTGGAAGACTAGAAGGGAAAAACTCAGGAATAAATGGACAAACAAGAGAAATAAAGAGGACAAAGAAGATGTAAAAGATAGTAGGAAACTCTTGGAATAGGAAGTGCAAGATAATACACCACCTAAGTCCCACACCCAGAAACTAGATAAACGAGGATCAATCCTAGTAGATCCCATACCAGAAGACTTGGATATGTGGTTGAAAGCTTATCAATCCAGAATCACAATTGAACCAACTATAGAGCAGCATAAGAAACTCTATCCACAAGGGAAGTTAGAAAAGGAGAGATTGGTGATACGCAGGAAGCTCATAGAGGTAGCCCAAGCCACTCTAGAAAAGACTATCCCAAACCTCCCATAAACAAGAATATCTGAGAATCAATTCAATGAATGATTTTAAGACAACGATAAAAACCATCTAGAACACCAAAAAAAAGTAGTGAGGAGGAACAACAGAGCACTCATAGCAAACCAACTTCAATGACCCTAGAACTAGAAGCCAATTGGCCCCTAGAGGACCTTGTTTTAGATGTCAGGGTGACCATTTCCTTCGTGATTGTCCCCACCCACCATCTCTTGTGGAAGAGTTACTCCGAGCCAAACCACAATTATGGAATCAGTTAGTGGGACAATTGAAATTAGAAACTAAGGATACTGATAAGGAAAGTAAAAAACTAAACTTCTATCTACCATACAAATCCCCATTGACAAAGTCGGAGAATTTAGTGAAGGAGATGAGGCCAATTACCCATCACATTTAATGGATACATGACTAAAGCCATTTTAGACACCGGAGCGGGTGTAGGCATAGCCACCAAAGAAATTTGGGAGAAATGGGGAAAGCCAGCCCTATGAACAACATGTATGAAGCTTCAATTAGCAGATGGCCATGTGGAGAGACCCCTAGGAATATTGGACAAAATTAAGTTGACTACATGTGGAGTAGAACTCAAACACACTCTAGCCGTATGTCGATTTGGAAAAGAAAATAATTATGAAATGATAATAGGACGACCTTTTATGAGGCAACTCAGGGTAATACGAGACTGGGGAAGAGACGCTTTATACCTACAACATCAGAGGACCATGACCAAGATAAATTTGCATATATTTTCATATAGGGATGTGCCCCCACTACAATGGAATCCCATACACAAGGAAGAGGAGGATTTGTCAATTCACAGTGCAGATTCTAGTGACCAATCATGGATGCACGAAGATGCTCAATTGTGGATGTGCAAGGAAGCAAAGCGAGAGGAGAAAAAAACTCAATTATGGCCTATTGGACATCAAAATTGTCGATCTGTAGATGATCCTATGTATATGCCTCAAGTTTTCTCAGATCAAGCGTTCGAAACACACAGTTGGATGGAGATTCTAGCCACCTTAGATGTGTGTGTAAATGAAGAAGTATTAACCATGAATGGATGTGTAGATGAAGAAGGGTATGATATAATTTTTTACATGGTAGTCCTTTAGGAAGTAGAAGGAGGAGAATTGTTAGAAAAGGAATGGAAGGAGAAGTACAAAAGCATAGAGATGGAGCCAGAATTTGATTCGAAGGAACGGTATTTAGAAGCAGTTCAAGCCGAGAATGAAGATGAAGCACCTAAGGTATTAGCCATAGAAGCAGCTCAGACAAGACCAAACAACGAAGAAACATTAGATAAGGTAGAACAATCCCCAGATCTTTTTGAAGTCCCTGAGCACTTCAAAAGATATGAAGTAGAAGAGAGGAAGATAGCCATTTAAATGCCCAAAAGGGAAGCCAGAGAAGGAGAAGCTTATGATAACAAGGAACAAACTAAGAAAGTGATAGTGACCATGGAAGATGGAGAATAAAGATGTATGTATATTGGAAAAGACGTGTCACCCGAAGAGGAACAGGAACTAATAAACCTAATCCGAGATAATCGAGATGTATTTGCATGGGCCTACCCGGACCTCAAAAGTGTAGATCCATCCATTTGTTCCCATGGAATTCCAATGACACCTGATGCGAAAACGTCGAAGCAACGCCCTTATACTTATAATGATGTCTATTCTGCAAAAATCAAAGAGGAAATAGACAAAATGTTAGCAGCCGGATTCATTTATGAAATAGAGCACACAAAATGGGTGTCACCATTAGTGGTAGTATCAAAGAAAAATGGAAAATTAAGAGTGTGTATTAACCTAAAGAAAGTGAATGCATCCACTATTCGTGATAACTACCCATTACCTATCACTAACCATCTCTTGGAAAGAGTTGCAGGCAAGGAGGTTTATAGCTTCTTAGATGGATTCTCTGGGTACAATCAAGTAGCTATCGCTATGAAGGATCAACATAAGATAGCATTTGTGACGGAATGGGGAGTCTACACTTTTAGAGTGATGCCATTCGGACTCACCAATGCCCCTGCTACTTTCCAAAGGTTGATATGTCATGTATTTAAGAAATTCCTAAGGAAAAGTATGGAAGTATATGTAGATGACTTATGCACATACTCAGGTCAGAGAAACGAACACATTCCAGAATTACGAAAGATATTTGAGAAGTGTTGGCAATATCGAGTATGCCTGAATCCTGAAAAATGTGTCTTTATGGTGAGATAGGGAAAGATCCTAGGACATATAGTATCCAAGAATGGAATTTCCACTCACAAGGATAAGGTTAAGGTAATCCTAGAGCTTCCAAGATCAAAAAATGCAAAGGAAGTACAAGCCCTTATGGGCCATTGTGGATATTATCGTAGATTTATCAGCCGCTATATGGATTATTAACCCAATTCACGTGGACGGACGAATGTGAAAAAGCATTTAATGAATTGAAATGATGATTAAGTATGACACCTATATTGAAGATACCCAATTGGAATAAACCTTTTCATATCCATGTAGATGCCTCCAACTACGCAATAGGATGCATCCTGGCTCAACCTGCAAATGAAGGAAAATTAGACCATGCTATTGCATATGCGAGCAGACAACTAAACCAAGAAGAAAGAAACTATACGACTACAAAATGAGAAGGTCTAGGAATGGTGTATGAAGTTAAAAAATTTAGGCACTACCTTCTAGCAAACAAATTCAAGTTCCTAATAAACCATTAGGCCCTACTGTACCTAGTCAATAAGCCTTGTAACACGAGAAGACTAATAAGATGGTTTTTGCAGTTTGATTTCGAAGTAGTGGTCAAAAAAGGAAATACCCACGTGAGAGTTGATCATCTATCTAGGTTAACACATGGAGAACCACCCAATGGAGTAGCGGATGACCTACGGGATACTTATATGTTCAACTTAGAAGTATGTCCTAAGTGGGCAGAAAAGTTGATAATACTTACCCATGGACCACATCATAAAATCAACAAGGATGCTATGGAAGGATTTCTGCATTCACATAATTTGCACATTGTGGCAAGAAGCGTGTACTATAAAGAACCTAACATTGTATTGTTAAGGTGTGTGGAAGAGGTTGAACAGAAGAACTTAATGGAACAAGCTCATGTAAATCAATGGAGAATACACAAAGGAGCTCATGGAACACTAAGAGAATTAAATCGATTGGGAGTTTATTGGCCAGATATGACAAAAGATGTTCATGAGTACACTAGCAGTTGCCTAGAATGCCAAGAAAGTACTCCAAAAGACCACACATCATTACAATTCTCTACAATAGCACCAAACTAGAGTAGGACATTGGTTAAGTTCTTAAAAACACGTGAACATGAGGAAGGAGCAAGTCTAGCTAGAAAGCGATCCCTAGAAGAAATGAGCAAAGGTTACCTTATACTGGGAAGGCAACTATTCAAAAGAGGAAAGGAAAATCAGCTTTGGCTATGCATCCATGAAGGAGAGTACTTACCTATATTAGAGATGGCACATGTAGCCACCGCAAGAGGACATTTTTCAGCCAAAAGAATTGTAAAAATAATTCTCTTTGTAGGTTGTGGTGGCCAACTCTATATATGGATGTGGACACTTATGTATGGAGTTGTGAGGTGTGCCAGAGAACCAAGTACCCTATTAAGAGAGATGATATGCCTCTAATACCCATGATTTGTGCGAGAGCCTTTTCAAAATGGGGCATTGATTCCATAGGCCCTATTAACCCTCCAACCAAAGGATCACATGCTGAGTACATAATAGTGGCAACAGACTATCTAACTAAATGGGTAGAAGCAAAAGCAACAAGGAAGAATGATCCTCAAACCATAGCGAAGTTTCTCTTTGAGAATGTCTTTACTTGCTTTGGACTACCTATAGAGATAGTAAGCGATAGAGTAACACACTTCAACAACGAAGTAATCGAATCCTTGATGAACAAATTCTTAGTGATTCATAAAAAGTTATCTCCCTATCACCCTCAAGCCAATGGTCAGGCAGAGAGTTCCAATAAATTGTTGTGCACAGTGTTGACAAAGATAGTCAACAGTGGAAGGTCAAATCAGGACAAACAATTGCATCACGCAATTTGGGCCTTTCGAGTGGCTTACAAGACTACCATTGGAACTACTCCGTTTAACCTAGTTTATGGACAAAATGTGATCTTACCAATTGACTTTTTGGTACCTACTCTATGTGTAGCACAACAGTATGAGTGGATAGGACATGAGCTATCCAAGCAATTAGAGCAAATTGAGAAATCACATGAAACAAGACTACAAGTAGTCGTGGGAAATTATGCAGCTAAACAGAGGCAGAAGGCATATTATGATGCACATATCAAAGACAAAGGCTTAAAAGAGGGAGATTTAGTCCTTGTATATACATTGAAACAACATGCCAAGAAACTTCAACAATGTGGATATGAACCATTATTGATTAACAGAATCTCAACGAGTGGAGCAGTGAATCTAGCCACATTAGACGGGGATATACTTCCCAACTACATCAGTGGATGTTGAGTGAAATTATACATGGAGCCATTAACATACTAGATGTTAGCACGACTCGTAGGAGCACAAAATCGAAAGAAGGAAGAGGAGAGGATTAGAGAATAAGCATGCCAAGAAGCCTTAGAGCGTATCAAGAAATGAAAAGAATGGATAAGACAAAGAGATGATCGATATTTATAGGGAGAGGAACCTATACCCATGGCCAACTACCAGGTAAGCCATACAAATAATACGAGCTATAGCATCTCCCAACCATACTTAAACCTAGGAATCAGAACCAAAGAGTGTCAGCTGGTAGTTGCTCTGATTGACTCAGGAGCAGCTCTCAGCAGTATACGAGTGTCACTAACTACGCATCTTCAAACCACCATAAGTCCCACTAAAGCATGCATGATAGGAATTGGAGGTCAAGTTATAGAATGTATTGGAGAAGCCCTAATATCCCTTCACTTAGGAAATTCCACTGTGAAGCAAAGAGTTTTGGTATGCAAAGACGAAGACCTAATTGAAAATTTGATCCTAGGGCAAGATGGATTATTGAGAATGAAGTGAGCATTCATCTAGCACAAGGCTATGTATCAGCCAAGATAGGACATAAAGAAATCTTTAGCTTGCTAGAAGACAAGCCGTCCCAAATTCACAACATCATCAAACCCAAAAAAGAGAACTTAGAGGAGGAGAAGGAAAATGATTCAATAATGAGTATATCCCAAGAATGCCTTAATCTAGAATTTCTTGCAAATAAGGATGTGTTGATTGATGGTCTGACCACCTCGCCCATGAGAGATGAACCTAAGAGAGAGTGTGAGGACATTACCTCTAAATCCATCTACACTACAAGAAGAAAACCTACATGGACGTCTACTGTTTGAACATCACACCCATGTAGTACTCGTCTATAATGGGTACGGAAGGATCGAATGACTAAACCAGACAACTCAACACAGAAGCAGATCAATCACTCAGTGAAGACAAGAAGAGACAACCATTACTCACCATCGCAATCAGAACCACCAAGACTCCTTTGTGTATGGCTTCCAAAGTCATTAGTAGAGGTCTAGAAGACACAACAATGTATATGGATCTAGAAGAAGGTCAGACTAACTGCAAATCAAGAACTAGAGAGGCTTAGCAAGATATCATGCCTACAAAGTGAAACAAAGAGATCCAAAAAGACTCATCAAGGGTACCAAAAGAACACGACATCGAAAACTCAAACTTCAAGTATGAAGGAGACAAGGACCAAAGCACAAGGAGTCCGATAGAAACAAATGCCTCAAACACCAACTACAAAGTGGATATGGAGACCAAAAAGAGAGCAAGAATAGGAACAACAAACTCAACAAGATTCTACTCACACTCATGAAGAGTCCATTGCACCCAAAGTATGCATGACAGGGCCACATTACAAGGCCATGCATTCGTCACATTATCTCTTCAAAAAAAGCTAGTGGTGCACATTTCCATCATCAGAATAGGTCTTAGTTTCTATTGCCATAGGAATGACCGTGCATAGTAAATAAATAAGTTTGACTATAACTAACTTTTGATTCCTTTCAGGGTTAAAAAATTAAAAGAAGTGTGGTAAGAGACCTTACTAACTTAGCCCAGGGGGAATGGAGCGATGAAGGAAACGACATACCACTGAACCAAACATCTCTTCTTGGTGACAATAAAGATCGTGGACACCGACCATCAGTTTCTGGTCATGTCCCAAAATTTCAAAGTCTTACATGAACTTCCATCAACCGTGGATGTAATGACAAAAGCAGGCATTCAGAAATACTTCGAACTACCCATCTATAAGCCGGACTTTCAATGATGTACTCAGGTGATGAACACTCTTCAATTGGCCTTACATAACCCCGCCACAAGAAGTTGTTGAATGGAACTGTAGCATTGACCATCCTGATCTACCATGCTTTAGGCATTTGGGAGTATCTTAAGGAGATGCCTTCATCAACAGAGATGTCTAAGTATGCAAAGCTAGCCACTATAGCAAGGAAAATGAAAGGAGTAAAAGTGATGGAAGAGGCAGGAGCTAGTTCTCAACCCATGATGAGAGGAACAAAGAGAATTAGGGAAATGTTAAAGGCAGAAGAAGCGCTTCCTGCTTCAAAAAGAATACACATACTTCCAAGGACCAAAATTGAAGACACTAAGTCCATTACGGAAGAGGAGTTAAAGGAAGCAATGGAAGGTACTAACCAATATGTGGAAGGTCAAGTGAATCTCCCTGTGCAAGGGCATCACTATCACCAGTCTCATGAAGAAACTTTGGAAGGAAAGAGGTTAACAAAAGTCCACAGATATAGAGAACTGCGACTGATGAACTCTAGTTCATCTTCGGACACCCAGGAAGATCAAGAACCATCCCTGATGAATGTGGAATTCAAAAGTGAATTGAATGATGAATACATGGAGCAGACCATAGAGTTTTGGTTATCAAGATATGCGAAAATACCAGACTTAGCCATCAAGATGACCAATAGTATGATCCTTACAATTCTAAAGGCATTCCAACATGCACGGTATACATTTTTTTAATATTATCGGCATTAATCAGGGTGCAGATGCCATCATTTTTTAATTATCTACTACTCCAAGTCGATTAACCATTATGGCGATATACTCAAGATTAATGTTTCTACCGAGTCCATATATGCAAACATTTGAAGAAGCTTTCTTTAAATGATTTTTTGAAATGGACTCAAATGTTTTTGTAAAAATAGCTTCCAATTTAAATGCAAGACTGGTGGCCTACGAGCTTAGCTTCTTTGTAGATCATAGGCAGGCACCCGATGATGGAGTCAAGTTAGCTCAATGGAAAGAGCTCATGGTATGTGAAGCCAATTTGCTAAATCATAGAGAGCAAAAGGTGATACAAGCTTATTCACATCGCCACAAAAAAACTGTTGGGGCCAATAGAGTTCAGGAGCAGGGACGTGTGGAGGGAGAATCAAGAAAAAGAAGAAGAAGAAGAAGAATATCAAAGAATAAAACAACACAATAAGAAAGAACCACCCTCTGCCCAAAGCCCCATAGGGGCACGCATCAGGCTACAACACCAAAGGACCAGGTCCCGAAGAGTGGAAACAAAGATTTACAACAACCAAGACCTTTCAAGGGGAGGTTGCACAACGCTTCCTCATCCACTAGGTGCATGTGGTGGAAAGAAATAAACAAGCTAAAGAGAATGCATCAGGTCCCAAAGGATGTAAAAGAAGATTTAAGAACAGGACCTTTGAAATGAATGCCTGAGTAAAAGAGATGCAAGGTCTATCGAAGAGTGCATGCATGGCAACCCAGATTAACACAGCCTACGCAAACATGAAGCAAAGCCTGTCAAGGGACAACAGAGACAAAGAGGGGGAGAGTGTTGCAGAGTGAAAGAGCACAAAAGAGGAGCCCCAAAATTTTCAAAATTATGGGCACAAATTTTCTTCTTCAAAATCCTATGAAACTCCCTTGAAGCTATGTAAATGCACTAGAGGAGTCCTCTAGATGCATAAGCCCAAATCATTGTAACATAACTCTTGTAAACTATTTGGAAATTAGAATTAGTCAATAAATGTGCCAATCACTTGTGTGAAAGGACCATTTTTAGGGCACATGTATATAAGTCACTTTGTGACTCTTGTAAAGGACTTTTTTGCCATTATAAGCTCTGAAGAAGATTTTTGAATTTGCTTCTTTCTTGCTGATTTCCTCCTTCTCCATGATCTTTTATGTGTGTGTAATGCTTGAAATGTGTGTGTAGGAATGTTGTCTACCCCATCCCATCGCTTTTGAACTGTTGTAGTGTGTGTATGAGCCATAAGGAGTTGTACAGCAAGTGTTGGTGTTTCCTGTCATTCACTATTTTGCTCATAACTTGAAGTGCGTTTGTCAGATTTGAGTGAAGATACCAATTAATAGATGCGTCTCGACGAGAGCTTCAAAAGGAATCCACCATTGACCATATTCTAATTTCGAAGTTGAGAGAAAAGTTCGAATTTGTGCTTACTGCTATAAATGGTATCGTGGCATGCATTTTCAGAGGATTAGTGAGTTGGAGAGGTAGCTGAGACTAGTCACATGCATTATAGCTTAGATACTTCACTTACCATCATGTGTGCACACATCTTCATACACTTGGTTCATGTGGTTCCTCAGATTGATAATTAAATGTGTATTAATCCACCACTATATGCACTTGTGGGGCGATTGAGGTATAGTCTCATCAACTCAAGTCCCTAAGGCTTCACAACTTAGATACACAATGTACTTATAGATTGATGCATGTTTATATTCACCCATAGGAGTTTAGATATTCTCTAATCATTGCACATCAGAAGACTCTTCCACACAGTTCCCCAAGTTTAGCTTATAATTGATGTACATAGACTTTCAATATTGTGCCCATAGTGTTTGCAATGGCCTAGGAATGCAAAAAAAAGGCCTGCCATAGAAATGTGTGGATGGGCACCCATCCCTGCGTTTCTATGGCAGGCCTTTTTGCTCTTGGCCTTGAGCTTCTCCACTACCTTCTTTCTTCTTTCAAAAGATAGTGGCAATTGATAAGTTGAAACTGGTTGGAATATTAAATGGGAATCTCCCAATCCAAGACCCAAAGCTATTCCTATTTGAATTATTTATTTTCCTCTAAAGTTAACTCCTAGGGTAGTAAGGGCAAAGGACTTCCTAACCAAAATTACACAGTTGGTCCATTGCATTATTGTAGATAGGCACAAAAGTTTGCTCAAGGCCTTCAGACACCAAGTCACGAAGTGTCCTTGAGGGGAAAAGTCCTTGTGGATTATTACAAAATATTCCTTTGGTAATTTTCCAATGTAGTTTTTCAAGGAAGAGCCACTACTATGGGCAAGCCACTCACCACCACTCCTTGCTGGAAATTTATTGACTTCAATTGCTTCTTGCACATATACAATCATAAAAGTCATTAGATACTTACATCTTGTACAAATATGAAACATAGTCAATCATAAATGTCATTAGATACTTACATCTTGAAGCCTATCTTCATCCTCTCCTCTTCCCATTGCATCTAGTGGAATGGAAGAGTGAGCCATGCCAATTTTCTCCACAATGGGGGATGTTGGAATCTTCTTCTCCAAAATTCTTTCCCTTGCTGAAGCCAAATCTTCTTCAGTGGCATTTTGATTGGCGTTACTCAAAATCTCCTCGCACACAAATGCAATGGTGTCTGCAATTGAATCACCAAATGGAATGGCTGTCTTTCCAATTCTATCACGTGTTGTCCATGGGAACATATGAGGTTGAGGAAAAAATACTTAGGCATTCATCAAGGTGTAGACTAAATGCCTTCTCAATATCATGTAAGAACAAAAATTCTTCTCCGTCGACAAGCACCATTGAAAACATTTCCATCTCTACCTCTGGTAGAGTGGGTTCCAAGGGCTCTAAGTTGGAGGGTGGACTATTTTGTGTACTACTGGCTTCCTTCAATTTGTCCACTACCCCTTGCAGAAATTTTCTACAAATTTTTTCACTCTCTTCTAATAAGTTGAGAGCTTCTGTTTGCGGTTCCTTTTTGTCATGTACAAAACCCTCAGTAACAAGATGGGGTAGGTCCATGGGTGTAGGTTCGGGCTCCTCATTGACAGAAAATATTGATGTTGCAACATAGGATAGATATTTTCTTCCCATCTTCCTCTTCTTATTTAATTGCTTAATTAATGGCACTATGTCATCTAACAGGTGCCCTGCATCCTCAGCAACAACCATGAAATTCTTTAGGCGCTTTGCAAAGGCCTCATCTCCTTTATGAATGTAAAAAAGTAAGTAACAGGGGACCCATTTACACTCATATGCTGGAATATCTATAGCTTATTGTAATATATGGAATTCCAAAAAATTCGTAATCTCCTCGAGCACATCGGAGTCCATGGTTAGCATCCCTTCAAGATTAGGGACTCTACAGACTAGGTCATACAAATCTGTACAACCTTTGTAGTTTGTATTATCCAAGAAATCCATGAATAGATCTCGAGGAGATTTGATGGGAGTGGAAGTGCTAGCAACCATTGTGTGCGCTCGAGAATTCTATTGGCTTGTCTACTCTTTCTAGCTCTTTGTGAGTGCAAATGTGCGAAATGAGCACATAGAACCCATTTTTATAGTAGTTTCTAGTTTTTAAAAGTGATTGGGCCCAGTTTTAAAATTACATAATAAAATAGTGAAAGTTAAAAAAAATGAGCTTCTGATGAAAAAATAATGCACAAAACACCAAACGATATGAAATTTATATCATAAAAGCAAATGGTTAAACATAACACAAGAAAAAATAACATGAACAACCACATTTCAAAGTAGTGAACATAGACTTTTGACATTCCAAAAGTTTTGCAATTATCATTGCAAATAAGAAGGTATATACAATATCTAACATATATTGTTTGTCCTACTTTTTACAAGTTTCTTGAAAGTGCGAAAACCATGAGATACAATGACTAAGACCCAAAAAGTGATGTTATCTGGTTGCAAAAAAACTATGACAATGAGAGTTTAGTTCCATCTTTTCTCCAATCTACAGGGACTTTCATTTTGTATTCCAATCTTCTTCCCACCTGTAATCAATTTGCAAGAAATTGAAGTTATAAAACTAAAATAAGCAATAATGAAAATAATAATTTAACAAAAGCACAAAACATTTCTCACCTTATGTCCTTGTATTTTGAGTTTGGATTGAGTTAGTCCCTCAAACCCCATAATCACCGTGTTCTCTCAGATTAGCCAAGGTCCAATGATGATTTACTAAAATAGTTTATGTTTCATTGTTGGACAATTTAAGCTTAATTTCAAATGAATGTAAAGATCCCTTTGAACTTTGAAATGGTATCCATTCACCAAGTTTGCACATCCAACGATCATAATAGAATCTAATGTATAATGAAGTACGTTATTTCAAATATTGAAATTCTATACCCGTTCCACCTATTTTATAAAGATATTTATCACCTTTTGCAATTCCTTCTATCAAACCCCAATTTTCACTAAGAAGACTTTCGACTTGCTCATATGTGATATCTTTACACATGAATATGGTGGAAGTCTCTTGAAATGAGAATCCTCGGAATAAATATACAAAAAAATTGATGGGAAAAGATCAATGCAAACCTACAGATCTAGACACTTTTGTGAATTTCAAAGAGTTATGTATATCCATTACCATCTTGTGCTTCCAAGATGATACGGACCATATCTCAAGTTTTGGCCACTCCAAGCTAAGAGGAGAATGTACTTCAATTCTCTCTAACCTTCCAAAACCATTCATTGTAAAGGGTGCAACATATCTATGCGTGTAAAAGAAAACTCTATCATGGTAAAGTTGAGCAGGAGATATTTCTGGAAAGACTAGTGCACCAACATCTGCATGCAATGCCTACAAAGTACATGTAAGACTATGAAGTGGTTGCTCTTCCACCACAGCAGTAGGAAATATACCTGAAACAAACAAAAGCATATCTAAATAGTTCAGAAATATATTCAACACTATAAAACATACAATATTGTAGAGTAATACTTATAATTCACAGGATATCTCATTCTAATAGAGTTTTCGAGTTTAATAGATGTCACTGTAAAAATGTGTTGTACAATAACAACCATCCCATTGTCTTTGTGCTCCTTGAAGCCAAGTAACTTTCCCTTCCAATGAAGATCCAAGTTTCCACAATCTCTAACTCGATGGCTATCACATGCACCTTTGAAGTACTCATGTGATAGCCATTGTCCATCTATAACTTTGATATTGTGACATATTAATGTGAGGAATTCATGTTTTGGTCGCCTAGAAGCTTTAGATGTTGCCATTGAAATTGAAGGTCTTCAAGCTACAATAGTTGTTCGAGATAGGAGATGCAGGTAGGTCAGAATGTAGAAAAAGAGCTTCAATGGTGTGCTATAGAGAGAAAGTAGTGGAAAAAGATGAATTTTTGGGACCTGGGTATGAAAATGTGAGGTTTAGGACGATACTAACTCTTTTCTGAGTATTTTTTTTAAAAGTCATTTTTTTCAGCTCAAAACATGCACAGATTTTGAATTTGGGGTCAAAAAGAGTACTTTTGACCCTGAAAAGTAATGGGGGATCCATTCTTAGGTGTTATTATGAGTTTTTTTTACTTTTTAGAAATTTTGCATTTTTAGGCCCAACTAGTTATGAGATTCCTTCTCTCTCTAGAGATAGCTCATTAAATAAGGGAGAAATATATTCCATCTCCCCCCTTCAGCCTAGTATTGTATAGGGCATAAACTATGGCCATCACCCTCTTCTAATTGGTGCATCAATAATCACTCCTTAATCTAAAAGCCTCATGCAGGGTTCATTTTCCCCCCCAATGTGTTGTAGTGAAATCATATGTGCCCACATCTAAGACAGGGAAAACAAATCCTTGTGAGGTAGTAGTGTCCAAAGGACCTGTGGCCGTTTGTTGTGTTGTTATTGTTTCTGTGGTAGTTGTTGTTGATGATGTAGTGCCTATAGGTTGTTCTATTATAACATCACTCTAGCCTTCAGAAGTCGGTGTTCTTGGGAGACAAATACAAATAGGTGGAATCATAGGGTGTGGCCCTAGAGGTGATGGTTGAGGAGATGGTTGTGGTGACAACAAGGTTTCTACTAGTTGTAAGCATGAAATGGTACCCCTCATATGATTGGTAGGTTGGGAGGTCACCGAGCGGCTACTTCTGTAAGCTTGCAACTAAGTTCTTATGAGGGCTCGCTCAATGGGAATGTCATATGCAAGGCACATGTATACTATCCTCGTGATTGCACAACACCCATTAAGAACTTACTTCCATATCCACTTGTGATTGGCTAAGTACAACTAATCCATGATCCAATGTGACAAGTCAATTTTCATTGATAGGCTATGAGCCAAGTACAATCTAAACCATATCCTCCTGTGTGGTTGAGTGAACGTGTCCTTGCCTGGAAATGTGAAATGTTGCATGCAGATACATCAAGATGTGGACAAATCTAGGGTGACAGCCAATATCTGCGGCCAATTCAATACATCACATTTCTTCATTGTCTCTAGGACCAGGATCTCTTTTTCAGATGGAATATGGTTGCCAAATATTTTTAAAGACTCTAATAAGCTTGCACGTCAACTTGAACCTCCTAAAAGGTGAATCTGATACTTAAAGATGGCAACACGAAGGTGCCTAAAACATCCTTTGTCGATCTCGATTGATAACACCTATAAGAATCAGGCTTGGGTAGTGGTGCTTCAAAATACTCCTTGAACCCATCTTTCTCCCATAAAAAGTGAAGTTCTTTGGTGTTTTGTAGCATCTCAAATTCTTGCAAGAAGAAGTGGAGCCTACCACAATGGTGGTCAAACTCCATCTTTGCCTTGAAGGTATAGTTTGCATTTGCCCAGGTTCCTACTAGTCCTTGAAACCAATAATACTTTACATTGATATGACCAGTTCTCCCCAAAGGTGGATCTTCTATTGGTATGGGGCCTTGATATCCGATGAGTTCTTGTGGTTGTAGTAATGGGTATTCTCTTATCGGTAGATTATGGTAGTCCATGGGATGTTGATTAGGACCTATCATAGAGGGATGTCAAGCTTGGATCGTGAACCTTACAATGGTCTGCTACAAAAGGAGAACACATTAGTATGGAAACAAATGTCAATCTAAGTATGGTGAGACCACAATCCCTTTCCAATACTGACATGAGTCCCATGTAGTTGGATGATGTGGAATGATATATGGTGAGCTCGTAATCCTCCTTGGTAGTTGCTATTGTAATTGTTGTTGTAGTTGTTGTTATAATTGTTGTTGTGGCCTTGGTGATGGTTGAACCTTCCTCTAGACTGAGAGTATCCACCTCTTTGGTAGCCCCTTCCTCTCTGATTTTTGTAATTCCTGTAACACTCATCTGTGGTGTGATTTGACAAACCACAAATGTTACATGGTGATGTGTTATAGGGTCTCCCCCTACCTTGCTTACCTCCTTTGCCCCTACCTCTTGAAGATCTACCTCTCCCTGCATAGTTGGCTTGGGAGGTAGAGCATTCATCTTCCACCTTCTTACTCTTGCCTTTATCCTTAGATTTCTTATCAGTGTATAGGGCAGAAGAGTTGTTACCTTTGGTAGTATCTCCACTCTTGGTAAGCTTTGCTTCATGTGTGAATAGTTGACCCATGAGAGTTGTAAGATCTGGAGTGTGCATGTCCATGTAGAGATCCATTGCAGTGGTGAAGCTTTCCCACTTGTCATCAGCCTTGATCCCATTGATTACCTGCCTTACAATTTGTTCCTCTTCAATCTCTTCTCCTATGCTTGCTAACTGATCTGCAACATCTTTGATCTTGGTCACAAATTCTGAAACAGCTTGCTTAGGTTGCTTCCTTAGTGTTGTGAATTCAATCCACAACTGATTTTTCCTAGCCCTTGTATTGGAGGAAAAATATGATGACAAGGTTTCCCAAGTCTCTTGGGAAGTCTTACAATTTCTGATATGAGGTAAAAGAAAGTCAGATATAGAGTTGAGTAGATAAGACCTTGCCAATGCATCCCTTGCACACCATGTGTTGAGTTTTTCTTGCTCCTCCTTGTTTGGCAAACCTCTTGCTTTGAATGAGGGCAATTCCTCATCTCCTGAGATGTATCCATAGAGACTCCTTCCTTGTAAGTAGGTCTTCATCCTTAGAGACCAAGCTTGATAGTTGTTCCTATCCAATTTGTCAATAAATGAAGGAAAACCATCTCCCATTTTACCTTATTTGCTCTGATACCACTGTTGGAAAAGATGGATGGATGATCCAAGAGATTGAGTAGGTACTGCTAAAACCTGCTTTTTACCAGCCCTCTTTAGCTTCAGACTTGATTAGTAGACTCCCTTAGCTTTCCAATGACACCAAGAAACGGCCTATATCCTTTGGAAATGAAGTGTGTAATGATTGAATCAAAATAGATAACTTTGGAAGTCACAAAGTCAAGAAAACCTTCTATTTTGGTCTTGATACCTGCTCAATGTTTTGCTCAGTGTGAACAACACAGTAGCAATTGATAAAATTCCTTCTAGGGGTATTCAATTAGCTTAGTAAGCTAACATTTGCAAGTGGAATGATGTAAAATAATGAACTATGCTAAGAGAAATTAATTTAGCAAGATTTGGTATACCCCCGACTTTTTAGGACTGTAGCAGAGATAGACCAGTGAGCACCTCGACAACGATTTCTCTGAATTGGCTGAATGAAATCACTTCAGACTTTGTCAGCATGTAGATGACTTTGAGCTGAATCCAACAAGCTTTGAATCACTGAATTTGGTGGAGTATTGGCTGAGATATGCCCTTGACAAGTTGACAGACTTTGGAGTAGACAATCAGTGAGCACAGAGAAGAATGATGTAAATGTATCTATAAATTAACACTTGTGTACAATCCCATTGGCATGACAAGCATTGCCTAATGGTGTAGAGAGGTGTAGACTATGATGTAGTGCTCACACACACTCAATGACAGTAGAATGAAGCTCGGGAGTGATGTCTCTCACCGCGGCTTTTCAAGTTCACCTTTTATATGGAATGTGTAAGAATTTGAATTCAAATTCAAATTCTTGGCTCCTTCTAATCAAGCTTCTAAAAACTTGGAGATATTCTCTCAATCAAGTGAACTAACTTTTCCACGAATCATTTGGGTAGGTGATTACAAAAGATTCTAAGTCAAATTGACTTTTACAATGAGGTAAAGTGGTAAGTAATCACTAGCATATGTTCCTATGATTCTTCATGCATGTAGAGTCTTCATGATGTCTTCCAAGCCAAATGTGTAGGCTTGTGATTTACACCAACAGTTATTACATGTTTGTTTTATCAATGAATGGTTCCCTAAAGGGATTACAAAAAGAGGTTCTTGAATGATACAATTTATTAGGAGTTTGGGACCATGATTGGTCTTGGGGCCCAAGTATCCCAACTAGAGCTAGAACCAAGCTTGGACTTGGGCTTGGGTAAAATATACTAAACTCTCCTTGCCCATTATAGGACTTGAGCACAAGACCTCCCATTAGAGGCTTGAACAACTTGAGCATTAGAATACATCATTTTACTTGTTTTAGAGAGCACATGAACCTATGCTAAGTCTAATCTCAAGACTTTGAGCTAACAATAGACTGATAAATAACATCCGATTTCAGATCCATGTGAATCAAGCAAATAGTCAAGTCATAGTCCTAGTTTATGACAAGTTCCTTTTGTGTATAAATCTAACTAAAGGTGATTGGTTTTTTAAATATGGACCCTCCTCACATAGATCGTGGTCTTTAATTTCTATCATCATCCCCATGATTAGCTCCTTGCCTTTCCACTTGTTTTGACTCTTCAAGAAATTTTGGTTAAAGGTCACATGCCTTTTGCTTGATATCTTTTTGCATCCTTCCAATATGGTTCAATAATGATCACTCATAGATTTATTTGTTTAAGGGCAAAATTTTACGTCCAAATATCACATTATCTCCATGCATATATATTTGGATTAAGTTTATTTCTTTTCTTTCTTATGTCACAAGTTGAAATTATGAATTTATGATCCATTTTTATCAACTATTGTGATGTATTTGTTAGAATGTGTTGAGTGACGTTGGCTTTCCCAAGCCATGTTATACTGGTTATTATGTTCGATTTGAAAACTTTCAAGGGAGATGCTACCGATAAGTTCATGGGCGCCTCTACCTTGCAAGGTCGGGTGTGTGTGTCTTTCCAATTCATTGTACTCTCAGAAAAAAAAAAGGTTTCATGGGCATGTGGCAATATAAGTGGAATTAGGGATGGAGCGAGTTCTTTGTTACTAGTAGACAAGTTTTCTAAATATGTCATACACAACTACTTGTTTTTCAAATACAAAGTTGGTCAGAAAATATTTTTGATGGATATTATTATTTTTTCCAACCATTATTCATGAATTATTGATACCATAGTTTTTCTAGAATAGTTTGAACATTTGTAATCTATTGCGAGTGCTTCGTATATTTTATTGGATAATGAATCTTGCTTCAAGCTAAGGAAGTGCATTAGAAGTAAGAGTATTAGAAGATATTTGAAGCTTCCAAATCACAAGAATTGGCATTATACTCGATATCATATTATATGTTAACAAACTCGTCGTAAGATATCCGTTTATTGCTACAATAGTAGATAAATTGATTAGGATTATGTATCTAAAGAATATTTATGGGTGAAAAACAACACACTAAAGGACGCATGTGTGAATCTCTTATTCCTACCACCGAATAAGTGTTATGCAAGAAAACTTTTCAAAAGACCCCTAATGAGATATTTTATTTCCATTATAATCAAACAAAAGAATCAAGTTGAGTTGATAATTTGGAATAGAATCTATTTATATATTTTTACAATTCTTTGATAGAGATCATATGATGATTTTAAATACCCTTGAATCATAAGACGCCTTAATGTAGACTAAAAAATCACTAGAAAAAGATCATAGCTATTGTTTCACAAAGACAAACGATACTGAGTTAAGATTCATTGCATTTTATGCCATAATAGAAATAAAAAGAGCATTATAAAGTTCAAGGAAGTCATAAAGATGATTTCATCACTACCTATCGTAAGTGCTATAAATTGATAAAATCATTTATGTAGGAAGCCAAAGATGACTCCAAACATGTTAGTCTTAGAGGATGGACATCATCTATCACGCTACCTAGGAATAGAAGAAAGGAATCCAAGTTCGACTCATCTTCATTCAAGAGTCAAACAAGGTGTGTTCATTTGTCGATTTTTCACAAGGAAATTAGCATAATCAAACGATGCACATATGTTTGTGAGACTAATTGATTGACAATTCAAAAAGTGAGAGCCCTACGAGAGGCATGATGTGCCTTGCATAAGATATTTTGGTGCATAAATGAGAATTGATTTGTTTGATTAATATTTTGATGGCCTAGATTGACTATAGATGTGCATATAACATCTATTAAACAAAGCAAAGTAAGTAAACCATCAAGTCTCTCTTAGATTTGGAAGTGCCAAAGTATTTCTCATTTTTTAATGACATAAAAAAAGAATAAGTCCATCCTAGTTGTGGTGGACAAATGAAGCAAGATGTCCCCTTTCATATATATGCAAGAGATGGTGAATGATCCAAGGGTTTCTAATATGTGAGACGAGAACATTTCCAAAATAGATGAGTTACTATGATCATAATTTTGGATCATGATGTGAAATCCATAAAGAATTTTTCATATATGTTACTCTAGTTGAGTAAGAAATTCTTTATCAATAATTGATTGAACAAGATTTTATTTTGACAAGTTATTAGCTATAATATATTTGGGACAAGGGCTAGTATGTAAAGGTCTCTCCCTTCAAAAAGTTTTCAAGGCCTAGACATAAAGATCTAAAGCTTATTCACAACATTTATAATGTACCCACGTGTGTTTATGGACCTTAGATGGGTTCCTAAAGTATGATCAAGGCAACTAAAGCAATCAGTATAGCACCCTATCTAATACTACTCTATTTGAAAATATCTAATAGTGAAGAAAGCCTACCCACTTTTAAAAGGTTCTAAAAACAAGAAGATCTGGTTTGGAACTTTTGTCTCTCTTTTTGATCATTGAGGATGATGCTCTTTTGAAGATGGTGTTATATTTTAGTCAAGATGTCATCTATGTGCGTGTGTGGGACAAGGTTCATTGCCCAAAGGATAGCCAAATCATAAAGCCTAAGAGCTCTAAGGGTATTGTCATATTCATGTTCCTCACATGCATGGTTGAGACCTTAAAGAGGATTCTAGAGTATAACTTGGTAATGGCTATATAATTGGTTGGGAAGTGTGACTTGGGAATACATTTTCTTCTCTTATGTAGGTATTTGAGCATCTTGGCAAAGATCTATGAAGAAATCATGCCCCCATTAAGAAGAAGAAGACTATGGACCTTGATACCAAGGCCTAAATTTGACAAGCAAGACAAAATGTCATATGATAGTAACTTTTGATTCTACCTTTAATATGAGGAATTTTGATATATCTATAGAAGACATATACGTATAATATACATATAGATGTATACAAAATGACATCCAAATTACCTATCACAACTTTCCTCTCATTTGATAGGAAGTTTCAAAAAATACCCATCTTTTATACGCAAAATGTCTCTTGACCATTAAAATGCCTGTCAAATTTAGGCCATGCTTGGTACACATGAAATATTCATGATTAGCCATGCATGGGCCAAACTATACAAGGTAGTTATGGATGTAGAGCTACACATGCATAGCCAGAGTCAAGTTAAGGGCACTAGACCTTCTTACATGGTCAACATAGGTGATATATGCTTTCTATAAGCATGTGACAAGATGTGTGCATTACAAATATGAAGTCTATCATGTCGCTTCAATAGAAGCAATGGTTCATAAAGGATGTCCTTAGACTCTATTTAAAACGTAAGATAGGTCATTTCATGATGTCCTTAGAGTCTATTTAAACATAAGATAGGTCATTCCATGATCCAACCTTTGAATGGAGTTCTAGCCCACTAGGGCCATGACAAGTTCATCAATCTCCTTCGTATGTCTTCCTTATTAGCTAGTACTTGTTTTCCTTCATATAATTCAAGCTTTTTTCTTTTAACAGATGGAGCAGGAGTAGAGCCTCCACGAGCTGAGGCGCATGTTTCAAGGTCCCAACACTGCCTCATATCGCATCTTATTACATTGGAAGAATTCATGTTCCTTGTCGGGGTTGACAGCTACTTCCACCACACACATTGAGAGATTTAATACGATCTGGGTAATGAGAGAAAGGAAGGCATCATGGTTCTCTCGTTCGCTAAAGATATCGCAATCAGGCATGCAAAGGGGCGCTTCTCGACGCATTAGTCCCATAATCACGTGTGCATCATGCATGCTTCGACTATGTGGGTACAAAGTTTGCCACCACATGACATGGATACAGCAATAAGAGCCTTGGTTAGTATGGATACCTCGACAACCTTTGATTCTTCATGTTGTTAAAGTCGAGCTTGTTATGCCATCTGTTGGAAGAGACGCTCGAACGGCGTTCATCCTCAGCGTCAAGCTATGCATTCAGACAGATTGCCATAAAAAGTGTTTTGAGGCGATCACGATTCTAGAAGAGTCAAGGATAGATCTCAAAGAGAACTCTCACACAGTTATAGGAAAAAAAAAAAGTGATGAAACATGAGAATCGAAACATATACATTAGAGAATGAGTAGCCCCGGAGAGCTATTTCTGTTGAAAATGCAATACGACAGAGGCCATTTTATGCACATCTCAGGATTGAGGTTCATTAAGTAGCGGAAACATACACATACATATTCGCCACATGGATTTAAAGTGGCTTTAGCCTTCAGAGAGCTCAAGGGTGTCTGTATGAACCGTTACATCAAATGAGCCGTGAATAATCACACTAATGCGTTTTCCTGTATGAACATATCTTTGGATGATTCCAAGCAATTCGCGACACATAATTTACATGTCATAACATCAATATTTCCCTCAAGGTATTCGATCAAATTTACGAAACCCACAAAAGACTTGATGGGTCATGAAGTTACAGTCATGCAGCTGGTACAAGTCCTTGGGATCAAGAGAGAATGGTGATTCTTTCGTCATGTAACTTGAAGCAAGATGATTTGTCTGATTGTGGAATACGAAAATGTCTATGTACCTTATGCTCACAGTAATTCGCCTGCATCTCATGCATGCGAACTGTAACTCAACAACACTCATGTAGATGTAATTTTCATCATGTAGTCGATGCTAATCTATATGTCGATGCCTCGAAACTGAATGAGATAGCAACATCCACTCTAGCTGAAACTTGATAGAGGTATCTAAAACATAAAAATTAACACGCGATCACCTGCAAAATTGTAGCTTGCATGATAAGCAGCATTTTCCATTGCCCTTGGATGAAAACAAGATGCATTACTTTGCCTCGAACCTAGCTATACTTTGGGGACAACTTCATAGTCATACCTGGAGTCGTCAGAAATGCTACTATCTGTCACGGAAAAATCCCGTTTACTTTGTAACATGCTGCTATTCGTTCAATAGCAATGAGGTATGCAGCTGTCCGGAAATTGCAACCCTACAATCAACAATAAAATAATCGACATAAGCAGAGCATGAAAAATATAATTACGGTAAAAGATGATGCTTCCCACAATATTAGACCTTTTAGTTTCTCCATTGAAGCAGCCAGCAAAGTGATCTTCTATACAGAAAATGTCACGTAATTAACTAGGTCTAACTGTGCATTTATATTTGTTAAATGTGACTCCGTTAACGAAGGCATTTTACTAGATAAAGCAATACGGCCTGAACATGAAATTCAATTAAAGCTGCATGTATCTGAAAAGGAGTTGGAATCTCGTGGATATGCTGCTCAAGGCACAATCTTTGAGCTTTTGTCCCATCTTGCATTGCTTTTTAGTTTTTTAGTTATTCAACATTTTAAGATGTTACTCCTTTCTAGAGGTTTTAACATGGCTTTATGAGGACACCTTCGATTGACTGCAGAAAGGCAACTGAGATTACATTCATAGGTGAAGTTATTCTTTTTCCTTTTTAAGTTTGCTGGCGATGCTTACCAAGATTTCCTTTTCCCCACTTTCTCTTAGTTGATTTTCTTTGCTAGTCACCTTGCTATTCACTTGCGATATCTGCCCTTGTCAGAACTTTCTTATGTTTGCCATTTTAACGTGAGCTTCTGCTATTTTTGTCAATTTGAAATAGTGCTCCACATGGTGAAACACAGAGAAAGCATGGAACTCCAGCTAAATACAAGAGGACCATTACATTTTTCAAAAGGGACTTTCATCTCAATGTTTCACTGCATTACCAAAGCATAAGAATGTATTGTACGCCTATGTTAGATGTGGCTGGGGTCAAGTAAACATCTGACCTTATTTCTTGTGAGCTCTTCATATCCATCACACTTCTTATAAAGAACATCAGGGTGTTTATAGCACACGTTATGATAAGAATTTGCCAGCTTCTTGTAATGCACAAATTCCATCATCCTTTTTATTATTGATTTCTTTTCTGTAGATATGAACTTGACAAAGTTCTTACTCTTTGCTTCGCTGTGTTCTTCACTTTCTCCCAAGTTACAAGCATTGTCTCCTCCAATCCAGATGAAACAAAATCTGCTTCTGTGTTTCTATCATGGTTGTAAAGAATGAATCCAAATTAACAGGTGAATTAATCAATTATGAAAAGAAAGGTATCATGATAAGACTCTAGTTTACCCTTTAGTTAAGACTTTTCGAACCTCTTCAGAAAGCCTATTCCCATTTCCAAATTGATGCTCAAGCACATTCAAAAGTTCCTGATATTACCCACAGGAAGTTTGATGAACACGGTCCAGAACTATTAGCTTGATGAATAAAATGCAATACACGATTCATTTCTGCTTTAGTAGACAAATGCAATGGGATTTTCTCATCTTCCAAATTTTGGAATGCTTTGAATTGCCAAGCATGCTGAGGACTGTATTGGCAGGATAGAAAAACTGTAGGATGGGTGGGAAGATTCCAATTCCCAATGAGTTTCCTAGGTGGGGATACTCTGTTGGTGAGATCACATGATGATGGATGTTATCAATTTACCTTCCTCTCATGTAACCATTAACTTACCTTCTTTCCATGCTCCTCCATTCGGCGGCTCATTCTACCGAAATGGATGTGATTCAGGTTCTTCAGCCATTCAAAATATGATACTGTCACTCCTCCCTGAAGCAGAATCACTATTTGAAGTTAAGGTCTATGTAAAAAAACTGTGAAAGTGTCTTATACTTACTGTCTTGAAATCAAGTGTGCTCACACATTCTGATTAAGGTGCACAATAGCTTTACTTTAGTTTTTCGCAAGGAATTTCAACTGAAAAAGCCCATGAAGCTCACAGCATTGAGCAATAAATCTGGCAGGATGATGATTCCCTTCTCTTCAAGAAGTTTCTCAGCAGGGGGAGTGACTGGTCCATTTGCAGCCTCCACAATGAGCTTAGCCTGTGATGCAAGAAAAAAGGAAAGAAATGCCTTCAACAGTCTGACATATTTTAACGTTCAACTCAATATAACACACTGAGTAAATCAAATATAGAGGAAAATAACAAAGAAAACCTGAAGCTAAAAAGAGAAAATATTAAACAGAAGAAAGAAGGGGAAAAAAAAAGTAAAACTACTACTGTAAGTATTTTCTTTTGGAGCCATACTACTTTCCAATTGATGTCTTACAACACCTCATTAACTTGGAGCCACTCATGTGGCCTTCTAGGATCTATATAAGCAGTTGTTGGGGACTCATTTAGGACTACTACGACTATCGTTAGTACTGTGAGGACTACTGCTATTAGGGCTATTGAGAGTACTGTTGCTTTGTTTATGTGTGGGAGGATCTCTTGTGCTCTGTTGTGGGACTCCATTCCTGCATCTCTGTTGTATCTCTGTGATCGGGCTAGTTACCCTAGTGTGTGGGCTAGCCTTGCTCTCAATTTTTGGAGTCTTGGCCTTGACTTTGAGCAAGTCTTGATTTGTATTATGGATCCCTTTTCTAGCATTAAAACTATGCTTTGTGATACCTAATGTTGTTTTTCCAATAGGTTGTTGGTCTGTTTGGCATAGTGTACTGGACTGTTCTTTGTGTATTTATGATCTACTGCTTGTGTGATTTAATTTCTCAAGCGATATTTTGCCTAAGAGTGTGTTGGCAGTTATCATATCCCTCGAGTCTGAGTACCTAGTTGGTTGATAGCTACTTTTGCTGCTGGTAGAAAGGGAGCCATGCTCATAAGAGTGACTAAGCAAGTAACCTCAAGGGTAAGCAGGTGGTAGTAGGTTAACAGGTTGAGGCTATTCAGGTTGTGTGTCTTGTCATCAGCATGAAGTATATTTTCTATCTTTATTGTGTGATGCAGTTTATGTAATTTTGAGTTGTGGTATTCTTTCTGAGCTCCCTTTGTACTCCGTGTCCTGCTTATACCCTCTTAAGGAGCGTGGCATTTGTGGAAAGTGTCTCTCTGCATAGGCATGTGTAGAGGAAATTCTTGTTCTTCTTGTGCTCGAGGTGGGATCTTTTACTCAGTGCAGTATGCACGATGTGTATGCTTCGCAGAAAACAACAGAAATACGATAGAATGAGACAACTTCAAACTTGAACCATCAAAATAAGAGACACTGAAGCATTACTTTATTAATATCATGCATAGAAGAGGTACAAAATACCCATATAGGTATAGAACAACTAAAAGGAGAACAATGGTTACAATTGTTAAATTCAAATGCTAAAGCACACAAGCCCTCTGGACTTAGTATGCTTGTCCATCCTCTCTGACAAGACTAGAGACTCTGGTCCAGGCCTTGGGTCTTGAGCCGCTGAAGCTAGACTTAAGCCGTCGATGCACTCCACTCAGTGCTCATTGGAGTAATACTACTGCATCTTCCACATGTACCACTCAGTGCTCACTGGAGTAATATTGATGTGTCTTCCTCACATACCGCTTCTATGTTCTTTGTGTTCTCCCTCTCTCTCTTCCCCTTGTTACTCAATTTCTTCGCTTTATATAACCCACCTATACGAGGTGGTTACTCCACTACTCTGTTACCACCACTACTTTGACTCTGCCTGACTTTTTTGGTACTCTGTCAATCTGTCAAGTCCGGTACTCTCACAAGTCCAGTACTTTGTCACTTCCAATGGTGCCACTTTCTCTGCTCAGCTAAGCCATACTCATGTTTTTGGTGGATCCTTGGCTCATAGTGGGCTGATAGAGACCAATTCAGCATACCGAGGAAATTAAATGAATTTGGGAAAAATTGGTCTTTTAGACCAATTTGGGGCCTACCTACAAAATTAAGATTACCAAGAGCATCTATGTTTATGATGTCTCCCCAATTTGGAACCTATTCATCTTTTACTGATATTACATTTACCTAGTAGGATGAATTCCCTGGCTGCTGTCCATATAGTCCTCCTTGGCTAGTACGTGGCAGCAATCTCGAACAATCTTTTGACTAGTGATCTGTAGCATATGGGCAGAGCTTGCATGGAACTGATCCGTCCGGGAGAGGACATCTGCTCTGGAAATGCCCATATTCCCCACATCTATAGCACATGATGGGCATCTATAGCTATTAGCACATGATGGGCTTCTTTTTATTAATGGGTTTTCTCTGATTATTGTTAAACTAAGGAGTCATTGGACATTGTGGTTGGAGCCCTTGGACATTGTGGTTGAATTATGCTCCAAGAACCTGGATCCAATTGATTTGGATTTCCTCCAGGAAATAACAATTTCTTGCTTCATGACCAGTCTTTCCACAGAACTCGCATGTGATCTTATATGGACAGTCTTGTGTGAGACTTTTCTCATAAAAGAATTGAAAATGGAGTGTGTGCTACTCTCCTCCCATCGTATTTATCCTCTTGCTCCAAGATTAGAAAGCTTCTAGAGTGCTCTAGTGTGACATGTGGCCATCATGCACACTCACTCTACTTTCTAAGGTGGAACCTTAGGATAACCCCCGAGCTAGGAACCTTAGCAACTCACGCTCTTGTTCCAACACACATTGATATATGATCTAGCTTGGATCTACGTCTAACATTCTCTCCCCCTTCTAAAGATCATTGTCCTCAATGATCTAAGAGGAGACTAAGAGTGGACATCCTTCCAAGATACCAAATACGCTTTAGCGAACTAGTTCTACATGCAATTCTCCTACATAGCATCTTTTCTGGAATATCTGGTGTCACCTCTCTCCGATGATGGGAAATTCCGAGAAGTCTAGCCTTGGCCTTAGCAAACCTTGCTAATTTCTTGGCCATTGCTTCAAATTCTATAAACTATGTGGATCTTCCACCTAAGACACATGCAATCTGAAGACATTCTATGTGAACCTACTAACCCCTTATCTTCTACATATGTCTAGGATAGTTCTGTGTCGTATATGGAATTAGGAGTTATGGGATGTATGCTACAATACATCTTAGAAGGAAGTGAATTGACCACCTTCTCATGCATTATAACTACATCTATCCCTATCTATCCAAAGATTATGTTTCTAATGTTACTATATGGATCTGAACCTGAATATCTCATGTAATCTGAAGATAATCAGTGTGAACCTCTTACCTTCTTGCAAGTGTTCCACTATCTTCCACATAAGACCTTATGTCATCTAGACATCTTGTGGATCTTTTACTATCTCCTAGATGAATAGAAGTGATCCCCTTCTTTCTTCTTTTCTTTCTTTCTTTCTCTCTCTCTCTTTTTTTTTTTTTTTAATTAATCTATTCTTGATTCTTTTGAATCTTGAGACACACTATGTCCCTTTTGAGGATGTATTGAACCTTATGTCCTAATTCCTTCTTCTTCTTCTTTTTTTGCTCATTGACCTTGACACATACAAAGTTGTACTTATGAATTCATTACTAAAAATAAATAAATAAAATAAAATAAAATCAAAATGTTATTGTGTCCTTGTCAATTATGTTTACTATTCCAATTTCTTGAGATATCTTGCTTGCACCTTTCTTTTCCATTTATCTTTTCCAATCTATGTTGGAAAATGGACTTGACTTGTTTGCTTTAGAGAGATAAAATCAATTTTCTCTCCTTCAATAAAGTCATCAGTGATGTCTCTAAACTTATGAATCTACTTTATAATTACTTATAAACTTGGTGTGTAATAGTGTATACCTTTTCTCTCTAAACTTTCAACGGACTTGGTACTTTTCACCCTTTATGTACTTAAACATGTAACTTTGGTCCACTTGATCACTTAATGCTTTTTGACCTACTTGGCCACTCTTTTATGATGTCCTATGGATAGAAACATCAAACTTGTTTCTCAACTTGTGTTCCATTTGGAACTATCTTTCTTGCTTGTAGACCTTGCATTGTTGTATAATCACTCCCACCTAGAGAACAACCTTGCCTTGTCTGCTTAATGCAAACCTTGTCTTGCTATTTAACCTTGTCTCTCCCTGGTAAGGATTTACACTATAACTTTGCGTTGTTTACTTGTTGCAAACCTTACCTTTCTATATATCTTGGCCATCGTCTCTCGAGTACTTGAAATACAGAATTGCCTTGTTTGCTCTCTGCAACCTTGCCTTTCTGTGTATCTTGGCCATCCTCTCTTGAGTACTTGACCTACAGACTTGCCTTGTTTGCTCTCTAATGAAGATGAGTCCACCTAGGATCTCCATTCTTCATTCTTAGATAGAGAGATAGATGGGATTATCCCAACTATCCCATCTGCCTGTACTAGACTACTATGGATTCAAGATATGATTCCTTCTATAAAGCTAGTAACTCTAAAGTCTATGTCTGAACTTCCAGATCTAGGTACATGACTTTTCTTTTACTATTTTTTTACTATGGCATTCTAATCAAACTTGATTTTCCCTTTTTATTCCACAAATCTAAATCCTATATTTCTAAGTTCTTGTGGAATAAACTTCTTCGTTCTATACACATACAAATGTGCACTAGTACTCATAGCTATGTAGTTATGGTAACTACCTCTGAGCTAAATACTTCATTTACCAGTATCCTAACTTGTAGGTGTTCTTAGAGTTCTCTTCTAAGGTTTTAAAATACCTTGAGACCTCTTACCTCTAAGTTTCTAACTCATGAGACCTTGGTAAAAGTAGCCCTTGTCTCAATTTGTCCTTACTGCAAAAGGGCAATTTTGTTTACTGAACTTATTTGAGGTTTTTCCATAATACATATCCTCATCTCTTTCTAGATGTATTACGTTAAATCTTTCTCTTTTATTCTTTTTTATCAAAATGCTACTTGCATTCTTCTAGATCATGGAATCTTTGATTATAGACTATCCTTTATTCTAAGTTTTGACTAAACACCCGAGAACTCTTAGCTATGAGATTACTAAGTTTATTCTTGTGACCTTGGCAACACTTTCCCTTGTCTTAAGACCTCCCTTGGCCTTATTCTTGAATTAATTTTCTTAATCTAAGAAATCCATTCAATGATACCATACATGTAGTATCTACTATTTTACCATGATATCCACAAACTTGTACTTTTCTTTGATCAGAGTGCTCCTAATCATTCATCTTGGTCACTATTCATTTTACATCATATAGCTTTGGGTGCTCTAGAGTTCTTTAGAATCCTAAGATGTTGGAACTCTCACCTCAAATTCTTTGTCTATAGGCATCTTAAGGTCCTCTCTAAGATCTATTGATTCACATAACCATCACACCTTAGGACTCATACCTCTTGAATTTCTTATTTCTTAACTTTGCCATTACTTTGCCCTTGTTTTAGCCATTGCTCTAACCATAAGAGTATGTTAAATCAGCCCCTAAGTTCTTATAATGTCTTAAAAGAACAACTATGAGCACTATTGCTCCTTTTTCACATCAAGAATTTATTTTGGCAATGGTTAAACTTCTACTTTATCTATGATACTTTTATATCCAAAGTTCTCACTTGCAAGTCTTGTTCAATAAGTTAACCTTTGTAACTTATTTTACTTTGTCTCTTTAACTTAGACAATCCAACTTTACACTTGCAAGTCTTGTTCAATAAGTTAACCTTTGTAACTTATTTTACTTTTGTCTCTTTAACTTAGACAATCCTACTTTACACCTTGTACTCTAACTTTAGAGTTATTACTTGTACACTTAGTTTGTTGTGTGTCTATCAACTATGCACACACTTAGTCGCTTATTCTTGTACTCTAAAAGCTATCCAAAGTACAAAATCTTAGAGTTAGTATGAATTCTTATGGCATCTTTCAGGATAAGTATTTCTTTGCCATCAATCATATTTAGACATTCTAAACTTATTCCTTTGTCTCTCTTAGACATAGCTTCTAGTATTCATCTAGCTACTTTAATGAAAAGTTCTCTTGGAGGAAACCTTGGTTACTATGAGGACTCCATCCTCCAACCATTCCCAGCCTAGATGAAAATGAAATCGTAGCAACAACGTCTTCAAAGTTGTAAGGATGCATCTTCTCTCAAGTTTTGTCGAGAGGATTTTGGAAGAGCCTTTTCCACCCACTTCTTGACTAGGAAATCTCTAGGTTGGGCAGGGAGTTTCGTCACCAAAGACCTTACACTAGTCATTAGTTCAAGAAATGATTCTCCTAGGTGAAGTTTAAATTTTTCCAAGTTATCCGGGGTTCGTTCTCTAGAATTACTTTGCCTAAAGGTATTAGTGAAAACTGTCCGCAAGGCCTCCCACGTTGTGAAATGTCCATCGTCGGCTAAACCATTGATAAGTCGCGCCCTCCAAGGTAGGAGGGAAAAGAGCAAGGAAGGCATCTTGTCGATCATGGAGCCCCTGACTCTTGCACAGGGATAAGAACCATTACACATGGTCGTCAGGGTCCTCATGGGAAGCTCCTTTGAATGTTGGGAACATTATGTTAATCTTTGATAAAAGAGCTCATAAATCGTCAGCTAGTGGTAGAGGGTTGGGAGGTATTCGAGAAGGTGTGTAGTGAACCATCCTTTTGTGGTAGCTTTTGATGGGCATCTTGACCGGGCTCAAAGATCCCCCTTTATGAGATCGGGTATGAGTCATAGACTATACCTTCTCTGTATGAACTCATAGAGAGGATGAGAATTTGGACTAAAAGATTTGACTAAAATTGGACTAAACTTGAGACTTTAAAAAATTTTAAAAAAAAATGGACTACAGAAGACGAAAAAGTAGGATGAAAATTTTGGCGTAAAAATTCGGGCTAAATTTAGTCTAGCAAATTGGACTAGACTAAAAAAAATTGGACAAAAAGCTTTGGATTAGTCCCAGGACGAAAAATGTGGTACTTAGGAGAACCAAACCTAAACCTAAGGTAGAAGAGTAAAGAGAAGAAAAAAAAAGTTGAAGAGAAAAATGCAAAGCAGGGTCCCATCCTGCGTGGCAAATTGAACACCTATAGAGGAAATTCTTGTTCTTCTTGTGCTCGAGGTGGGTTCTTTTACTGAGTGAAGTATGAACTATGTGTATACTTTGCACAAAACAACAGGAATACGATAGAATGAGACAACTTCAAATTTGAACCATCGAAATAAGAGGCACTGAAGCAATACTTTATTAATATCATGCATAGAAGAGGTTCAAAATACCCATACAAGTACACAACAACTAACAGGAGAACAATGGTTACAATTGATAGCTTCAAATGCTGAAGCACACAAGCACTCTCGACTCACTCTGCTTATCCACCCTCTGTGACAAGACTAGAGACTCTGGTCAAGGCCTTGGGTCTTAAGTGGTTGAAGCCAGACTGAAGCCGTTGATGCACTCCACTCAATGCTCATGTGAGTAATATTAATGCATCTTTCCACATACCAGTTTTATGTTCTCTGTGCTCTCATTCTCTCCTTCCCCCTTGTTACTTGATTTTCTTTTTTTTATATAGCCCACCTATTCTAGGTGGTTACTCCACTACTCTGACTTTGCCTGACTTTTCCAGTACTTTGTCAATATGTCAAGCCCGATACGTTGTCACATCCAGTGATGCCACTTTCTTCACTTGGCTAAGCCATCTTCACTTGGCTAAGCCATACTCATGCTTTTGGTGGGTCCTTGGCTTGTAGTGGGCTAATAAAGACCAAATCAGCATACTGAGGAAATTAGAGGAATTTGGGAAAAATTGGTCTGTTAGACCAATTTAGAATTAGACCATGAGACCAATTTTGGAATTAGACCATGAGACCAATTTAGGAATTATACCATGAGACCAATTTTGGAATTAGACCATGAGACCAATTTAGGAATTAGACCATGAGACCAATTTTGGAATTAGACCATGAGACTAATTTCGGGGAAATTAGTCTCTGCCTCAAATTACACCAATGAGATCAATTGTGGAGAAATCGGTCTCTCTTCTGAAATTAGCCTCATGAGACCAACTTTGAGGAAATTGGTCTCTCTCTTCTGAAATTAGACGGAGAATACTCTAGCTATACCAAAAAAATTGTATTACAAGGTATACTTCGATAAGGAGAACCCCCCTTGAGTAGAAGGTGTCCTCGGACATGAATTATCCTATCTTCTTCAAGAGCGTAGTCCCGGGTGTCTCTTCCAAAAGACTCAAGGCAGATTATGTGTACATCATCACATCAGCGTGAGATTAAGATGGGCAGAATTAGATAAGTACTGGTTGAGACCTGGAAATGTCAGATATGATGGAGAACCTGAGACATAGCTGCATTACATATGTTATCGCCCAGCATACTGTGAGAGATGTGGCCGTTTTTGCTGTCTTCTTAGAGAATGATTCAGACCATTATCCACATGATTCATGTGGCTCATCATGTTCGGTGCCCAGTAAAGGCATGCACTTGGAATATCAATATATGTCAGCAACCATCATCCTCTTCTACCTACGGACAGAGGGCCGTTTCCTTATGGGGCTCCGGAACGAAGACTTAGAATGACATTCTTCCAGGCAGAACAATAGAAAGCTTCAAGGTTCTTCTGGATATCCATTCACACAAGCAATGGAACCCACAATTAATTATCTACTCAAAGACCAATGTGGCACAGAAGTGTGTGTGTGTGTGTCTTTTTTTTTTTTTTTTTTTTTTTTTTGGGCGGGGTGGGGGGGGACACTGAAGAGTTTTTCATTCCATGAAGTGGAGTTAGAAAAAGGTTGGGACTCCACTCAATCTGAATGCACGAGTCCTCATGGGGGTTCATGATGGCACCTCATCTACTCCAAAGAGGGGCTCTGCTCTTTGAACAGTTCCTTTGTTGGTTTCCGGCATCTTATACCAGATATACCTAGGGCCACTTCAAATACAGCAGCAGCAGCGGCAGGAATGCTCAGCTGTCTGCCATTCCCAGCGTGCCACATGTCTTTGTTCGTTCACATAAGGGTGGAGCCCCTGAATCGCTTCCCTACCAGCACACAAAAGTGTTCTGGTTCTTAAAACCCCCCATCCCCACCCCCTGCATGGAACTTCAGCAAACTCTAAACACCTGGAGTCTTTAGTGTGAAAATTACATTATATTGCAAAACTTTTGTTGTACTCATCCATTCCTAGTGTATTCACACAAGACCACAGCATTAAAAAAGTTCTGTCAATGTTCCACCCTGTATGTGAATAGGTGGGTGGAGGATCTATCTATGTTTTGGCATTTCCATGTAGAATTTGAACATTTTGTATGTTCGTTCCACTCTGTGTGTGTGTGTGTGTATAGTTTTTCCATACGCGAACCATACGGCAAACGCATACGGGTATGGAAGTATGAAAAAAGTATGGAATCTTTTCAAAAATATCATACGTGATATCATACGTTTAGCACAAAAAATATTGAAAATTTGAAGTCTTATATATATAATAATATAATATTAACGATCAGAATTTTGTTGGCTACTATAGCTTAGGGTGTAGTATATATGTATGGTTATAATGGAAGAGAGTATATGAGAGTGAATTTGTATAAAAACAATATGAAATTGCTATGGATTTTCCTAGACTAGAATCAATAAGAGAAGAGAAAAATTTGAGGTACGAAAAATTCCATACTCGAACCATACACATACGGGTATGGAAGTACGGTATTTTCTCCATACGAGTCCGAAAATAACTGTGTGTGTGTGTGTGTGTGTGTGTGTGTGTGAGAGAGAGAGAGAGAGAGAGAGAGATAATAGTAAGAAGGGTATTGGATGGCATTGCAAATAGGAAGAAGGGTATTGGATGCAGGGGTGGGTGTGTGTGTGTGTGTGTGTGTGTGTGTGTGTGTGTGTGTGTGTGTGTGTGTGTGTGTGTGTGTGTGTGTGTGTGTAATAATAGGAAGAAGGGTTATTGGATGGCATTGCAAATAGTTTAGCACAATTTGGTGGCACATGGGTGACTATACCTGTATACAAAGGATGACTACACCTTTATGCAAATGGGCAACTGCATCTTTATGCAACTTGGGTGACTAACATCTAGTCCTCTGGGCGAGTCACATCTGGCAAGTGGGCGAGTCACCACAAGTTTTGCGAGTGACTAAGTTGTTGGGTGACACATCCTCGGCCAGGTCACCACTTGAGCCTTGGGCCACCACCTCCCGCAAGCAGTTGCTTGCCTGGGCCACTATAGCATGGGCAACTGCCACTGGCACTTTCAGTGTAACTGCCCATGCCACCACTCCTCAAGTCATCACATACTTCCTCACTTACGTGGCTGCCCTCACCCCAAATATCTATGCCACCTTCACTCAACCCAAGGGCTATAACAAGCACTTTTGCTTTAAGGAAACATAGTGATATGATAGTAATTGATATGTTTATTGAAACATTTCAACATGAATTTAGTAAGATTCCTTCCCTTTGTAGTAAAAATGGGCCCCTTCTTGCAAGAGACCCAAATTAAAACTAGCAATAGACATTAATAAAATGCTTATATGGGTCCCCCACCATTTGACGAGGTACCTGTATACGAGCAGCATTCCCCGTATGTATCTGAGACTCTAGAGCTGCTGGAATCAACACATCACAAGGAAGCTCCAGAAGGGATGAAGTTTCAAGGACCTGCATTTAAAGAAAAAACATTTTATGAAGTAGTTTGAAATGAAATATAGGCATCTCTTTTGTGTCAATAAATCTTATACAATATTATCATGCACCAACATATAGCGCTTACACGAGTATGCTTATAAGACTGCTGTTTATGGAAGTTGAATTTTTAACCAAAAAGCTATATATTTTCTAGGTCATACAGTAGTAAATGTTGCAGCTTGAGGTAAATGTTACTGGGAAAACATTCAATAAAATATGCACAGACACCCCCTCCCCACAAAAAAAAAAAAAGGAATTAAATTAAATAACTATATTCAGTAATGTATTCATTAATTTATTTACTTGTTTGTTTATTGAAGAAAAGCCCAGATATAACAACGATTTAAGAGAGTACAAAATTAGGGGTCTTGCATAGAAAATGCAAGTCTTGGAAGAGTGAAAACACAGCTTGCCAAATGGTACGAATGAGTGCATTAAGCATTCAAGTCAGCCATTGGGACTTATAAATTAAGCAAAAATTAACAAAGGTATGGCTCTTTTTGAACAAAAACATATTACAAAATATGCTTGCTAAAAGCACACTGCATTTAAGGAATCCATCTAAATTTTCTGCAGAGTATCCTTGCAACAAACACTCTATTAAAGGAATTGAATATATTCTTGCTTTGGTGCAATGAGGAACGAAAACTAAGATGAATTACATGAAATCTTACTACATAACCCTTCATCAAAATATAATGCTGCAGAAAAAGTTTCCATGGAAGAGCAATCGCTAAACCATAGATGAAGGAAAGGCATGTTTGTCATCTATGCATATCAAACTAAAGAGGCTAGTATTTCAATGTCTGCAACAGCATATGATTGATAATGGTAGAACATGATACGGTTGCAGCAGCAACAAAACAAACTCCATATCTGCAAAGACCAATAACTATTGCTTTACTGGCTAGCTTGTAGAAAATTTCCATAAGAGTGACAGGTCATTAATTATGGATAGTGGAACAAGTGTCACACTTACAGATTAAAACAGCAATGCATTGTATAAACAAAACAGGTATGCTCCCATCAATCCAGATTACTTTTCTCGAGAATAAGATCCTCCAAAGACTACAGACAATGAACCATAAATTTCTTTAACAAACAATCCTTGGCAAGAGTTTCCCATCCGTCATGCATTGCAATGCATATAAAAGCTTAAATGCATCAAATTATCTCTGCATTGCTCTCAAGTTTATCATAACCAACTGCACAAAGGAAATTAAGTGATCAATAGAAGTTTGCTTATTTCAGAATAGTGCACGAACATACCCATTATATTCTAAAACTAATTCACATACAGTGCATTTCTCACTAACATCAATTAGCCACTGTTGCTTGCTCTTGTAATTTGTTGAAGAAATCTCATGACAAACTAACCAATCTCCATATGCTCAAGCTTCTTAGCAGTGATTTCCATTTTGCAAATCATAGATCTTGTGCATATGTAGCATTTCCTTATATGTACACTATTTAGCCTCCTTTATGACTGAGTTTTCAATTCCACAACCATCTTAGCATTTCAACCATTTATTTTGTTTCCATATTTTTCTGATAAAGAGAGATGGAAATAATTTGCAAGCTTTCCTTCTAACTTCTTACATCTTGTGCACAACATGCTCCCATTTTGTACAAGGAAGGTATCTACATCAAACCTTGTCCATCAATTCATACACTTCATTTTGGAAAACAGGAAAACTTAACAGTAGCTTTGTTCACCATTAATGGATGCCTACGAACTTTGCCATTGGATCAAGAGTGAGTTCTATTTGGAAAATGTATGAGAAACGAAATGTGACCAATGCAAACGGATCATAGACAATGTAGTTTCTTTAGAAGAATGAATTAATGGTTGAACCACTGTAAGAAAAATTGTACAATCCAGTGCAAACTTTCTAGAGGGATCTAGATTGATATATATAACCTTGGTCAAAAAGGACAAAAAGTGGACAAAGGTCGAGGAAATTCCCTTCCATGTGTGCAATCCTACCATTTCCAGAAAGAACATTTTGGTAAGCTCTCAAGGATAATGCTCATTTTGGTCAATCATTGAAATCACAAGTAACCACTTATGATCTTACATGGTAGTCAATTAAAAATTAGATAAAATGTTCCAAGGATGTACTCTTTCCACATAATGGTTTTGTCCACATACATTGATGGATAAATGACTCTATCGTTACCAGCTAACCAGCACATAAATAATATGTCCAATACATCATCAAAACGAATAGAAAATCTATATTCCTTTAGAGATTGCCTAGATAGACTGAAAAATGATCTCCTATATAAGCAATCTAGGGATCTTATGTAGTAGAGATCTTGATTCCTAGAGCTCGTGTTCTTGGTTAAAGAGATCATGATCAATGTAATTGCTCCAAGGGCATGAACGAGAGATTGAGCCATTGTAACAACTCCTGCCCAGTCTAAGTGAAGCTTTCTAGTGGGATGGAGAGTGATATGAATGGCCCTAGCTAAATCATGAAAAGCGGTCAAAGATTAATGAAATTCCCTCTCTAGAAGAATGCTCATAATGATCAACTATGTTGACAACACCAGGTAACCACTTATATTTATACATTGTCATGAAGAAAAT
>CM035433.1:2987643-3195143 GCA_020310875.1 Ceratopteris richardii | reverse complement strand
AATGTACTTTCATGAGGAACATACCTTTCTGCAACCTTTGTATTTTCCAATGTATTTTCTGCAACCTTTGTATTTTCCATCTTGAACTTTGTGAGCATATCTCGAATGTACTTTCATGAGGAACATACCTTTCTCTGTATATACCACTTCAAAGCCTAGGAGTATGTGAGTAAGCCAAGATCACTGAATTTTGAACTCTTCCTTCATTTCAGCTTTGATTTTCCTAACTCCATCTGCATCATTACCTGTAATGATTATGTCATCCACATATACACAAAGTATATGAACTCTTCCTCTTAATGAAGAGGGAAACATCTGACTTACTTACCATAAAACCTTTATCCTGCAAGTAAGTTATGATTCCAAGCTCTAAGAGCTTGCTTCAAGCCATACAAGGCTTTCCTTAGCCTGCATACATATTCAGGATATGATTGGTCTTCAAATCTAGGAAGTTCAGCCATGTATACCTCCTCTAAGATCCAACCATTTAGAAAAGGATTTTTAACACCCATTTGATATATCTCCCAATTCTTGGAAGATGCAACACTAATGAGTACTCTAATTGTGGGCATTTTTGCCACATGTGAGAATGTCTCTTCATAATCAATACCTTGAGTTTGTGCAAACCCTTTGGCTACAAGCCTTGCTTTATACATGTTAATTGAGTCATTCGAATTCTTCTTTACCTTGTAAATGCACCTTGAGCCAATGACCTTCATAGATGGTTTCTTGGGTACCGATTCCCAAGTCTGATTTTCTTGTAGAGCTTCTATTTCTTCCATGGCACTCATCCATTCTCTCTTATTCTTAGCTTCTTCATATGTAGATGGTTCTTTAGAGTTTGAGTTTTGTGCTATGTATATTGAATGCTTAGTGACTAAAGAGGTGTCATAACCATACCTTTTTGGCTTTCTTTTCTCTCTAGTAGACCTTCTTATAGTCTGATGAAAAGATTCTGCCAGATCTCTCATCTCCTTCACTTTGGCTTTGCCTTTGGAGTTCCAAGAATTGATTTCCCATCTTTAAGTCTTCTGTTCATCATCAGAGTCACTTGATGCTTCAAGTGTATGCTCATTCCTCTTTGACTATGTTGGAAAGTCTTCCTCTAGGTCATAGGGAAGTTTGATTTTCCCGTAATCATCTTCAAACCAAGATTTGTTTTCATCAAACACAAAATCTCTACTTACAATAAAACATTTGTTGCTTTGATTATATAGCCTATAATCTTTCTTATTAAGTTCATAGCCGTTGAATATGCATTTCTTTGCGTTTGGATCTACTTTGCCTCTGATTTGTGAAGGTATGTATGCATATGCTATGCACCCGAAAATTCTGCAATGATCAAGGATAGATCTTCTTCCATTCCATGCTTCATAAGGTTTCATCCCATCTAATGCTTTTGATGGGAGTCTATTGATGAGACAGGTGGCTCTGGATACCTCTGCCCACAAATAATTAGGTAGCTTCTTCTCATTTAGCATTGACCTTCAAATAATTAGGTAGCTTCTTCTCATTTAGCATTGATCTTGAAGCCTCTACTATGGTTCTATTTCTTCTCTCTGTCATTCCATTTTGCTCTGGAGTATACCTGATAGTAATTTCTCTTTTGATTCCTCTCTCTCGGAGATAAGAATCAAAGTCATGGGAGAAATATTCTCCCCCTCCATCTGACCTTAGCCTCTTCAAAGTCTAACCTATTTGATTTTCTACGAGTGCTAGGTATTTCTTGAAACATGAGAACACTTCATCTTTATGCTTCATAAAGTATAGTATTATCCATATGCTACAATCATCAATGAATGACACATAATATCTCAATCCAGAGATTGAAGGCTCCTTGCTTGGTCCCCATACATCTGAATGGACTAGCTCCAATAGGTCTCCATGAATGTATCCCTTCTTTGTGAATGGTTGTTTGTGAGACTTGCCAAATTGACAAGCACTATATTTGTAAATCATGTGTTGTTTGGAGATATTTGGTAGACCAAGCACACTTTGATATCTATTGATTTGCGCCCTTTTTGATATCTACTAGCTCCAATAGGTCTCCATGAATGTATCCCTTCTTTGTGAATGTTTGTTTGTGAGACTTTCCAAATTGACAAGCACTATATTTGTAAATCATGTGTTGTTTGGAGATATTTGGTAGACCAAGCACACTTTGATATCTATTGATTTGCTTCAGGGCCCTTTCACCTATATGAGCTAACCTCTTGTGCCAAATTTCCAACTCTGATAAGGTTTGACTACCATAATTGAATAATGCAATGTTTCTAGTATCTTGGAGCTCAAATGTACATAGTCTACCTGAATTTTCTCCTCTTGCTATTTTCTTGAATCCCTAATGTGGATCCTCAACAAATGCTCCATTCTTTGTGAATCTTACCTTAGTTGGCACATACAATACCTTGCTCAATAGGTTCATATTTCCATATGAAGTCTTCACATTGCCTATCTTTTTAACTCAATGACTTTTGTCATCTCTTGTTTGGACTTCATGTCTATTCCTTGGATCTTCCAAGTATGAGAGTAGAGCTACATTCCTTGCTATATGATTTGAGCTACCTGAGTATATATAGAATACATGTACATCTATTATACCTTGCTTCATGGTCATGTTCATCAGAAGTAATGAATCCTTTTGAGTTTGATCATATGCATAGTTGTTGTAGTCTCTCCTTCCTCTGTATCCTCCTTGATAATTATTGTTGTTGTATGAGTTGTTGTTGTAACCATTACTGTTGTGGAATCTATCTCTTGAGCTTCCATAGCCTCCTCTTTTGTAACGTCTTCCTCTTTGATTTCTAGGATTCCCGAAACACTTCTCAGTACTGTGATTAGTTAAGCCACATATGGCACATGAAGAGGAGCTTTGAGTTCTCCCCTTGCCTTGTCTTCCTCCTCTTCCTCTTCCTCTTGAGCCTCTACCTCTACCTACAAAGTTTGCTTGAGAGGTACTGCCTTCGTCATCAGACTTTTTACCTTTGCCTTTGCTATCTTTATTCTTGTTCTTATCTTTAAATAGAGTAGAGGATTGATTACCTTTTGAGTTGTCTCCATTCTTCATAAGCTTTGCCTCATGTGTGAACAATTGTCCCATGAGGGTATTGAAATCAAGAACCTCCATGTCCATGTAGAGGCCCATGGCTCTAGTGAAAACTTGCTATTTATCATCTTCCTTTATTCCATTGATCACTTCCCTTACTGTCTTCTCTTCATCAATGATTTCTTCAATGCTTCCGAGTTGATCTCCCATGTCCTGCATTTTGGTGACAAAATCAATCACACTTTGCGTAGGCATCTTCTTGAGTGTGGTGAACTCCATCCATAGTTGATTCTTTCTTGCCTTGGTACTTAATGAGAAGAATGCTTCAAGAGCATTCGAAGTCTCTTGTGAAGTTTTGCAACTCGTGATGTGTGGAAGTAAAAAATCAGAGATTGAGTTAAGAATATATGATCTTGCTAGAGCATCCTTTGAGCACCATGTGGTTAACCTCTCTTGTTCTTCTTGAGTTGTTTGTCCTTTGCTTCTTAAGATCGGCATCATCTCATCTCCAGATATGTAACCATAGAGGTTTCTCCCTTGAAGATAAGCTTCCATTCTAAGTGACCAAACTGAGTAGTTACCTCGATCCAATTTGTCTATAGATGAAGGAAATTCATCTTTCCATGTTGATTTGTTATTGCTCTATTGCTCTCATACCACTATGAGGAGATGGATAGATAGATTCCAAAGATGAACTGGTGTTGCATAAAACCTGCTCTACACCTGCCAAGTTAACTTCAGGGATGCTTAATATGTTCCTTTAACTTCACAATAATGCATTTGGAACCACTAAGTGCTTTGGAGCATCATTCCCAAATGTTTGCATCAAAACAAATAACCTGCATATGCAAGAATGTGAAGAAACCTTCTATTTTAGGAATAGAGGTGCTCAGTATTATGCTCAGAGCTCACAACTTGGTACGAATTGACCAAAGAGCTTTCGCACACATATGATTGGAGTGTGTAACTAATTAAAGAAAGTTATTTCATCAATTTAGCTTTACCATACACTCAGAAATGATTCTAATAAGTCAGGGGGGTCATCCCGACATTTCAGACACTTTAATCTAACTACAACCCAAGTTAAAGTATAGCAAATGAGTGAGTATACACAGTGAAATCGATTCCACAAAATCACTTTAATGATGAAGATGGAGCACAGAACAGTAGACAGAGCTAAATTTGAAAAATTGTATCAAAATGTATATGCTAATGAACATATGATACAAGGGAAGTCTAGTGGACTACTCATACATGAGGTGAGCTCAATGTATGCTCACTGAAGTAGCTCAATGTCTCTCAAAATAGCTCACTTAGCCCGCGACTAAAAGCATGTCTATTTATACTTAAAGTTTGAGTTTGAATTTTGAATTTTCCTTCACCTAAAAGTGATCCTACACTTTAGGAACATAATTGACTTGATTCCTTCACCAAACAAGTCGTGGCTTGACTCTCCTAAATTCAGGAGATTCCTTACTCTTTTGGCTTTTATATTGATCCAAAGTAAATATGACCAAATCGATAAGCATGTGTTCATATGTAGTTCTTTCTTGTGAAGAAATGAAATGATGTATAGTCCTAAATAATTAGCCAAACACTTAAACTTATTAATTGTACCAACAATATATAATAGAGATTATCAATCTAAATTGGTCGTGAGTCATGAGTAACGACTGATGACTCGTCACTCATAATTCATTACATGCCTAACTTAAAGTGGGCTAGATAATATATTAACATTTGAAAGTTGAAAATTTTAACTTCTAATTTCTAACTTCTATCGTGATACATCATGATTTATAATTCATAAAATTTAAAATCATAATATTTAACAATTATCAACATCATTCATGTCACATGATTCATAATGTTAAAGTTTTAACATGTTACATCCATCAATTATCCTTCAATGATGTAATTGTATAACATCTAAAATATCACATTAATAATGATACATCATAAATTATAACATTTAACATCAATAATCATAGCATCATTATCCAGATTCTAACAACATAATGATCATAACATTTAACACCTAACTTTCTAAGTTTCTAAATCATATGAGTCATGACTCATTACATAAATTATAAGTGTCAAATAATAATATAAAGTCTTAAGTGAGACATGATAAGTATCCACTGTAATCACAATAGTATCAAATGTCAAATGTGAAATGTCAAAGATTCAAATGTCAATAATCAAACTCTATCACTCTCACATGGTGTTGGATGACAAATCATCACTCTCATCATCATCATCTCATCATCATCTCATCATCATCATCATCATCATCCCTAGTAGTAGTGGTATGTGGTCTTCTTCTAGTGGATGCGCCACCACTATTGCTAGGTCCCCCGCATCTGCGAGATGCTTTGGCATCATGATGAGGTAAAGTCAACTCATGGTAGAGCATAGTATATAAGTCCAGATCCTCTGGAGGAATATTTGGAATATCTCTCACTTTTTCTATATCTATTGTATCCACGTTGACCTCCCTCACATCTCCTGTATGGCTGTCACTCTTCAAAAGATGCAAGTTGCAGTGGCAATAAACTAGTCGCTCCAACTGCATTGTAGATAATTTGTCCTCTTCTTTCTATGGAAGAGGGCCGTGTGCTCCAATTCCTTTCACAAGGACTTACGCTGTAGTCCTATGAAAAGATACAAATAGTTAACTCTCTGCATTACATATAACATAATTCCAAAAATAATTAGTACAAAGTTTATAATACATATTTAGCACATCACACACAGTACACTGAAGACTTTTGACTTAGTACTTACCAACGGAGGAGCATTGGCTCCGTACATCTCCCACCATGATACTAGCTACAACTGAGCACTCAAAAATAACATGTAATGCTCACACAATGAAGTAGGAAAGATGCTCAGCTGATGACACTTCTTAGCCCAAGACAATCCCAACAAGCTCTAGCTACACACAAATTGTGATTTACAGTTGAACAATAACAGAGTAAATAGCATCGAATCAGCCAGTGCCACTGCCTACTCACATTGAGGATGCCTGCTCAGTCAGCTTCACTAGCAGCGCTCCTCTGCAACCAGCAGCACAAATAACACATCATCCAGTAGATTGTTTGAAGTCCACTAATAGTATGACTGCCAGCACACAATTAGACAAAAATATGGCTTCAGCTCCTAAAACACACAAGAAGCAGTTCAGCACACTATGACACTTAGATCAACCATCTATAGGAAGACAACATTAAACATCATATAATATAGTCTCAAGTTTTAAAACTTGCCAAGAACTCCATGATACACTGTAAGGCTTGCCCAAAGTCTAGCCCAAGTCTCTAAAAGTACACAGCAGGGCTAGCCCAACACACTAGGGTAAGTAACCCAACCTCAGAAATACAACAAAGATACAAGGGATAGAGACCAATGACAAAGCACAAGAGCTTCTCCTACACACATGAGCAAAATAACAGTACTCCCACTTGTAGTCCCAATACTAGTTCCAAACGAGTGCAAAGATAGATTGGTTGCACACCATGGAATGGCCTGGCAGAAGCAGCTACAAGCAGAAGGTAGTTGCCCAAGGTGGGCCACCACCCCCTCGCAGGGCAACCACCTCTGGACATATTCACCCACGGGTTAGATTCTGACCTTGCATGACTTTGGGAATTGTGCGACCAATCTTGGAGGACAAGGGCGACCAGCAGTTGGTGAGGGGACCACCATCAGGGCAGAGAGGGAGACCATATGTTGATCAGCAGAGCACGAGGAGACCGCTGTGAGGGAAGAAAGCAGACCACATATTGGATCATGGCAGCAAGAGAGCGACCACAAGGAGGAATACCTGACTTAGACTCCAGTGTGTATCATCTGAACAACAGGGTGACCATCTGCCATGTAATAGGCGACCACATGAAGTGCATTAGGAAAAATAGGGAGACCATAAGTGCTGGGCTCCAAGAGAGAGGGCGACCATCATTACGGGTGGAGTCAAGAGCTATTATGATGTATATTTCACAACAGCTACAGTTTTAACTTTAAATGGCATTACTTTTATCTTTTCTTTTAATTTTTCTGATTTATTTTATTTTTTTATAGGTTTTTAGAAAAACTTCTGCATCGTATTTGAACAAGCACAGCCAGTTGAGTTATTTTAAAATGAGATTTAAGTCATGATTTAAGCTGAGCGCCTTTCGGGGAATCATAAAGACGTCAATATAGCAAATGATAATGACAATAAATTGAAACATAATTGAAATCAAGAAACAATGGGAATCAGGACAGCTACTTGATTTACAATCAAAAAAACTATAGTCAGCTTCCTTGAGAGAGTAGATTCACATGCACATAGAAGGCCATACCGTTTTGGCTCTAGGAAACCCAGATATTGTTCCATGTTGCTCTTGGTATCTCTGAACTTGGCCAACATCTAGTCCAGCTCCTGATTCGTCAACCAAGCCTCCTCCAAGTTCAGCTATAGCAATAATGCGTCCACCTGCTTCCTGCACAAACTGAATACAAATCTCCCTATCACACATTATTTGAGACTCAAAGACAGGCAGCATCTACACTTTATAGAAAAGAACTTGATAAGGAGCAATAAGAATGAGCAAAAGATGACCACAAAGCATCGAACAGAAAGGCATTGTCTACAATATATTTGAAGAAAATATATTTAAAGATTTCACCTGAAATGAGGACCTTTGGCAGACAGTGCAAATGAAATAAATGATAGACTCAAGACTCACAAAAATGCATCTCAAAATTACGTGAAACTCAAAACTCACAGAAAGGTAGCATCTTGAAATTCTGCAAAACTCAAAACGAACAGACAGGTGGCATTCCAAACTTCTCTGGAAAATAGATAATGAGAATTGCAGCAAACTGAAGGAACAATTTCCTTGTATATGCAATTTCAAAGGAAGCCTTTTGTTAAAGTACAAAAAACTAATGCAAGTAGATGGAATGAAACTGAACAGTAAAACTCCTCATCAGAAAATATAACATGATGGAAAGTAAAACATCCAGATGTTTTAAGTGTACTCACAGTACTTGTGTGTCGACCGACGTTGCCAAATCCTTGTATAATAAAAGACTTTCCTTTGATTCCCAAGTTCAAGCCAAGGCTATTCACACAGTCCTACTCCATCCATACAGAGTGTTCAGCCCCTGTACCTTATTTTTGTAAACCAAATTGGTATATTTTACTTTAAAATTTCTTTTTCTTCTGTATACCTCACTGTTAAAAAATTCTCTTAAGCAGTAAAATACTCCTAGACCAGTAGCTTCCTGTCTTCCATGAATACCACCCTGAGAATCATAGGAAACACCAAAATCTCACTAACTTTTTCAAGCGCTAACTTGTAAGCACATATTTTTGGAATCAAAGATAACCCTGTTGTGATGGTTTGATTATCTGTCTGACATGTCTAGTTAAATCGCTAATCAAAGCTTGAAGCCTGGTATTCAGCTACCCCTATGATAGTGGGAGATCACACCTCTTCTAATGGTTTTCCAGTCACACAAGCTGAACCATTGATGTCACTCCGTAACTGTTCATATGTATCCTGTTATCACAAAATCAATATAACTTTTTCTATCAAACATGTTAATTATTTGAATTACGTTGTTCTACAGTACTGATTTGATTGATTTGCCTCACTTTAATCCATGCCATTTCTTGAGGTCCTGTACCATAATCAGGTGCTGGTACATCCTGGATAAAAAGCAATAACAATAATGGACCAGCAAATAGAAATAAAGAGTTGAATTTCAGAGCCACCTTATACCTCAGAATTCATTATGAATATGAAAGTCTAAAGGACAACCTACAAGAGCAGGGCCAATAAAGCTCTTTTTGACCAGTTCGCTGGTGTAGCGCCTTACAATAGCCTCCTTCTCTAGTAAGCAATATTTTGTTGGATCTGGACAGCATTAATCTTGTAAGTAAAAACTACAGCCTGTGTGCACTGTGACCTTACTAATGATGTGTAGTAAATAATGAGATTTTCATTTCACTTACCTACTTTTATGCCTCCCTTGGCTCCACCAAAAGGAATGTCAACCAAGGCACACTTGAAGGTCATTAGCGCAGCAAGAGCCATTGTCTCATTTGCTTCCACATTTGGAGCCATACGGATGCCACCTTTCACTGCAGATAATTTTTCTTATATAGCGGCGAGCTTTAAAAACCATATACTGACAAGAAAATTCTTTTCAGCCACCTCATACGAGAAAATCAAAATAGCACAAAGGAGGAGAAGAAAGGCTAACATGGGAAAGAGGGAGAAAAGAAAAAGAGGGTATGTTATTCTTGGCATGGTCATATCTGTGCTTCACTGCCACTTTTAAAATTGGGTTGGGCAGCTTGCTCCTTTTTCCTTTTTTCCTTTTGATTGGATCAAAGAGTTTATACTGAGGTGAAGCATTTATCCTCCACGATAAAATATTCTTCTGTTAGTCTATGGAATGTTCATGAGCTATGAAGCTTTCCCTGTGGCAAACATAACTGCTAATGCACATGCTCAACAGTGCAAGACAATGCTCTTGTCTAACTAAAGCTCTCATAATGTTTGGAGGTCAAATGAAGGGAGGATCTATTGAGAAGATACAAACTCATCATGAGGGTTTGGGCCATTGAACACCTCCCCTAGTTTGTTTGCATGTAGGAAGTTCTATTTATATTCTAAATAAGTTTATTTGTGAAAGGAAAAGGAAAACCCACATGTTTGCCACATCACACTAGCCGATAAAAACAATAATTCGCTTAATGAATTGTGGTGATTAAAAGATAGAGTCCAGTACATGAGAAGTACTTGTAAACCACCTTATACATATGATTAGTGATGTATGAGGACCTTTAGGCTAGCACAAAATCAATCAATCTTCAACCAGTAATATTCAGAATTAGACTTCTATGACCAAATTTTAATCAATATATCTAAGGCAAAACAGGATACGTATACTAGTTGATTTAGGCTTCTTTTTCATTCAGTAATGTCATGTCTTTCATTAAAACATTGTATAGAGAGTTACGAGAAAACACAACTTTTTTCCTTTGCATATGAAGATTTTCATATGCTTGTGTGAAGGACACAAGGGCACATCATGATGCATGCCACAGTTATTTTGACAAAAGGTGTTAGAGCATGGTAAGGGCCATCTATTGAAAGGTACACCTGCATCAATTTGTTTTGTTCAACTTACAAAGATGACCAGAACTGAAGAACTTGATGTAGAGAATTGGGATAAAACCATCCAATGAGGGAACAACTGCAAGTTCAAAATGTTCCATACACAAAAGTCTAGGATATTTCAATCAATTTCTTATGCGACTTAAAGATTATCTACTGAGTTACATGACAGATAGAAATGAATAAGAAAATGTAGAAAAATAAAACCAGAAACCTCTTCAGCTGAAACTACAATAATGAAAAAAAATGGAAAGTAAAGAATCATATTGATTAATTTTATTTATTTAACTATAAAGATACTGCTCAAAATCTTATTTAGGAATTTCCAATGTGCAAGGCTCATTGTGCACTCAACGACACTGAATTCCAGCATGATATACTAGTTATCCCTACAAATTTGACGAGATAAGTATGGAAACTAATTTTACGTCCAACGGAGAAAATTTAGAGCCAGATGAGGAGGTGAAAACAAGGCCTTCCAATTTGTTTGATTCAACAATTCGATAAAGTAGTGACAAGAAAAACTTGATTGTTAGTGTTTGCTTAGGATACTCAATCGGTATGTTCAGACTGGTGCATATTAATCCTTGCTTCCAGTATCCACAAAATTCCTAAATCCCTCATGTTTACATCTGTGCAAGATCCAATGTATAATTTCACATTACTGAAGAAGGATGTTGCTCCATACCTCATTACGAGAAATTGGAACACTAATTAGCCATCCCTCGAACATTAGCAAGACTCCAAGGAAATAAATTAAAAGAATATTGAAAAAGCACCTGGAAGACGATGATGTGAATGCTGTGCTCTATATGCTTCAATGAGTTGGACAGTTCCATCTGAACGCTTGAGAGGAAATTGAAGCTTCAACAAGTTGTTGCATGCCTGTAATTTTGATGCAGACTGAGGAATTCGTGAATAACAATGGCAACAACCAGAGATCTCCAGACATGGAATGTTCCAATCATTGGATACCTTTATTTGATTGAGAATGTCTGGAGTTGCAGCTGCCAGTTTTGCTGCTTTCTCAAAGTAAATGTCTACTGCTTCAAGAAACGTGGGTTCACCTAAAATAAGGCACTCTGAAGTGAGACGGAATTTTATTAAAATTCTGTGTCATACAAAAGATTGTGATCAATTGCAGACGAATTCATGCATCTGTGATAAATTTAAGTTGCTGTTTCCAAGTTAATGATGTGAGTTTGTCCCATGAGCACTCAAACTTTGTCAGTGTAAAATGGGACTTCAAACCTCATATACTCATGCTTCTATATATGAAAATGAAGTCTAAATTGAATAATTTAGGGATGCGGTATAGTGGACGAATAGAAGAAGGATAAACTTTATTGTAGCCAGAATAGACAGTTTAGAAAGCTAAAAACAAGGCATAATTTTCGCTTGATGAATAGTTTCTTTCTCAAGCATTGCCATATAGAAGTTTATTTCCTCTATATTCATTATGTGCTTCTTGATTTAATCTGGCCTTTCAAATATTTTTACTATTGTCATCGGTTTTAAGTAGCTTAATGCATGAGAATAATTGAGTTTAAGCCAAGAAAAGCTCCTTATTATCGGTACTTTCCTTTATGTTTGAGTACTTTCCATTGTGTTTGAGTTGAATGTTGCCTTCACATCATGTGCCGGAATATTATAGAATGTATGTCATTACTGAAACTTTTACATCTACACGAACATTTCCATTCCATTTGAATAAGTTGGAATAGTGGCATCTCGTTGGAATAGAACAAAAGCAACGAAAGGAATATCGAGAGAATCTGCGGAAATCGGCAAAGGAAAAGAGGAGTGCCGCCATTCATTTTGAGCAGACCTTGCCATATGGTAGAATATAAAGAGGTACAGTGCTGTTTTGAAAGAATGCCGCGAGGCAGTCTGAATCCCTTCCCCAGACTCCCAATAAGCATAAATAGTGTCGACCTTAAGCAGTCTCAATAGTCACGATCCATTAACACAGGAACAGGTGAAGGCATCGTTCATACTCAAGAGCCGGAAGCACCTTGCGAACGGCAATCTCAAGCTATAAAAGGTCCGGAACCCGAAGAAGGGTGGATTGTGAGTAAAAGCTCCCTTGTAGAATCGCTGTTCTCACAGCCTAGAGGAAGAGAACACCTCAAGCTTGGATATTAACCACAAATAGGTTGAATATAGGTCTGCAAAGGATGGACGATTAATATGCTGCAGAGAAGAAAGAAGATGTATGGAAGAAGATAATGACCGAGAAGTGCCATATCCAGCTACAGGACTGTAACTTTATTTGGCAAATATACAATGTATGCAATAGCATGTGGACATCACTCACGTCAGCTCCAAAATTATATTTTTTTTCCAGAAACGCAAATTCCGCTGCAAACCTGGCCCGTCTTTGGAAATAGGCATATGCATATTCGAATCAAAGCTTCTTCTGATTCACATGTTCTACCTCAAAATCAGTTTCTATGATGATAGTGCAGGTCACAAATCACATTTAAATTAGGTCCTTGCATTGTTGTCGTTGAACGGTAATGACAACGTTGTTGCAGTTTAATATTTCGACAGCTGATCGGTTATACATGACGGCAACCTAGTCATTTTCCCTTCTTCATGTGATCAGAGATGTACCTGCAATAAATTCGTGCAAATGTAAGAGCACGCATAAAGTCACCTGTAGCGACACAGGTAGATGACTTGAAGCGAGGGAAAAATGCGATCGCGCTCCACTGTGGCTTTAAAGACAAAAGGCGCCTCATCCCTGACTTCTATCTAATGAGCGGGAGCAGACCATGCTGGTGTGGGTAAAAGAGACAAGTCGGGCTGGTAAGAGGTTTTCTGTGCATGAAGCACGGGATGATGTTTCAGGGATCGTCCATTACAATTCAGGTAATGGGGGTCGGGCGGCATCCTCGCTTGTTCTCGCGGGCGAAATGAAAGATGCTGGTGAAAATTGAAGCTTCCCGCATTTTTTTTTTTTTTTTTTTTTTTAAATGGAGGTTCAGCCGAAGCCTATTCCCCCGGACTTTAACTTTGAAATTGCAACTGTACAAGTGAATGGGCATAGCACCCGCGGGACCCCCCGTATCCCACAAAGCAGGGGTTAGACAAGGTTACAACTGAATGAGACATGGTTACAACTGGGTTTAACTGGCTTAAGCCATAACATGTCCAGCCTGGGACTTGAACCCTGGACCTCCGCCTCAAGAGGCCAAAGTTCAACCAACTGTCCTACAGGACGTGGACTTCCCGCATTTGTCCACTGGAATCGTGTCCATGATAAATGGCTCAAAAAAAATAGAGACACACAATAAAAGATTTATTTTCATGCATGTCGAAGGTGCATGGTAAATAGATTGAACCTCCGGAGGGAAGGTTGGAAGTTCCATACTCATGGATCCGCTTGATGTTAGTTCTTGAGTGTAGAGATAAAAAGGGGTCTCTTGAATGTGTGCATTGTGTTCTCAATTTTTGGGATTAATGAAAGGGTAAGTTGAAGACCAAAGTTGGAAAAAAAAAAACCCATGCATTCTCGAAAGAGAAAGATATCAATCTTTGTTTTTTTCTCATATTTGAATATGAATAACATTAAAATTTTAAAATGACATTGAAGGATTCTCAAGTTGTGTCGGAGACTTTGTTCACAACAAACTATTAGGGAGGGATGAGATGGTGAGCGGCCCTCTAGAACACGATTAGAAAGGAGTCATTGTGGAAAATCCATAAGAAAAGATAAGCTGGAAATTTTGGAAGTATGCAAAAGGAGTTGCTCATAAAGTATCCTTTAAAACTTTACTGAAAGTATCCTTTAAAGGAGTTGCTCATAAAGTGTCCTTTAAAAGGAGTTGCTCATAAAGTATCATTAAGATCCTTAACTATCCTAGGTGGTCCTGGGAGTCTATGATGCCCCTTATGTAATTCTCAGGTGTTGTGTGGGCTCCTGCCCCCTGTCAGATTGTACAATTCATTTTTAATACACTTTTCTGTTCATTTCAAAAATAATAATAAAATATCCTTTCGAATCTCTATGTAAAAGAATCGTAAACCATAAAACCATATGTGATGATCTTTGTATTGGAAGACAACAAAGTTAAAAGGAAGTGGATCGTCCCTTTGTTTATTTTGTAATTCTCCTTAGCTTTCTTGTAACCTTCTTCTTTTTAATATAATTTAAGCATGTTTTTTGTGAAAAAAGGACAAAAGAAAAATCACAAAAAACATGTGATGACATGCTACTAAGCTTATTTTCTGATTCTCCTTAGTTTTCTTGTAAACTTCTTCTTTTTAATATAATATACGCACGCTTTTTTGTGAAAAAAGAACCAAAAAAAATTTCACGCATTATTATGAGATAATAAATTTTGTTCGTACAAAAGCTATAAAGAAGAACTCAAAGCTTCATAGGTGTTACACTAGTAACCACTAGGTACTGAGTCCATTCGAATGCCTTTGTGCATAACGATACAAATAGCATTGCGAGACTTTTTGCTGATGACATGAATGCCTTTGTGCATAACGATACAAATAGCATTGAGGTGTTTTGGTGGTGCCTCGACACCTTTTGTGTGGCGTCAGGCTCAAAAATCAACCATGCTAAAACTCCATTTAGAGCAGTCAGCGGACCTACTCCCCAATTGTTGGTGGATCAGGGGTGTCAAGTTATCCCTAATGGTCAAGTCTTTCGTCTCCTTGGCATTCCGATGGGATTCGACATCTCAATGAACCAACGCTGGAACTGGGTGTTAGCCAAGCTAGATAGCAAGCTGAATCATTGGAAAGGTATGCAAGTCAACTTGGCAGGGCGTGCTATGGTTGTTAACACTTTTATGCTGTCTACAATTATTTACTTTATCTCGTGTTGGAGACCTAAGGAGAAAGATTTGGCAAAAATGGAAAGAATCTGTAGAAACTTCCTTTGGACTGGGTGTGGAGAATGAGTTCTCCTATGCGCAACGGAAGTGTGTAGTGAACCCTTGTATGTCCAGCACTTGGACAAACATCTGCACCTTAGATAGCTTGCTGCTCTCAATAAAAAACTCAAATGGACTTGAGACTTTAGTCAATCAAAGTAGACAAAGAGAGCTTTCTAACAAGATATAAATGACTTAATTTGGACAAGTTTTGATTAGGAAACACAACTGACAAAGATGAACTACCTGTCCACACAAGTATGCTGAAGAACTGAGCTTCACTCTCGGACTGATAGCTCTCTGAATATATATCCTTTGAGAAAGATATTTGATATAGAGAAAGTAGACACAAATAGCTTTCCAACAAGCTAAAAATCAAGTAATTTGGATGAGTTTTGATCAGGAAACTCAACTCACCAAGATAGACCACCTGCACACATAAGTACACTGTAAAACTGGACTTTACTCTCTGACAGATATCTCACTGAGTATGAATGATCTGAATGAGATATTTAAGACAGTGAAAGTAGATGCCAAGAGCTTTCCAACAAGACAAAAATCACGCAATTTGGATATGTTTTGGTCAGGAAACTGAACCCACCAAAATAGACTACCTATCCACACAGGTATACTGAAAAATTGGACTTCACTCTTTCACTCATATCGCACAAACTACATAAGCTTTCAAAGAGATATTTGATATGCAAAAAGTACACGAGATAAGCTTTCCAATGAATGTTTAAACGCACTTAAACGCACAAAATGGTTACATATGCACTGAGATATGAGCTCTGCAACAGAGATGTGTACAAATTGACGTGCGGCTGGAAGGAGTCTAAGGGAAAACCAAAAATGACAAAATGGCTAGATCCGACTACTGGGAGCTCTTGCCTCTTTCTCTCCTTGTTTTGAATGTGCTCCCACTTCACTTTTATAACCAATGAGCATGTGAAGAAGTTTGTGCCTCCTTCTTAACTCACCACTTTCTCCACTACATGCTACTAACTATAAGGCAAGATATTGTATCTCTTACTCATCATGAATTTTGACTAGAATTTTCCTTTTATTATTTTTTCCTTTTTTCCTCCACTTTTTTCTTTATCTTTATAGTTGGTAAATTTATCCAAGCATGGCTCATATGAAAATGAGCTTGTACATTTATTTTCAACACTCCCCCTCAAGCTCATTTGGGAGTTATCTTCATCCATGTCCTTCAAATTTATCACATCCTTGAATCCTTTGAGTTTAGAAGCATCCAAGAACTTTGTAAACATATCTGCAACCTGCTCTTTGGTTCTGATGAACTTTACCTCCACATCTTTGCTCAGCACCTTCTCCCTTACATAGTGGTAGTGGACCTCTATGTGCTTGCTCCTTGCATGAAACATAGGATTGCTTGCCAAGTAAATACTTGACATGTTATCACTGTATATAGGGATGGTTCCAACTTGCACTCCAAGATCAGCCAAAAGCTTTTTAATCCACATTGCTTCACATGTGGCAAAAGCTAATCCTCTATATTCAGCCTCCATAGATGAAAGTGCAACAGTAGGTTGTTTCTTTGAGCTCCACGTGATAGGTTTGCTCCCTATCATGAACACATAACCTGAGGTTGATCTTCTATCTTCCTTTGAGCCTGCCCAATCAGCATCACTAAAGCCTTTGACCTGCAATTCTTCATCAAACTTGTAAAACAAAGCATGATTAATTGTATGCTTTATGTATCTCAGCACTCTCTTGGCTGAATTTAAGTGTTCACTTGTCGGGGCTTGCATAAACTGAGAAAGTACACCAACAACATAAGACAAATCAGGTCTTGTAATGTTTGCATAGATCAATGATCCTACAATGCTTCTGTATATCGTTACATCTTCCAATGGTTCTCCATCATTTGAACAAATCTTTGTATTTGTGTCCATGGGTTGAGTGAGTGGTTTGCATTCACTCATTCCAAATCTGAAAAGAACATCCAACAAGTACTTCCTTTGCATCAAGTAGATGCCACTCTTTCCATAAACAACTTCAATTCCTAAAAAATATTTCAGCTCTCCAAGATGTGAAATTTTAAACTCCTTACCAAGCTTCCTTTTGATATCTTTAATCCCTGTAACATCATTTCCTATTATGATGAGGTCATCGACGTATATGCAAATATATACCTCTCTATTTTCTTCCTTCTTCATGTACAACGAAGGATCTTCACTACTTGGGTTGTATCCACACTTAGTTAGATACTCTACCAATCTCTGATTCCATGCTCTTGGTGCTTGCTTCAAGCCATAAAGTGCCTTCTTCAACCTGCAAACAAAATTTGGATGGTTTTCATCTTCAAATCCAATCGGTTGACTCATGTATAGCTCTTCTTGTAGTTCTCCATTAAGAAAAGCATTTTTTATGTCGAGTTGATATAATGGCCATCTCCTTGAAGCACCAATTGCTATTAAGGTTCGGATAGTTCCCATCTTTGCAACGGGGCTGAAAACGTCATCATAATCTATGCCTTGTGTTTGTTTAAATCCTTTGGCAACTAATCTAGCTTTATATCTAGCTAGTGAACCATTAGCATTCCTCTTTACTTTAAACACCCATTTGTTTGGAACAATCTTCATACCTTCTTTCTTTGGCACTAGCTCCCATGTGTGATTATCTTTGAGAGCTTTCTCCTCTTTCATAGCTTGCTTCCATTCCTTTTGTGTGCAAGCTTCTTCATATGTCTTAGGCTCTTTGTCTTTGATAACCTGCATCATGTATGCAAAATATGTCGCCATAAAACTATCATAACTCAACCTTTGAGTTAGATACCTTGTCCTTGAAGATCTTCTTTCATTGCCTTTAGAGAGTTGCTTCTTTAACCTATTTAGCTTTACCATCGGAGTGATTACCTCTTCATATTCTTCTTCACTTGCATCTACCTCACTGTTTGGAGTAGCACTTGCATCTTTGGCTCTACTATGAGCTGAATTTGGAGACAAAGAATGGCTCCCCCTCCATGTTGAACATTCTTCATTTGATGTAGATGCCTTTGGACCTGAAGCCTTTGTGCTTGATTGTTGAACTTCTCTTTGATTTGTTCCTGCATAATCATCACAATCTTCTTCAAGAATCTTTTCCTTTCCTTTATCTTCATACCATGGTCTTAGTTCATTAAAGACCACATCTCGCGAGACTCTTAATTCCTTTGTTCTAGGGTTGTAACACTTGTATCCTTTTTGCTCCGTCGAGTAGCCCATGAAAATGCATTTTTCTGATCTTGGTTCCATCTTTGTTCTAACTTCTTGTGGAATGTGAACAAAGCAAACACATCCAAAAACTTTGAGGTGTGTAAGATCAGGTTTCTTACCGGAATATACCTCTTCTGGAGTCAAGTGATGTATTCCCGATGTTGTGCACCTATTCATCAAGTAAATGGCAGTTGTGGTAGCTTCAGCCCAATAGTACAATGGTACCTTCATCTCGTTGAGCATGCATCTTGCAATTTCAGCAATTTGCCTATTTTTCCTCTCAGCTACTCCATTTTGTTGTGGTGTGTACCTACCAGTGAACTGCCTTTTGATTCCATTCTCTTGTAGAAAATCTGAAAATTCTTTGGAGAAGTATTCTCCTCCACCATCGGACCTTAAGGTTTTGATAGACCTTCCTGTTTCCTTTTCAACTTCAACTTTGAATCTTTTGAATATAGAAAACACCTCTGTTTTTTGCTTCATACAAAACAGCCATACCTTTCTTGAGTGATCATCAATGAAGGTGACAAAAAATCTATTACAAGCCATTGATGCCTCTTGGGTTGGCCCCCATACATCCGTATGTATCAAGTCCAATACATTTGGAGCCACATAATTGCTCCTCTTGAATGGCTGCCTCGTTTGCTTTCCTAGTTGACAAGCTTCACATAACTCATGTAGTCCAATGCTATTAAATTTTGGAAGACCTCTTACCACTTCATGTTTGCTCATGTCCTTCAGCTTTGGAATGTTGATGTGTCCTATTCTTTTGTGCCATAAGTCCAACTTTGAAATCTTCTTGTTCCCACATTGAATGTACATGACCTTTCCATGTGAATGTTGGACATCCAAAGTGAACATCCTTCCTTCTCTTCTACCTCAAGCAATGACCTTGAAGCCTTCCTTTGGATTCTTTATGAAGCACCCATTCTCATTGAATATGACATGATAACCCTTCTCTACCATTTGTCCTACTGAAATCAAGTTCTTTGAAATTGTAGGAACATGAAGAACATTAGATAGTACCTTTTCTCTGCTTGTATCTCCAAGCCTTATATCTCCAATGCGTTCAATCATGTGTTGAGTATCATCACCTGTTTCAACACATCCTTTTCCACTTGGTACCTGTAGATTAGTGAACAAACTTCCTTGGCATGACATATGGTTACTACAACCTGAATCAATGTACCATTTTTTGTCATCTTCACAAGAGCTTCTATACTCATATCTCATTGCAAGTAGTGTGTCCTTGCTTCCTTCACTTGAGGTGCTTGCATAGTTGCTTTGGTTCCTTTGATTACCTCCATTTGGTCTTCCATTCTTCAGCCAACAATCACTAGCATAGTGTCCTACTTTACCACAATGATAGCATGTTATACCTTTATGAGAATTGTAGGAGCTTCGACCTCTTCCTCTACTTCTACCTCGACCTCTTCCTTGTGTGTTGGCATTTGATGCATCCTTGTTGTCTTCCGAATTGTTTTGATTGTAGTTGGAGTGGTTGTGACCTCTTCCGTTTCCTCTTGAGCCTCCTCTTGAGTTTCTTCCTTTACCTCGACCTGCATATAACATTTGGTTGTGGCTGTCCTTTCCTTTGGGACCACCGAAGCTAAGCTCTTCTGTGACAAGATGAGGGATTAGTTGTTCAAAACCTGGATATACATCTTTCAAGTTAATGGAAGTTATAAAAGGCTTCCACCTTTCATCTTCTCTCAAGCCATTGAGAGTATAACACACAAGATCTTCGTTTTCAACAGTTGTGCCAATAGAAGCTAAAGCATCGCTTAGCTCCTTAATCTTCAAAGTATATTCAGCTATGGATTGACTCAAACTTTTCTTGATTGTGTTCAACTCATTCTTGAGTTGAAGTTTCCTAGCTTTGGTATTTGTTGAATACATCCTTTCAAGAGCTTCCCAAGCATCCCTAGCTTTCTCTAGATGTTGAATATGACCTATCATGGCATTACTAATGACTTGCGAAATGAGGAACATGACTCTCCTATTCCTCTCTTCCCATTCTTTTGCTTGCCTCCTTTGGACTTTGGTGGCCATAGCTTGATTGATTTGAGGTTGAGCATCATCGCCGCTCACAATACCCCATAAGCCTTTGCCCATTAGGTAGTTGGTCATTCTAAACTTCCACACGGGATAGTTATCCTTGTTTACTTTTTGACCCAAGTCAGCCATTGAAGAGTATCAAAGACTTTGAGAGTTACCTCGAATAGTTATAGTCCTTTGCTCTTGCGTTTGTGAAGCTCCTTCTTGTTTTGTAGCTCCTCTTTTGCTTTGCTTCACCTCCAGCTCTGTTGATGAAGCTTCAATACCAAGTTTGCTCTGATACCAACTGTGGAGAATGAGTTCTCCTATGCGCAACGAAAGTGTGTAGTGAACCCTTGTATGTCCAGCACTTGGTCAAACATCTGCACCTTAGATAGCTTTCTGCTCTCAATACAAAACTCAAATGGACTTGAGACTTTATTCAATCAAAGTAGAAAAAGAGAGCTTTCTAACAAGATATAAATGACTTAATTTGGACAAGTTTTGATTAGGAAACACAACTGACAAAGATGAACTACCTATCAACACAACTATGCTGAAGAACTGAGCTTCACTCTCGGACTGATAGCTCTTTGAATATATATCCTTTGAGAAAGATATTTGGTATAGAGAAAGTAGACACAAATAGCTTTCCAACAAGCTAAAAATCAAGTAATTTGGATGAGTTTTGATCAGGAAACTCAACTCACCAAGATAGACCACCTGCACACATAAGTACACTTGTAAAACTGGACTTTACTCTCTGACAAATATCTCACTGAATGTTAATGATCTGAATGAGATATTTAAGACAGTGAGATTAGACGCCAAGAGCTTTCCAACAAGATAAAAATCATGCAATTTGGATATGTTTTGGTCAGGAAACTGAATCCACCAAAATAGACTACCTATCCACACAGGTATACTGAAAAACTGGACTTCACTCTTTCACTCATATCGCACAAACTACATAAGCTTTCAAAGAGATATTTGATATGCAAAAAATAAACGAGATAAGCTTTCCATTGAATGTTTAAACGCACAAAATGGTTACATATGCACTGAGATATGAACTCTGCAACAGAGATGTGTACAAACTGACGTGCAACTGGAAGGAGTCAAAGGGAAAACCAAAAATGACAAAATGGCTAGATCCGACTACTGGGAGCTCTTGCCTCTTTCTCTCCTTGTTTTGAATGTGCTCCCACTTCACTTTTATAACCAATGAGCATGTGAAGAAGTTTGTGCCTTCTTCTTAACTCACCACTTTCTCCACTACATGCTATTAACTACAAGGCAAGATATTGTATCTCTTACTCATCATGAATTTTGACTATACTTTTTCTTTTATTATTTTTTCCTTTTTTCCTCCACTTTTTTCTTTATCTTTATAGTTGGTAAATTTATCCAAGCATGGCTCATATGAAAATGATCTTGTACATTTATCTTCAACACTGGGGACCCCAACAGGAGGGGGATTCCCAAAATCAAATGGGAAACTTGCATTAGCCCTAAAGACTCAGGGGGCTTGGGAATTTTGGATATTGTTGGGTTGGCTGACAAGCTGGCGGCAAAGTGGCTTATCAAGGCATGGAGCAACAGGGAGTCCTCTTGGGCCAAATTGATCTTTAGAAACACGGAAGACCTTACCTTAGTTGGCCATCCTGGTTGGAAGGACATAGGGATTTTCACGCTTTTGTTCTCCCCCCACCCTGTGTCCCCTAAAGGCTCTAGCCTCGTGTGTTCCTTATGGAAGAATTGGAACAAGGCCAAACAGTTCATCAGAATCAGTGATGAGTGGAAGTGGGCGGCTAGGATAAGACAAAATGACTCTATTTGGTTCCCGATCTGCGGCATTAGGGGAGTGGAGTCTTGGAACCTCCAAACTGCAAAGCGGTTATGGAACAAGGGGTTCAAACAGTGGAAACAACTCTGGAAACAAGAGACCAGCCAGTGGATTAGGTTCGAAGAATTGGATCCTAGACTTAGAGTTACCTTTGAGGAATGGACTCTTCTTCAAAGCAGGTGTTTAGCATGGGACCGCTCAACTACACGCCTTCTCTGTGGTCAGGATCCTCCTTGCCTGGAGGGCCTCAAATGGAGCAATGGTAAGAAGCTATCCAGAACCCCCAACTTCAAAGAGGATTTAGATGTTCACCACACTCTTAACAAGAGATGGTGCCTTTCTTGGACCAAACTTCGGAATTGAGAATTGTTTGTAGCTTCATGCAAAGAGATTTGCATGACACTTATATAAGTTCTCTTTAGGAGAGGTAGTACTTCCTAAAGATACTTACAAAAAATAGAAAAGTTTTTCTTATTTCATTAGTTAAGCCACTTTTCCTACCATATTCGAGGATGAATGTATCCTTTGGCAGTGTCGAAACCTCCAAGTGTTGGATCTCAATTGATCTATGATATTTCCTAGAAATAAGTAGAATTTCATGAATATGTTTGGACAAGTGAATGAAGATGTCCTTATGAAAGATGTCTAGTTAAAGTCAAAAGTGATCATATAATGATACCTTAGAAATCTTTTCTAGTAAATCTTCCTGAAAAAGTACATGCTTATCAAAAAGAGAAAATTGATGAAATTGATGGATTAGAAAGTGAAAAGCAAATATCTTCCAAGGTATATATATTTAAGAAAGTAGTAAGTTTCCTAGAAAACAACTTCATGGCATGTTATGGTTTTGAAAATTTGGGATCCTTAGGGTTGTTGCAAACCAAAAAGTTAGATAAATCATGTCAAAGCTTCTACTTCTCAAAAGGAAAGTGTGAAAGTCAAAAGAATTTGAAGTTCCAAGTATGAATTCTGGAAAGATGGTTATGGTAATTAAGTCTGTGGAAGGTAAAACTTATGTTTACCTCTCTTTAAAGGGATTTCTTAAAGATGAAATCCAAAAGCATTAGTGGATGCTTAGACTTAAACTATAGAGTGATTCCTGCAAAATCCCGTATGTAGCTACTTAAACCTTTGGTGAGAAAGGAATCTAAAGATAGGAATAAGCTCTTATTAGTACAATTTGGTTGAGTAAGAACCAATAGATCTTGAATATAATAAATTAAAGTAACTTGGAACTATAATGGTTTCTTTTGAAGCTCTTAGAAAAGAATGATGGATGGTTCTTTTTATCGATTTTTTTTCAAGTTTCTAAGACAAAACCTAGTAAAGATCAAGATAGAGGAAGTTCTTTGACATCAAATTTTTTGGAGGATTTCAATAAGAAGGTAATCTATAAAGATGCATTTGGAATTTAGGATAAATATCATCTACACATCAATATTGAATATAGTGGTATGGGGCACTAAATTTTATACTCACATGAATGTAGGGAAGATAGTATGGGACATTGATAGGTATCTTTTAGTCTTGGAATGAAACTTGACGTAAGATTAGATCCCCAAGGGGATTAAAACTTCAAATGTGAAGCTCAAGTTCAAGGTGGTCAATAGCATGACTTGAAAGAACACTCCAAGAAAAAGTAACAAGCAATTTAGAAGATCATGAAGTAATTAACTTCGAAGGTCTTTATTTTCAAAATTCAAGCATGCCAATAGTAAAGTATTTGTATATAAAAAATACTGTATAAATTTTTGAATAAATAGAGCTTTGAAAATATCCTCTTATCCAAGATTAGACAGATAAACTTAGTCCAAGGTAAAATCACCCAGCTGAAAGTCCAATTTGATGCAATCAAATTTTTAACTCAAAGTAATGCATAAGAATTGCATTCTAAGCAAGGAGTCTTAAGAGATTGTGAGAAGGAAAGATTAAATTAGTTCTAGTTGAAGCATTTTTTGGAGTTTAGCACACGAACAACATAAGGATGAAGAAGAAGCTTGGAGCACAACACACAATATTGAATGTAATATGAAGAGAATGTACAAAGATAAGTGACTCGTTAGGGTTATAGGTGTATATAGAAGACAAGGAAAAAAAACCTCCTAAAGAGGGGAAAAAGTGCCCCAATAGTCCTAGTGTGTTCACACATCACTACCAAAATATATCAACAAATCCCCACTAGGAATGATGTGGTGAGCAAGGAGCTAGCACTCATGTATAACGAAGTGCCAAGCTATGTGGTAACAATACACAAAAGGAAGTAAGCCCAAAGCTTTGTGAAAAGCTTCAAACTTCTCCCTAGACAGAGCCTTGTGAAAGGGTTTGCAACGTTCTCCTGTGTGGGTGCATATGCCAAACTAATCTCTCCAACAGAGAACCTCTCCCTAACATAATGGTAGTGCACCTCAATGTGCTTAGTCTAGGCATGGAACACATGGTTCCTCACAACTACCAATGCTCTCTAACTGCCAGTGAAGATGGTGGTGGTAGAAAACTAACCAACACCCCAGCCATAAGGCATCTAAGCCAGACACACTCAACACTCATTGTGAAATTTTCCCTATACTCAGCCTCACAACTAGAAGTGGCCATAGTAGGCTGCTTCTTGCTCAATCAAGATATGCTGGAGCTACCAAGCATGAAGCGAAAAACATTGGTGGACACATGAGTGTCATAGCAACCAACCCAATTAGAGTCAAAAAAAGCATGTAAACCTGGCGGTAGTGATCCACCCTTGGGATAATACAATCCAAGTACCTGGGTACCACTCAAGTAGCAAAAGATGCACTTAACTGCCTACCAATGCTTGACATCTAAGCAATGCATAAATGTGCTCATATGTGAGATAGAAAAATGAATATCTGGTCAAGTAATGCATAAGTAAATAAAGCATCCAACAGCTTGCTGATAGAGAACAACATCAAATGCATCTCCAACATCATGAAGACTCAACTCTAAACTTGTTTCCATAGGAGTGGCAATAGGTTTGCAGTCTTCAAGGCCAAAATGTTGTAATAATGTGTCAATATATTTTTTTTGACATGAAGCTATTATGCATCAACTTTCATAAAATAAATGCCCAAATAATGATGCAAATGCCCCTTATTTGACATCTCAAGAATCATCAATATGCTTCTCATTAGGACCAGTGAGCAGCATGTCACTAACATAGAAAACAATGAACAAAAGCACATCATTTGCATGCTTAACATATAAGGTTCTCTCAGTTGAACTATTCTCCAAACCATGTGCAATCAAGTAGGCATGTATCTTTTCATACCAAGCATGTGGTGCTTTCTTCAAACCATTTAATGCCTTTTTCAACTTGCACACTTTGTTTTCATGCCTTTTCTACACAAAACCATACAGTTGAAAGACATACATTTCTTCGTGCAAGTCACCATTCAAAAATGTAGTTTTAATGTCCAACTGATGTACGTTCCAGCCATGATGAGCTAGAAGTTCATAGATTCTATGAACAGTAGTCATTCGGTATGTAGGAGTGAAGGTTTTATCAAAATTGATGCCTCTTTCTTGAGCATAACATTTTGCAACAAGCCTAGCCTTATACTTGTCAATTGTTCCATCAGGCTTACGCTTTAGCTTGTATACCCACTTAGTGCCAATGGCCTTCTTGCTAGGAGGTGATTTACATAAAGACCAGGTACCATTACATAGCAGCCATCTAGTTTTCTAAATTTTGTGCTTCATCAAACGAAACAAGCTCATTCTCGTTACAAAGACTAGAGCCAGCCATAGCATAGCAATTTGGTGCAAAAGAAGCACTATGAGATCCTAAACAAGTACAATACGATACAACTACATCTAATTTGTTATCTTACAAAATCATTACCAATCATTTGGGCATAGTTTTTGCCTTCTCTATATCAAACCTCTCATCAACAAGTGCATCATGTAAATCTGCATCATAACGGGAATGATTTGCACCATCATGTGGAACCTAAAAAGTCTGAGAAATTGCCCTCATTTGGACTAGTACTAGACTATCCACCTGTAAAAAGAAACAACAAAGTGTCATAAACATCTTTAGATCTAATTGATGTCTCCTTAGTACATGAAAGTAATGGCTGAATTGCATCTTCCATAAAAACATCACAGCTAACCAAAATGCATCTAGTTTGTGGATGATACAGATGATAGCCTTTGCTTTTAGAATTGTACCCAAGAAAAATACATTTCACTGCTTTATCATCCAATTTCCTAAATTGTTGTTTAGGCACTAATGCATATGCTAGACAACCAAAGACACATAGATGAGCAATAGATGCCTTGTGACATGCCAAGCCTCATATGGAGTGACAGATTGCAATGCTTTAGTGGGACACCTGTTAAGTTCATATGTTGCACACATAACAGCCTCAAGCCAAAAACTATGAGGTAAAGCCTGACTCTTGACCATACACCTCGCCATCTCCATGAGTGACCCTTTCTTCCTTTCAGCAACTCCATTCTGTTGAGATGTATATGGCATTGTACATTGATGTTTTATCCCACATCCAAACAAAAATGCATTAAAATCAGAAGACATATATCCCCCCCATCAAAATGGAGGGTGCTCATTTTACGTGCTGATAGCTTTTCAACCAAAATGAGAAACTGTTTGAAGCACATAAACACTTTGGACCTTGCTTTCAATGGATATACCCATGCATGCTTGGAAAAATCATCAATGAAAGTCACGAAGTAAAGGTAGTTCCCAAAAGAAGGTGTTTGCATAGGACCACAAACATCATTGTGAACAAGCTACAATTTTTTAGTAGCTCATAGTGAACCATCTTTTGGGAAGGAGGAACACTGCATTTTGCCCAAAATATAGCCTTCATAGACATGTTTACCAAGTCCCTCAATTTTACGCAGAGAGGAAACCATTTCAGATTTCTATAGGTGTAGCAAATTAGCAAAATTCAGACGACCAAATCATGCATGCCAAAGCTTTGCATCTAACATAGCCTAAGAATCTTGAACTGCACATGTTGAATCATTCATAGATTTTGCATAATCTATGAGATTATACAGCCCATGACATCAAATGCCAGAAGCAATAATGGTGTCACCATTTGACAAATCATGAACTGTACATCTGTCATCAACAAATTTCACAAGCAAGTCAATCTTGGCTAATGTTGAAATTGATAATAGATTTTTCTTGATCCCGGGCACAAATAAAGCATCTGACAATGTAAAAGAACTACCATCAGCAGTAGTTAGAATGATGTTACCAAATCCCATGATAGGATAAGAGGAGTTATTGGTGCATGTGATAGTATTCCTTATAGGGGCAGCTCAAGCGAAGTGAAGAAACTATGCTACAAGGTAATATGTTTGGTTGCCCTGCTATCAAAGTACCAAACATCGAGTCTACTGTAGAGATAAATTGTTCATGAGAACATGGTTCATAACTGCAAACAGTAGTAAATGCCCATTCTTCATTTTGCACAAGACTTGCAAACTTTGATTCAGGTGTAGAGGCATGTGCAACAACCATTCCAACCTCTTTTTTTTTTGCCTCTTTTGTAGCCAGTCTTGGAAAACTCTTTAAGAGATGATCATTTCCTTTATAGTATTTGCAAAACAATTTCTACTTTTTTTTTCCTTCTCATCTTTGTTATCCTTCTTTGATTGTGTAGAGTTAGTAGTTTTTCGCTTACGAGTAGATAAGCTCCATTTACCTTTGCCATCTTGACTAGCCATGAGAGCTTGATCTCCAATACGCATAATGGACCTATTTTGCCTAGACTGATCTTCCTACAATAGAACAAAAACTAACTCCTCAAGTGTTAAGGAATTTGGATTGCCTTTCATCATCAATCGAAGAGTAGAAGCAAAAATTTGATATGAATCTGGAAGACCATTCAGAACAGTTTGCACAAGTGAACTATTTGGCAAGACTTCATCAGTAGAAATAAATTGCTCCTTCAAATCTTTGATCTTTGTCAAAAAACTATCCATGGAATCTCCTTCATTCATGTGCTCACTCTCCAACTATTTTTGGAGGTAAGCAACAGGAGCCTCATTCAAATATTTTCATTTTTCTTATGTTTAGGAATTACTTCAGCAACACACAATATCGAATGTATTACCAAGAGAATATACAAAGATAAGTGACTCATTAGGGTTATAGGAATATATACAAGCTGGGGGGAAAAAACCTTCTAAAGAGGGAAAAAAGTGCCCCGGCGATCCTAGTGTGTTCACACACATCACTATCGAAAGATATCAACAACATTAGTGTTTTGAGTAAGGGAGAAATGTCATCAATAAAAGTTTGATGGATCAGTACATGGATGCCTGATATGATGCTAGTTTCTAGTAATTGGATGATGTTTTAGTTTTACTCTAAAAATCTTTTGTGAGAATCTATTTAAGATAGATAAAATGGTTTCATACCTTGTTAGAATTTGAAAAATTAAAGATTTGAGTCCAATAGAGTTTGTCTCAAATCATATTAAGTATCTTATAGGTTTAAATCAGTTACACAGAATTTTGGTTCTCCCTTCTTGCTTTCCAGAACCTTTTGATTGACTTGGATAGAGTATTAGATAGAGTATCTGAATCCTTTCAATAAAGGTCTAGATTAGCTCATTAGAATAGATAATTGAATTTAACATCACAGATATATGTTTTGTGTAGAACCCATTTAATCATCAAAGATGCTAAGTTGAATCATCCATTTGAGTTTGCTTCAAGAAAATTTCTTATCACAAACCTAAAATGGATAAAGAAGATCTCTGAGTTCTCTAAAAGAATTCAAAACACACTTAAAGAGAAAAGAGTTAGGAATTGCTCATAGATTTGATAATTCCCAAGAAGTAAAACTAAGAATTTGAGAAAAGTGTCTTGTGTTGAACAAATTTCATTAAGAATTCGGTTTAGTCTAGCTCAAATAAATATTTGGAAGGTGTAAGAAATAATTTTTCATAATTGTACAAATAACTCTGAGCCCAAATAGACACAATATTCCTCTAGTTAGTTAATAAGTCAAGTACATGTTGGTTGGAAGTGGACCTAGTACAAACATCTAAGTTAGATATTTGGCTCAAATATACTTCTATTTATTTTGAAAGCTAAATTAAAGTGAAACAAAAGTTCTTAAATTCTTGTAATCAATAGAAATCCCACCTGAATTACGAGATCCATGCACTTGTAATTGTTGGAGGAGATGGCGGATAGACTCCAAAGATGAAATGGTGCTGCAAAATCCCGCTTCACACCAGCCAAGAACAAGTTGTGGAGAGTATAGTAGACCCCTTGAGCTTCCAAACAATCACGAATGATCACCTATGTGCCTTGGAGCATGATCCTCTAATCAATGGATCAAAATAGATGAGTAGAAAGTTCAACTATGAGCTAAGGCTTGCTATTTTGGTCTCTACACATGTTCAGTAAAATGAACTGTGCTCTCAACCTGCTATCAATTGGCTAAATTCTTTTTGGGAGTATCTGATTAACTTAGATAGCTACCAATCATGAGTTATTTCAATAAAAATAATCAAATGTACACTCAAAATGATGCTTAGCAAGTTTGAAGACTAGCCCAACATTTTCGGGATGCTACATTATGCAGACTAGTGAGCAGAGATGTGAAGATATCTCAAGATTGAGAAAATCAATGATAATGAAATTTTGTAAATATGAAAGACAGTATGCTGAATCTATACCACTTTGAATCACATCAATTGATCAAGTATGCACTAAGAACAAGCTCTCAGAAGTTCACTGTTCTGAGATGATCATAGCAGAGAAGTGAAGTAGAGATGTGATCAAAGTATATGTATTAGATGGCATTGGCAATGTATAATTTCACAATGTGAGGGTAGTGAAGTGGCTATAGATTGATCTCACTAATCACACAAATCCCTCTCAATTGGTCTCCAAACCAGGCTCTCATCCACAGGCGACTTTGATCCAATTTTATAGCTAGAGTTGGAGCCAACTTTTGAATTCAAATTCAAGTTCTCACCATAAAGTGAGTCCTAAACTTTAGGCTTTACTTTCTCGTCTATGAACTACCAAGAATTTGAGATTTGATACCTCCTAACTCCACGTGGGGTTAGTGCAATTATCATATGCACTTTTACAAGGATAAAATAATTGGCTTTTACAAGGAAAAAGTCATATGTGACTACATGAGATAAACACTAATTGTCCAAGTATGTAGGCTTGGAATCATTTGCACCAACAGTAATTGCAGTGATATGGATCAACATAGCAATTCAGCTAGGGATATCTTGAATCCACCCATTTTGCATGTTAGTACCTAGATAGCACATGGTTAAAAATAATGAATTGTCCAGGGATGATTTTTGATACAACCTTGTCATTCATTCCATGCTTTTCACTCAGTTCAACTTTTCAAGTGCAAAGCAAATGATGTTTTTAATAATTTGGGTAGGAATAAGAAAATCGATTCTCTTCTATTCATTTGGATTAGGAGGAAAATCTGACCATAGAGATGAAAACAAGCTCAATATAATTTGGATCATGGACTTGAGGGTATGTCTGTAGTTGTTTATAGCTCTATTTTCAAGGATAAAAAATGTTTTACAAGGAGATGGGGAGACCATCATAAAGTAAGATTATGATAAAGGTCTAGTCCATTCAGATAGATTTGAAATCATACATTGTTTTTTTAGTCTATTGTTAGCTCAAAATCTTGAGATTGGACTTCCGTATAGGTTCATGTGCTCTCTAAAACAAGTAAAATGTTGAGTTTTGGATCCTCTGGTAGGAGACATAGGGTTCAAGCCTTGTAAGGAGCAAGGAGAGTTGAGTATATTTTACTTGTGCCCAAGCCCAATCTTCTAGAAATCTTTACTCTTGTTGCATAGGACACTTGGAACGCATGTAGTTGCATGGGTGGCACTTGGATGGATAGTATAAAAGTACTTGAGAGGGAAGTCCCTTGGAAAGAGCTATATATAGAGAGATATAAGGTTGGGAGGAGAATTATTTCTTTTATAGGTGGTAGTCCCCATTTGTATTTTAAAGGTGGATAAACTTCATGTTGTGAAGGTTGAAGAGTCCTTGAGCCTTTGGAATGTTTTCAACACTTTTCACATATTTTTGAGATCTCAAACTAGCAATGTTTGGAGCCATCAATACTATTTTTAACTTTAGGGGGACATTTGAATGTGAGTAAGGCTAGTCCAAAAGGTATAAAAGAAAACGAACAAGAGTTGTATGTGGATTTTTAGTTCACATTGCTCAAAAATTCATGCTCACTCTTCTTTATCTATCTTTGGGCTTCTGTTCCCTTCTTTCATACATGTGAAATTGGATTGTGAAACCCTATCCACTTTTCCATGCTTGGGGAGTGATTTTCCATAATAGTGTATATGATTTCACTCTATTCTGTTCCATTTTTTGGTTCATGTGTCTATACACCTCATCAATCAATCAAATACATGTATTGACTTTATGGATTGATCCATTGCACTTGATGTTGGTGAAAAATTGTGGTTGTGGATATGCAACAACTCTTTGGTGAATTTTTTAGGGTTTTTGACCAATTTGGAAGATGGTAAGAAAGCTTAAGAAATGTGTGCATAATGTTTTTGCATAGAGAACTTGATTTGTTTTCTTTGTTGTGTACATATTTGTGAAGTTCATCATCTTTCTTATCATTATCTTCCCTTACCTCCATAGCTAGAGTTAGGGTTACCTTACATTAGGAGTGTTTCATATTTTGTTCCTTGATTCTCTACCCACCATACACTTCTCCATATCTTCTATTCATATCCCCATTTTCAACCCCATTCAAGTGTCAAAGATTTCCCAAATGCTTCAAAAACTCTTTTCATGCTACCTACATTACTATTAAGAGTACCCTAATTTCGCAAGCTTTATTGAAGGGAAAAATGACGTCCAATTAAAATTATTTTTGTTAAATTAAAAATATAAAATGTGCACTTTTAGAATTTACAGAGATAGAAACAATATTGCAAAATAATCACCTTAGAGGAACCATCTTCTTAAAAAATGTGCAAAACATTTTAGGTTTGTTGCACTTGGCATATTCTTATGATTTGAATGAACTTTTTGTGATCTTGGATAAGCCTTCATAAATCTATGAAAGGAGCCGATAAATAATTTCTCAAGGTTGGTATCCATCCATGCTCAAAGCATTGAAATGATTTTTACTTGTACCTCCCTATGATTACCCATCATACTTCAAGGAGAGATATGGGTTTCTTTTTTAATACCTCCAATGAACTTCTCCCATCCATCAAGTTAAAGAGGAGCTTGTCCATCACCCTTGAAAGGGAGTATCCATTGGCCCCTTTTCATACATTAGTTGACCTTGGCTGATAATCATATCCATCAATCCCATATTGACTATCCATTGCCTAGGAGGAAGCCAAGTATTGATCCATGCATGTACGTGTTGAAGGAATTGAAGACAAGTAGTGTATCATGCAAGGTCTTCTAGTGACCTTGAAATAGAGTTCCCACCTTCTAAGGAATTCAAGCCATCAACCTCTTAAGGAGTACTCAATCATGAGTACATTTATCTATTGCATGAGAATTTGGACCTTGATCAGCCTTGCATGAGTTTCCATGACTTCTACTTTGGACGTCCATCGGCCAACTTATAAAAAGTGTCCATTGCCCCCTAAGAACCATCTTTCAGCCCCAAAGAATGATCCATTATCCTATCCATCACCCCCATTCACGACCATCTATTGAGCTCAATAGATGGTCCATCAATCCCTTCAGCTCCTAACCATTGACCAAAGGTGAAATATTTTTATAGCTCTGATCAAGGAGACGACTATCTATCATTTCCTTCAAGGTATTCTATCGGCCATGCTTAGATCACTTTTTATCAACTCATTATGAACATTTTCATCATCTCCAATGTTTGTTGTCTATCATCCTGAGGATTAGGCTTTTCCTCTCTTTTGTTGACCACCAAGAACTTCCTTGTGCAATTATTGAATTGAGGATCCAAATATCTTTATGTCTATTTGACCATAACCAAAGGATGTCCATCAAACTTGATGTCTATATCATGGGACAAGGTCCAACTATCAACCCTAGGCAGTGACATTTGTCCATCGTTCTCATACAACAATCCTTTGATCTTGGTTATCTTCATCATCAACTTTAAGGATGAATAGTCTATCAACAAGGGTTTTATCTTTCATCATCCTCTTTCCTTTTATATCCATCATTTGGTGGTGCTAGGCTACACTATTTGTACAATCAAGAGGCCCATCACTTCCATGATCACAAAATCATCGACCCCTAAATTCATGCCTGCAGTGACCTTGCAACACACATCCATCATGACTTGTTCCTACCATCTTGCTTATATCTCCTACTCCAAACCATTCGATGATCTCCCAAGGGATCTTTATTGGCTCTTAAAAGCTAGATATTTCCCACCTTCTACTCTTCATACTTTACCACTAGTATATATCTATCATCTCCACTCTTTCATCCTTCACTACATACCATAAGAGTCCTCAAACATGCATTGATCTCTTAATGTCCTATCTTTCTATTTTGGTACCAAGAAGCTTTTTTTTTGAAATTTTTGAGGCCTACGGATCTATGAAAATGTTTTTTTGAATCCACAAACCAAAAAAAATTCTTTTCCTAAAGAATCTATTTTGAATTTCAAGATATACTTTCAAAAAGATGGTGTAAGTTTTGCTAATTATTATTGTTTGTAATCAAAGGGATCGTAAGAAATCCAAAAGTAATAAGGAAGAAAGACAAAACAAGTGTGAATCACTCATATGTTAGTAAACAACCATGGTGAATTGAGACTCTAGAAATCTTTTTTGCATGCTTGTATAATATTAGACTTATTAAAGAAGAATAACTAATGGAATTGACATACACAATTATGTATCTAAGCAAGAATTAAATAAAACTCAAGTAGTATTCTACCCACACTAAAAAGTTTTTGATAAGTAGAGTTTTTATAGAAAGTACTTTCAACAAGAGCAAACTCCCTTAGTCAAGTAGATTTATCAATAGTGATTCACACATTGAATAAACCATGTCTAGCTCAAAGGACTATAAGGTTCCTATCTATGATCGAGGAAATCATGTCCAAAGTTGAAGGGGTTTATTGTACTTCTTTCAAATTTTGGTCAGTCAATGCCCCAAATGTAGCCATATACCTAGAAGCACTTAATCATTCAATGGTCAAGTCAAGAATCTCCTTGCAAGATACTTAGTTCTTAAGACATAGTGTGGAATTTGAAAGTGGTTGTTACTTAGATAAACAAGGAAACATGTATGTAGTATGCGACTTCCTTGAGAGGCCAAACGATCTAGGTGAAGATGTCAATAAAAAAACAATTTTTTGATAGGAAATAATCACCACCCCATGTGGAAAAATCAATGTGATCAAGAATTTAATTGGATAGAGGATTCCAAAAGATAGTAAATTGATCGAGATGTATTCAAAGAGGGCAATGAATTGATATTGTGTGCATTTACTCCTTTCATGAGGAAAGGTCCTAATCCAATCATGATCTTTGAGTTGATGGATCCTTAGGCACAATGTACATCTAGTTATTGGAATAAACAAAAATGTGAACACTAGACATTGCAAGATCTAAACAATATTAAATACACTTACATGGAATGAAAGATTTTCCACTACAAAACCTTGGTCTAGAGACACATAAAGGTGGAGAGATCACGTGCCACAATTAGATTCATCTAAGAGAATCCCAATGGAGCAAAAATCCATAAACCCTTAAGGTTTTTCTTACACTATGAATCCCATGGTGCATTAAAAGGCTATAGGTAAGAAATCCACTTCAAGAAGAGTGATCCATAAGGCATAGAGCCGTTCCCTATCCCTAGGTAGGATCATATTAAACGCCTACAACTATCACAATTAGCCAAGGGCATAAAATATTATTATGAAGGCTTTTGTATTCTTCTATATCATGTAGGAGAATTTAAAAAAAATAAAATAATATATATATATATATATATATATATATATATATATATATATATATATATATATATATATATATATATATATATATATATATATATATATATATATATATATATTAAGTTTCCAACAAGCTATTACACCTCTTGTGCTTCTTGTGGAAGGTGGATTAGCCTTGCAAGTGAAGGTGATTGAGTAGGTAACCATGATAGTAGTAGGTAAGTGTAGGCAACTTGGTTGGTCCAAATGCTATTTGCATTTTTGTTACCTTGTTGTACAACCAATTTCAATGTATATATGTGTCATTATTGAATCGATTAGATGACTTTTTCTGTCGTATTCTATTGATCTAGTTTAAATAAACAAACTAGTAGCTACATGCAATGATAGATACATACAAAAGGTACACAATCCAACTCACAACATACTAATATAACAATCTACTCCACAACTTAGACAAAAGGCATATTTCAATGAACAAGAATACAACAAGAGCAATCAAGTACATTTGGGAGATTAGACCAATAGACTATAGAGAAGTGGTATGAATCACTATACAAAAATTGCCTCACAACTTGCCTAATACTCCTATAGGTAGTGCTTAACTCACAATAGGACTAGCCAAACACCATATAGGGACTAGCTTAAGATTCAAGAATACAACAATAACACAATAGGCAAAGACCAAAAACATGTGTCTACAACATAAGAAATCCTTCCACAACATACAAATCTATATATCCTACATGAGTGACAAAATCCTGCTTACATAGATTTTGGGAATTCACACAAGTGGCTTTGCATTTACAAAGGTGATCCTAGGGCAGGGAAGAAGTGCCCATCACAATGGTTTGCACGCCAAAAATTATCAGTCCTTGGCAAATCAGGGTCCCTATGGGTGATTGCCCACAAAGCAAAAGAAACACTTGGATACTTCATTAACATCTAGCACCACATGGAAGCGATCAACTTTTTTCCACAATACCTGGGAAATACACTTGCTTCCCAACTTGGGTTAGTACTATTTTGTGGGCAACTAGATGATCTCCACAATACCTTGGAAATCACCTCGATGTTGGGCAAGCAAACCCCAATCCTAGGAATCATTAATTGGCTTGCTTGCCATAAGGAAGAGTTCATAGGGTCTCTTGGGTGCCTTATATTTGTGGTGCACCACCTTGACATGTGCCTTTCTTCTATGAGCTACCCCCCTCCAAGGTTACTACCACTTGATGTATCCCTTTATCATGGGTGACCTCCCATCAACTAGAGAGTTGTGTGACCATCTTTGAATAGCACTTTGTTGGGCTACCACTTTGTTGGAATACCACTTTTTTGGGTAAGCGCACGTAGGAGGACACATTTTACCTAGCATTGGAGAAAGTAAGCGAGTGCATGCATGCTTACATCTAGAGCATTGGACGAACCCTACTTATGCGACCCCAAGCGAACGACCCTTTTGACCACTTCACTTGGCAGATAAATTCTTTCCTTGTCACAGTTGTTGTGCTACATACATCAAGTCTTTGCACAATCCCCATGCATGCTACTTTATACTCCTTTTATTTGCTTGTGAACTGTCATGTTGCTATTACAAAGAAAATGAAGAACAATACATAGTTGAAATGGGTGGTATATATAATCGTTTGATCATTGGTGCATGTCTCGAATGTAGTAGAGCTTCACTTTGGAAATGTTAACTAGAGGAAGCATTTTTCCAACCATGACTTGTAGTTGAAATGCATATTGGGGTAGCATCCACACCTCTTTTTAAGGGAATGACCACTCAAGTGCAAGTTTGGTGGGCACAAGTGAAATTTTATGTGCTAGAACTAGAAATACTTCTTTTACCTCCTTAGTTAGATATTTGTCATGGACTCTTTTGTGATCCTCTTCCCTTCCATTCTAGCATTTCCATTGCTACCTCCTTGCATTCTTCTAAGGTTGCTATTCTTCTTATGTGTGGATCAATGTTAGTAGAAGGACTTTCCTCCATTTCCTTCCTAATGATGGATTCCAAATGAGCAAGTGCTTCTTTACCACATGCTAAAAGAAACAGACTTTCACTTATAGTACCCATCCTTGTAATTTGGTATGCCCAAATTTCTGCAATAAATGCTCTTGGCTACCTAATTTGTGGTACACAAAATTTTCTATTTTTCTAACAGCATTTTTGCCTCCAAATATCCTCTTGATACTATTTTCAAAGCTAGGATGAACACTAAATTTTGGATAGAGCTCTCAAAAAGTCTATAAAAGTGAAAGAGCTCATTTGTTAGGGTTACTTTCTAGAGTGAGTTTGGAGATTTGACAATTCTTGTGATATTTTTTACTAGAATTTTATAGTGCAATGAGCTTCTTAGATATTCTTGTCTACCTGTGAGTTTGTGTGCATGTGTGCACCCATGTATATGGTCGTCTTCCTCTTGTTGTAGGTGCAAGTGCTTCTATCTCATTGTGCGTACCAACTGGTCATTCTATGGATACACCAATCTTTTTATTGTGTGCTATTGGACTATAACGACAAGAGTTTTACACTTCTGACACCATTGTCAGAGCGATTTCTTATCAAGCATGCATGATGGTAAGCTTTGGTGTGACTTACGTGATTTTGGTGCTTCTTGCATGTGTTCTAGATATTTCTCCATCTTATTCATCATTTTAGATAACTAGATAGGTAGCTAGTGTTGATATATTTAGGTAGTGATGTGTGTGAACACTCTAGGACCTTCGGGGCACTTTTTTCCCTCTTTAGGAGGTTTTTTTCCCCCGGCTTGTATATACGCCTATTGCCCTAATGGGCTACTTATCTTTGTACATTCTCTAGTAATATATTCAGTCTTGTGTGTTGTGCTCCAAGCTTCTTCTTCTTCCTTGTGCTGTTCGCGTGCTTCCGCAGACGTCTAACTCCAACAATTGGTATCAGAGCAGGTCGTTGCTTCTTCTAGGGCACCGTCGACACTCCTCCGTTTGTAGTCTCAGATTCGCACAAAATTTGGTGAGCATACTCAGGGTGTTTCTGAGATCAAAACGGCTTCGCTCTGTGGTGCCGAAATCGCGATCTGAGCTTGTTTCGGCCTCCGAACGCACTATCGCAGTGCTTGTGCAGGCTATTTCGTCCTTTTGTGTCAAAGGTATATACCAGTTTGTGTTCGCCAGTTTAAGCGTCTTGAAGTCTGCTACAGGTCTAGCAGAACTCGTCTGGGCAGTTCTGTTCAACTTTTTGAGATACAGTCAATTTTTTACATCAAGGTATTTTAGTCACCGGCCATGGCTGAAAGCAGTGATGTATTCCATATGTTGGCTGTTGAGGATAAGTTGGATGGTACCAACTACCCATTATGGGCTTATATGATGCGACATGTACTGGTTGTAAAAGGATTGTGGAACATTGTGCAGGGTGTTGAAAGACGTCCTGTTACACCTGTAACGATAGGTACTGCAAATACAGGTGTTGGAGCTGATGAAGATGGTGTCGAAGATGATATTCCGCAGATTCCTATTCGTGCTGCTGTTTCTGTTGCACCTACTGCAGAGCAGATTCGTTGGGATGGCAGAGATGCCCAGGCACATGCATTGATAGCTTTGTCTGTCAAACGTGCCATTATTCCTCACATTCGCTCTTGCAGAACAGCAAAGGATGCTTGGGGTACACTTACCACTTTGTACCAGGCTAGGAATGAGGCTCGTGTTGCTTACCTCCGAAAACAGTTGGAGAGTGAGCACATGAATGAAGGTGATTCGATGGACAGTTTTCTTACAAAGATCAAAGACCTGAAGGAACAATTGATTTCTGTTGATGAGGTTATACCAGATAGCTCACTTGTGCAGACCGTTCTGAATGGCCTTCCTGATTCATATCAGAGTTTTGCCTCTACTCTTCGATTGATGATGAAAGGCAATCCGAATGCCTTGTCATTTGAGGAATTAGTCTCTGTTCTGTTGCAGGAAGATCAGTCCAGGCAGAACAGGTCCATTATGCGTGTTGCAGATCAAGCTTTCCTGGCTAGTCAGAAGGGCAAAGGAAAATGGAGCTCTTCTACTAGTAAGCAGAAATATGCAATTGCTGCACAATCAAAGAACCAGGATAAAGATGAGAAGAAATCAGAAAAGCAAAAATTGTTCTGCAAGTACTATAAAGGAAATGATCATATTATAAAGAACTGTCCAAAACTGGCTGCTAAAGAGGCAAAGAAGAAAGAGGCTGGAATGGTTGTTGCAGAGGCCTCTACACCAAAAACAGAGTCTGCAAATCTTGTGCAGGAAGAAGAATGGGTGTTTACTACTGTCTGCAGTTTTGACCCATCTTCTCATGATCAGTGCATGTCTGCAGTAGACTCAGATGTTTAGTACTTTGACAGTGGGGCGACCAAACATATTACCTCGCAGCGCAATTTCTTCTCTTCACTCGAGCCTGCCCCTACAGGGAATACTGTCACATGCGCCAATAACTCCTCTTATCCTGTTATGGGAGTTGGTAAGATCATTCTGACTACTGCTGATGGTAGTTCTTTCACTTTGTCAGATGCTTTATTTGTGCTAGGGATAAAAAAGAACCTGTTATCAGTTTCTGCATTAGCCAAGATTGGCTTGGTTGTGAAATTCGTTGATGACAGGTGTACGGTCCATGATCTCTCAAATGGCGATGTGATTATTGCTTTTGGCATTTTATCTCGTGGGCTGTATAAGCTCATAGACTATGAAAGATCTGTGAATGATTCGGCATGTGCAGTTCATGATTCTCAGGCTATGTCAGATGCAAAGCTTTGGCATGCACGCTTTGGTCATCTGAATTTTGCTAGTTTGTTACGCCTGCAGAAATCTGAAATGGTGTCCTCTTTGCCCAAACTTGAGGCACCTGGAAAACATGTTTGTGAAGGCTGTATTTTGGGCAAAATGCAGCGTTCTTCCTTTCCAAAAGATGGTTCAGTTCGGGCTATGCAAAAATTGCAGCTTGTACATAGTGATGTCTGTGGTCCTATGCAGACACCCTCTTTTGGAAATTACCTTTACTTCGTGACTTTCATTGATGATTTTTCCAGGCATGCGTGGGTATATCCACTCAAAGCAAAGTCCGAAGTGTTCATGTGCTTCAAACAGTTTTTGGTTTTGGCTGAAAATCTGTCAGCATGTAAAATGGGCACCCTCCGTTCTGATCGAGGGGGGGAATATATGTCTTCAGATTTTAATGCATTTCTGGTTGAACGTGGGATAAAACACCAGTGTACAGTGCCGTATACACCTCAACAGAATGGAGTTGCTGAACGAAAGAACAGGTCACTCATGGAGATGGCGAGGTGCATGGTCAAAAGTCAGGCTTTACCACATAGTTTCTGGCTTGAGGCTGTCATGTGTGCAGCATATGTACTGAACAGGTGTCCCACCAAAGCGTTGTAGTCTATCACTCCATATGAGGCTTGGCATGACCGCAAGCCATCTGTTGCTCATCTGCGTGTTTTTGGTTGTTTGGCATATGCATTAGTGCCTGAACAACATCGCAGAAAATTGGATGATAAGGCAGTAAAATGTATTTTTGTTGGGTACAGTTCTGAAAGTAAAGGCTATCGTCTGTATCATCCACAGACTAGACGCATTCTGGTTAGCCGTGATGTTGTCTTTGTGGAAGATGCTATTCAGCCATTGCTTTCATGTACTAAGGAGACATCTGTTAGCTCCAAAGACATGTATGATACTTTGATGCCTCTTTTTACAGGTGGACAGGCTAGCGCTGGTCCTAATGAGGCAACTTCTCAGCCTTTGCAGGTTTCATATGATGATGCAGATCATTCCATTTCTGATGCAGATTTACATGATGCACTTGTTGATGAGAGAGCTGATATTGAACAGGCAAAAACTATGCCAAAATGGTTGGTGCAGACTTTGCGTGACAGCAAATTAGATGCACCTTTGTCATATCATACTCGTTCAGGCTCTCATAGTACCTCCTTTGCATCAGATTCCTATGCTATGGCTGCATCTAGTCTCTGTGATGAGAATGAGCCTTTTTCTTTTGATGAAGCACAAAATTCAGAAAATTGGATGGATGCTATGCAATCTGAATATGATGCTATAATGAAGAATGGTACATGGTCTTTATGTGACTTGCCTCCTGGCAAGAAGGCCATTGGCACTAAGTGGGTATACAAGCTGAAGCGTAAACCTGATGGTACAGTTGACAGGTATAAGGCTAGGCTTGTTGCAAAGGGTTATGCATAGGAAAGAGGCATTGATTTTGATGAGACCTTTGCACCTACATGCCGTATGACTACTGTTCGGAGCATTTGTGCACTTGCAGCCCATCATGGTTGGAATGTACATCAGTTGGACATTAAAACAGCATTTCTGAATGGTGACTTGCATGAAGAAGTGTATGTTTTTCAGCCCCGTGGCTTTGTGCAGAAAGGGCATGAAAACCAGGTGTGCAAGTTAAAGAAGGCGTTATATGGTTTAAAGCAAGCACCACGTGCTTGGTATGAGAAAATACATGCCTATCTGATTGCACATGGTTTTGAGAACAGTCCAACTGAAAGCACCTTATATGTTAAGCGTGCTAATGATGTGCTTTTGATCATTGTTGTCTATGTAGACGACATGCTGCTCACTGGTCCTCTTGAGAAGCATATTGCTGATTTCAAGGCTGATTTGCATGCCTCATTTGAGATGTCTGATTTGGGGCATTTGCATCACTATTTGGGCATTCAGTTTATGCAAGTTGATGGTGGAATGGCTTTGTGTCAAACGAAATATATTGACACATTATTGCAGCGTTTTGGCCTTGAAGACTGTAAGCCTATTGCCACTCCTATGGAGACAGGTTTACGATTGAGTCTTCATGATGCTGGAGATGCATTTGATGCTGTTCTCTATCAGCAGGCTGTTGGATGCTTGATTTACTTATGCATTACTCGGCCAGATATTCAGTTTGCTGTCTCAGAGATGAGCAGGTTTATGCATTGCCCAGGAGTCACGCATTGGAAAGCGGTTAAGCGCATCTTTCGCTACTTGAGTGGTACTCGGCTACTTGGGTTGTTTTATCCCAAGGGGGGATCACTACCGCCAGATTTGCATGCTTTTTCTGACTCAGATTGGGCTGGTTGCTATGACACTCGTGTGTCCACCAGTGGTTTTTGCTTCATGCTTGGTAGCTCATGTATATCTTGGTTGAGCAAGAAGCAGCCTACTGTGGCCACTTCCAGTTTTGAGGCTGAGTATAGGGCAGCTTTTACAGCGACTGTTGAGTGTGTGTGGCTCAGACGCCTTATGGCTGATTTGGGTGTTGGCCAGTCTTCTGCCACCACCATCTTCACTGACAGTCAGAGCGCATTGGCAGTTGCGAGGAACCCTGTGTTCCATGCTCGCACTAAGCACATTGAGGTGCATTAGCACTATGTCAGGGAGAGGTTCTCTGCTGGGGAGATCAGCTTGGCATATGTGCCCACGCAGGAGAACATTGCAGACCTTTTCACGAAGGCTCTGCCTAGGGAGAAGTTTGAAGCTTTCCGCAAAGCTTTGGGCTTACTTCCTTTTGTGGAGTGATTTCCACATAGCTCGGCACTTCCTTATACATGAGTGTCAGCTCTTTGTTCACCGCATCACTCCCAGGGGGGATTTGTTGATATATTTAGGTAGTGATGTGTGTGAACACTCTAGGACCGCCAGGGCACTTTTTTCCCTCTTTAGGAGGTTTTTTTCCCCTGGCTTGTATATACGCCTATTGCCCTAATGGGCTACTTATCTTTGTACATTCTCTAGTAATATATTCAGTCTTGTGTGTTGTGCTCCAAGCTTCTTCTTCTTCCTTGTGCTGTTCGCGTGCTTCCGCAGACGTCTAACTCCAACAGCTAGATAGTTAGGAATAGGCAAAAAATTAGATTTTTGGGTTAGGGCTTTCAAGTTTTCCATTAAAGCTTTGTCTTCTTCTTCTTCTTCTTCTTCTTCTTCTTCTTCTTCAACTTCTTCACATTTGTACTCGTTTTTACACTCTTTCTTCTTTTTTTCTTCACATTACACACATTAGAGGGATGGATTAGTAGCTCTTGAGTTAGGGGCATTGCAAGATTTGAAGAGTCTGATCCGAGCTCAAGAGGGGGCATTGAGAGCTTTTCTCAAGTCATGGAGGAGGCGGGTAGCAGCGCAATGACACATGCATGTGCAAAGAGGTTGTAAGTTGCCATTCTCTGCTTGTTTTGCTTGCTAGAAGATCATAAAATGATAGATGTAATCAGATGCAAGTTGAATAAGTGGTTTAGGAGGTGAGGTGGGCAAAGTTGTTGGAGTTAGACGTCTGCGGAAGCACGCGAACAGCACAAGGAAGAAGAAGAAGCTTGGAGCACAACACACAAGACTGAATGTATTACTAGAGAATGTACAAAGATTAGTAGCCCATTAGGGCAATAGGCGTATATACAAGCCGGGGGAAAAAAACCTCCTAAAGAGGGAAAAAAGTGCCCCGGCGGTCCTAGAGTGTTCACACACATCACTACCTAACAAATCCCCCCTCGGAGTGATGCGGTGAACAAGGAGCTGGCACTCATGTATAAGGAAGTGCCGAGCTATGTGGAAATCCCTCCACAAAAGGAAGTAAGCCCAAAGCTTTGCGGAAAGCTTCAAACTTCTCCCTAGGCAGAGCCTTCGTGAAAAGGTCTGCAATGTTCTCCTGCGTGGGCACATATGCCAAGCTGATCTCCCCAGCAGAGAACCTCTCCATGACATAGTGATAATGCACCTCAATGTGCTTAGTGCGAGCATGGAATACAGGGTTCCTTGCAACTGCCAATGCGCTCTGACTGTCAGTGAAGATGGTGGTGGCAGAAGACTGGCCAACACCCAAATCAGCCATAAGGCGTCTAAGCCACACACACTCAACAGTCGCTGTAAAAGCTGCCCTATACTCAGCCTCACAACTGGAAGTGGCCACAGTAGGCTGCTTTTTGCTCAACCAAGATATACATGAGCTACCAAGCATGAAGCAAAAACCACTGGTGGACACACGAGTGTCATAGCAACCAGCCCAATCTGAGTCAGAAAAAGCATGCAAATCTGGCGGTAGTGATCCCCCCTTGGGATAAAACAACCCAAGTAGCCGAGTACCACTCAAGTAGCGAAAGATGCGCTTAACCGCTTTCCAATGCGTGACTCCTGGGCAATGCATAAACCTGCTCATCTGTGAGACAGCAAACTGAATATCTGGCCGAGTAATGCATAAGTAAATCAAGCATCCAACAGCCTGCTGATAGAGAACAGCATCAAATGCATCTCCAGCATCATGAAGACTCAATCGTGAACCTATCTCCATAGGAGTGGCAATAGGCTTACAGTCTTCAAGGCCAAAACGCTGCAATAATGTGTCAATATATTTCGTTTGACACAAAGCCATTCCACCATCAACTTGCATAAACTGAATGCCCAAATAGTGATGCAAATGCCCCAAATCAGACATCTCAAATGAGGCATGCAAATCAGCCTTGAAATCAGCAATATGCTTCTCAAGAGGACCAGTGAGCAGCATGTCGTCTACATAGACAACAATGATCAAAAGCACATCATTAGCACGCTTAACATATAAGGTGCTTTCAGTTGGACTGTTCTCAAAACCATGTGCAATCATATAGGCATGTATTTTCTCATACCAAGCACGTGGTGCTTGCTTTAAACCATATAACGCCTTCTTTAACCTGCACACCTAGTTTTCATGCCCTTTCTGCACAAAGCCACGGGGCTGAAAAACATACACTTCTTCATGCAAGTCACCATTCAGAAATGCTGTTTTAATGTCCAACTGATGTACATTCCAACCATGATGGGCTGCAAGTGCACAAATGCTCCGAACAGTAGTCATACGGCATGTAGGTGCAAAGGTCTCATCAAAATCAATGCCTCTTTCCTGCGCATAACCCTTTGCAACAAGCCTAGCCTTATACCTGTCAACTGTACCATCAGGTTTACGCTTCAGCTTGTATACCCACTTAGTGCCAATGGCCTTCTTGCCAGGAGGCAAGTCACATAAAGACCATGTACCATTCTTCATTATAGCATCATATTCAGATTGCATAGCAGCCATCCAATTTTCTGAATTTTGTGCTTCATCAAAAGAAACAGGCTCATTCTCATCACAGAGACTAGATGCAGCCATAGCATAGGAATCTGATGCAAAGGAGGTACTATGAGAGCCTGAACGAGTATGATATGACAAAGGTGCATCTAATTTGCTGTCACGCAAAGTCTGCACCAACCATTTTGGCATAGTTTTTGCCTGTTCAATATCAGCTCTCTCATCAACAAGTGCATCATGTAAATCTGCATCAGAAATGGAATGATCTGCATCATCATATGAAACCTGCAAAGGCTGAGAAGTTGCCTCATTAGGACCAGCGCTAGCCTGTCCACCTGTAAAAAGAGGCATCAAAGTATCATACATGTCTTTGGAGCTAACAGATGTCTCCTTAGTACATGAAAGCAATGGCTGAATAGCATCTTCCACAAAGACAACATCACGGCTAACCAGAATGCGTCTAGTCTGTGGATGATACAGACGATAGCCTTTACTTTCAGAACTGTACCCAACAAAAATAAATTTTACCTTATCATCCAATTTTCTGCGATGTTGTTCAGGCACTAATGCATATGCCAAACAACCAAAAACACGCAGATGAGCAACAGATGGCTTGCCGTCATGCCAAGCCTCATATGGAGTGATAGACTGCAACGCTTTGGTGGGACACCTGTTCAGTACATATGCTGCACACATGACAGCCTCAAGCCAGAAACTATGTGGTAAAGCCTGACTTTTGACCATGCACCTCGCCATCTCCATGAGTGACCTGTTCTTTCGTTCAGCAACTCCATTCTGTTGAGGTGTATACGGCACTGTACACTGGTGTTTTATCCCACGTTCAGCCAGAAATGCATTAAAATCTGAAGACATATATTCCCCCCCTCGATCAGAACGGAGGGTGCCCATTTTACATGCTGACAGATTTTCAGTCAAAACCAAAAACTGTTTGAAGCACATGAACACTTCGGACTTTGCTTTGAGTGGATATACCCATGCATGCCTGGAAAAATCATCAATGAAAGTCACGAAGTAAAGGTAATTTCCAAAAGAGGGTGTCTGCATAGGACCACAGACATCACTATGTACAAGCTGCAATTTCTGCATAGCCCGAACTGAACCATCTTTTGGAAAGGAAGAACGCTGCATTTTGCCCAAAATACAGCCTTCACAAACATGTTTTCCAGGTGCCTCAAGTTTGGGCAAAGAGGACACCATTTCAGATTTCTGCAGGCGTAACAAACTAGAAAAATTCAGATGACCAAAGCGTGCATGCCAAAGCTTTGCATCTGACATAGCCTGAGAATCATGAACTGCACATGCCGAATCATTCACAGATCTTTCATAGTCTATGAGCTTATACAACCCACGACATAAAATGCCAGAAGCAATAATCACATCGCCATTTGAGAGATCATGGACTGTACACCTGTCATCAACGAATTTCACAACCAAGCCAATGTTGGCTAATGCAGAAACTGATAACAGGTTCTTTTTGATCCCTGGCACAAATAAAGCATCTGACAAAGTGAAAGAACTACCATCAGCAGTAGTCAGAATGATCTTACCAACTCCCATAACAGGATAAGAGGAGTTATTGGCGCATGTGACAGTATTCCCTGTAGGGGCAGGCTCGAGTGAAGAGAAGAAACTGCGCTGCGAGGTAATATGTTTGGTCGCCTGTTGACAGTATACGGGAAGAAGCAAGTACGGACACACATGCAGATCTAGCACTGAGGCAACCCTTCATTTTTTTCAAAACCCTCACATCATTTTAAAGTGATTCTCATCACTACAAACCCTTGTAAATATCATTTCACCTTTTTGTAGCTCCATTTTGTACAAGCCGAGGAGTCCTCGAGCTTGGGGAGCCTTAGAAGTAGTTGCCTGTCAATTTTCATAATTTTTAGATCTCGTTTGGGCCCTCAAATAAGCCCTGGAACCTAATTTTTAACTAGGCTGGACACTAGGTCTGGACAGGGCCAAAGCTAGTCAAAAACTATAAATAGAGCTAGAGAGCTCATTTTTGGGGCTAGCTTCTGGTAGTTTGAGCTTGTATGAGAACTTTCTTGCAATAGAAGTGATTCCATTGTCTTACTCTCTTTGTTCTTGCCGTGTGTGCGCGTGTGCGTGTATGTGTGTGCATGCTTGTGTGCTTCTCACTCACGCACTTGTGCTTCCACTTGCTCGTGGTCTTCATACCATCCTCACGTCTTCCCGGATTGACATTAAAGGAGGTGCTACTCATCACTGAGCTACACCAAATTTTGGCGCCGTTGCCGGGGATCGAGCTTTGAGGACGAGCGTGTGATGGTAAGACGTAGAGAGGACGCGTTGGAATGGTAAGTAGTAGGTAAATTTCTGATTTTTCTCCATCTTCATCTTCATCTTCACCTCCACCTCCATCTCCACCTCCACCTCCTTCTCCACTACATATTCCCTCTTCCTTATCATTCCCTCATTTGTTGTGTGCGAGTTTGAGAGAGAGCGAGTGTGTGTGCTTGTCTTTGTGTGTTTTTTGCATGTTTCTTGCAGGTGGCAGCTCCATCATCATCTCCAGCAAGCTCAGCAGGTATAGAAATTGTCTGCACAGTCCCCGAGGCGTTGAGCTCGAGCTATCACGACACTCCAAAAATTTCACCCAATCACGATTCTGAGTGCACCACGACACTGCGCAGGCCTAGAGCTCCCAGGATCACTAGATAGAACAGAAAAATTCACCATATCCCGAGCTATCGCGACACCTCGAGGTATCGCGACACCTCACGAGATATCGCGACACCTCGACCTATCGCGACACCTCATGAGCTATCGCGACACCCCGACCTATCGCGACACTTCACGAGCTATCGCGACACCCCGACCTATCGCGACACTTCACGAGCTATCGCGACACCCCGACCTATCGCGACACTTCACGAGCTATCGCGACACCCCGACCTATCGCGACACTTCCCACCTATCGCGACACCTCGAGGTATCGCGACACCTCACGAGCTATCGCGACACCTCGACCTATCGCGACACTTCACGAGCTATCGCGACACCTCGACCTATCGTGACACTTCACGAGCTATCGTGACACTTCACGAGCTATCGCGACACCCTGACCTATCGCGACACTTCACGAGCTATCGCGACACCCCGACCTATCGCGACACTTCACGAGCTATCGCGACACTTCCCACCTATCGCGACACCTCGAGGTATCGCGACACCTCACGAGCTATCGCGACACCTCGACCTATCGCGACACTTCACGAGCTATCGCGACACCTCGACCTATCGCGACACTTCGACCCGACCTATCGCGATACACGGCCTTTAACGCATGAAAAGTTAGGGTTAATTTTGAGTGAATTGAAGGGTAGTTGAGCTTAATTTTAGGCACCTTGGTATAACTTTAGAACCCTGGAAGTGGGCAAAAGACCTAGAAACCAGAGAGGGATCTCCTGAACCCTGAGAGCCTGTTTTGACCCTATAGTGCCTGAATGGTCATAACTTGACCATACGAACTCCGATTGATGAGATTTTGGTCTCGTTGGAAAGCTCGTTGAGAATCCTACGTGGACCTCGACTGGTTTTTGTAAGAATCATACGCGGAGTTTTAGAACATGCATTTTTAAGTTGACCTTTAGGTGGAACTAAGTTGTTCTCAGATTCAGGGGTACAGTAAACTACTCCAAGGGGACTAAAATTATTGAGGTGTGTCTTTCAATTACTTGTGGCAATAGAGCTATACTAACGGGTGAACTTTTGCAGGAACTTGGTGTGCGCTCAAGGCAATCCAAAGCAAGCTAGCAAGGGTGAGGACCAAGCTTGGGAGAAGGCTTCCTGGGCTTGTGTAGCAGTCTGGTCAACCAGCTAATTGAGGTTGGAAGATCTCTCAACCCTCCTTTGTCAATTCCTAGCCTAGGCTAAGTACGACTTAGGTGTGGTAATTAATTAGGGCAACGTTAGGCACGACTTAAGTCCAAGAGTATTAATCAACCAAGTGCAAGAAGTAAATAGGTCTTAAGTGCGAAGACCCTAAGGGACAAAAGGTAAACGGGAATCGATCACTTATCAAGTGCGGAAATTCACTTAAGTACTCCTGACGACGCAATTTCAGACAAGACCATAAACATAATATTCAACTAAAAAGAACAAAGTGATTGGTGCAAAATCAACCTGCAACGAGAGTGTGCTTGGGTTCCAGGGGGTAAATAAATCAGGCATATGAACCTTAGATCAGGCAGACACTTAGGCCGAGACAGACAAAGCCTCAGATCTTCTGAAGCTAGTGTCAATCACACTGCCAGGTCTTGGGCCCAGCAGTTGAGTGATTACCCATACACTCCCAGATCAGAAACAAGTGATTCTGAGATGTCCTATCACATGGAGAGACCAGTAGGTAGTTCAAGGTTGGCTTATCTAGAAAAGCCAGAGGGGCCTTATAAGACTCAATTGGAATATATCAGGACGAATCGTCTAGGTGCTCGCATCTACGAAGACGGACTGAGAAGATCGGTGGTCCAGATTAAGAACCCCGATCAACCCCATGGATTAGACCACCCGGTAGTCAAGTTTGAGAATGGAGCATACCTAGATAAAGAGGGGACTATATATGTAGTCACCACTCTCCCTGATAGAATTGATGAGTTTGGAAATGTGATTGCGGAGACCGACAGGGGTGATATAGAGCAAGGGAACTTAGAGAGAGAGCGAAGAACTCCCCGTGGTAAATCTGTCTTGACCAGAATCATGACTCCAGAGTGGATTCCACAGGATAATAAAAGCATAGATCTGCTTTTAAACCGAGAAACCGATGGGGCTTTTTGGAGATATAAATCCCCTCAATCTCAGGAAGTGAGTGCCCTCACAATCTATGAGTTTAAAGACCCTGATAGCCCAGGTCAAGTAACCTACCTAGACAATGCATCAGAGAGAATCTTCGTGGTCACTGAGCATGGCAGACATGCCTACACATGGAAGGGAGAATTTGTTTTTCCCCAACCAAGGTCTAATGTGTCCTTTGGTCACCAAGGAGCTGGGACCTCCCAAGCTCATGGGGCTCAGAGAGATAGAAGTAGAGACAAACCTGAGGTAAGTTTCGCCAACTCCCTGGGAAGAGAAAGAACGGGAACAGAAAGGAATAGAGTGGAACCTGAGAGACATAGAACCCCATGGAATCACAGGGACGTTGATGACTTTCCTTTGCCAAGGCCGAGAGAACACACTAGGACCCTGCGACCAACTCAACTGGTGAAGTCCATGAAGAATTACTTCGATGGCACGGGAGACCCTTATGACCATGTGGCAGAATTTCGACAAGTATTGAAAGCTGAACAGGTAGAGGACCTATTCACACAATATAATGCTTTCGGTCTAACTCTTAGGAACACTGCCCTTACGTGGTTTCAACCACTAAATGAGAGGCATTTCAGAAACATAGACCAGCTCTTAGAGGCATTTATTGTTGAGTTTTCTAAGAGTGGAATCAGGCATAACACCTCCTCACTAATTCACAGCTTCAAACAAACACCTCAAGAGACGGTCAGACTAGCTGGAAGAAGATTCAGACAATACCTGGAGAGATGCCCGATGCCGGAGTTACCCACACCAGCCAAACAAGTGGCCTTGTTCCTAGATGGATTGTTGAGCACTAAGCTCAGGTCATATGTGTACCTGAAGGATCCCAGAACGATAGAAGAGTGCGTGCGTATGTGCATAGACATTGAGGACAATCTAGGTGAGGAATTAGAACTATCAAAAATCTATAAGGATTCTGATAGCTCTAGTCAACAGACATCTGGTCAATCCACATCCATCGAGGAACTTGCAGAGAAGGTAGCCCAAAAACTAGGTGTCTCTAGCAAGCAAATTCCGAGATTTGCCCCAGTTAAGCGGTGTTACAATTGTGGCGGTGAACATATGGCAAGTGTATGCCCCATTATGGCCCAACCACAGGCGAATCCTAGTAGCCAGTACTGCACCATAGAGCGCAGATACACCAACCACACTGCACAAGACTGCCCATATAACAAGCAAACTGTTAGGCAAAATTATCCTCAGCCATATCCACAACATGGTAGATACCAGAATCAGTACCCATCACCACAATACAACAGACCACAGCAAACTTATCAGCCACCTTATCAAGGTCAGCAGAGGCCTCAACCAGTCCTAGTGTAGCAACCCCCTGCTCCAACCAATGTGATCCCTGTGAAATATGCATCTACTGAAGGAAATCCGAATAGAGCCATAGTTCCAGTCACCCCATTGCTATCAGACAGTGATCCAAGTGACCATAGTTTTGACTCCACACATATTGATAGCCCACATGCTTACTACATGCAGTCACCCGAGCATAACGAGTCATACTATTATGAGGACCCAAGTGAAAATAGTGGGGAACCTGAGTATTCTAATGTTATGTACACAAACCCCAACTCTAGACCTCAACCTAGGCAGGTACGACCCCCATTTCCTAGAGGACCATGCTTCAGGTGTCAGGGAGATCACCTTATACGTGATTGTCCACTGCCTGCCCCTACACAGCCTCAACCCGTAACCGTTCAGGGCTTCTGTCAAGACTGCGGGAAAGAGCATCTCCTATGAGATTGCTCGAAGAACCCTAATAACATGCCTAAAATCACTCCTATCAATGTTGTTGGGTTAGTTGTAGACTCCACAGGGAGTGTGACTTCCACAGCACCTGTGCAGGTGATCACAAGAGCCCAGGCACTTCAACAACACCAAGGTGTTGGTCCCGAAAAGAGCCCCGAGGTGAGTGAAACAGAGAGCATACCCAAAAAGAGAACTAACGCCTGGAAGGATAGTCGTGAAAGAATGAAGAGGCAATGGGCAAAAAAGATAAACGAACTTGAAGAAAGCGTGAGAGAAACCAAGGCAAAAATCACAGAGATCACATCTCAACCGCACTCCCACACACTTCCATCACTACCATCCCCATCACTCTCCATTTCTCCACCCTCTAATACACCCCTCGTAACCCACCCACCACCCCGAGTAGGATCAGTATTAGCTGACCCCACTCCTGAAGGCTTGGACATGATGTTCAAGGCCTACCAGGCTCGACTTCAAGAAGGGCCAACAGCTGCAAACCTAGACAAGAGTTACCCTAGAGCAGATTTAGAGATTGAACGGATGAAAATGTGCATGAAAATGGTAGAGCAAGCTCAAGCTATACTTGAGACTAGTCAAAAGTTCAACCAGACAAACTCTGTCAAGCCGGATTTGCATTTCCAAGGCTTACTAGAAAGATTAGAGCAGTTGGTAAACAAATCACAAGTTTCTTTACCTCCACAGGCTCAACCAGTTGTTGAAAGAGGAAGCTCACCACAAATGGGAGCTTATGTTCCTAATTCTACGGATGCTGGAATACCTCCTTCAATACAACAGTACTCTCAAGAGTTCTTGCGGGAAATACAAGAAGAGAAATGGGCCAAGGAGAAGGGTGATTCCCCTCCTATTCCTGAGATTGATGATCTTCATGATCAATTTCCCCAAGACATTCCGTCTATCTATGGAGATCAAACAGAGCAACAAGAGGATGAGAGGTTAGATTTTGAATCTAATTCTTTACAAGAGTTGCCTCATTTCACAGGCCCATGGGAATCTGAATCTCTCCAGATGAGAGCTCCCACAATATTGGTGAGAAATGAAGACTCAGTGATTCCCAGGAACACTGATGTTGTGAAGAACACTAAGGTTCAGTGTCATCTCACTGTAGAGGAGCTCCTCAAGGCAAAACTGGAACTCTGGAATCATGTGAAGGATCAGGTTCCAGAACTTGAATCCAATACACCAAAAGTAGGCTCTAAGCAAAAAGTACCAGAGATACCTCTCGACAAGATAGGAGACATGAGCGAAGGTGAAGAAGGTAACACTTATCTTCCGATCACCTATCAAGGTTACACAACCAAAGCAATTGTGGATTCGGGTGCAGGTGTTGCTATTGCGACCACTTCCTTGTGGAAGCGATGGGGCAAACCCACCTTAAGACCAACGAGGATGAAACTTCAAATGGTAGATGGTCATTTTGAAAGACCTCTCGGATTGCTTGAAGGGATAACTCTAACCACTTGTGGTGTAGAGTTTGAACATACGTTTGCTATATGTGACTTTGAGAAGAATAATGTTTACGAGATGATCCTAGGAAGACCTTTCCTACGACAATTGCAAATAGTACAGGATTGGGGAACCAACTCCTTGTACTTACAGCACTTAGGGGTCACCACCAAGGTCAATCTGAAGGATCACACCTTCAGAGATGTACCACCCCTACAGTGGAATCCTATCCACAAAGCAAAAGAAGACTCTATCTCCGTGCATTCAGGAAGTTCGCTTGAACCATCCTGGCTGCATGAAGATACTCACTTGTGGATGTGCAAGGTCGCGGAGGAAGAGGAAAAGCGACTAAAAGCGAGAGAAGAAGGAACTTCCCCAGGAGATAGACCGATGAAAGACCCAGCCTATACACCAATGATATTTCCAGATGAGGAATTTGAGCCTCATGGTTGGGCAGAAATCTTGGCTACAATGGACATTGCAGTCAATGAGGAACAATGGACACCCCATTGTGATGAGGAGGGGTATGATATTTCAGTGTTCATGTGTCAGCCCTTGTTGGAAGAGTGTGACCCTAGTGAGTTCATAGAAGAAGAAGAGGATGACGATGATCTAGAATCCATTGTGATGGATACATACTTTGACTCAGAGGAACACTACTTAGAAGACCTAGGAGTGCTAACCCAAAAGGAAGAAGAACCCCTTGCGAGTATTAAAACGATAAGTTCAAAGAAAGGAAGTGAAGGAGGTCAAAAGAAAAAGAAAAGAAAAGCAGCGAGACAAGAAGAGGAAGAATCATTGTTTGAAGTACCAGAAAATTTCAAGAAATATGAACTGGAAGACCGGAAAATTTTGGTACGAATGCCTAAGAGAGAGGCCATTATAGGAGAAGCATATGATAATAAAGAAAAGACCAAAAAAATTGTAGTGACCATTGAAGGGAACGAAGAGCGATGTACGTACATAGGAGACGACCTAAGTGCAGAGGAAGAAGCAGAGCTTGTAGCTCTATTAAGGGAATATAGGGATGTGTTCGCATGGCACTATAGAGACTTGAAAGGAGTAGATCCAGAGATTTGCTCTCATACGATTCCGATGACCGCTGATGCCAAGCCCACCAAACAAAAGCCCTACACATATAATGACAATTATACAGCCAAAATAAAGGAGGAAATTGACAGGCTGATTGAAGCTGGATTCATCTATGAGATTGAGCACACTGAATGGGTGTCCCCTATTGTAGTGGTGCCCAAGAAGAATGGGAAATTGCGAGTGTGCATTAACCTTAAAAAAGTTAATGCCGCTACGATCAGAGATAGTTATCCACTTCCAATCACCGAACATCTTTTGGAGCGTGTTGCAGGCAAGGAAGTTTACAGCTTCCTTGATGGATTTTCAGGTTACAACCAAGTAGCCATTGCCCCCGAAGATCAACACAAAACGGCCTTTGCCACAGAATGGGGAATCTTTGCATTCCGTGTGATGCCATTTGGGCTCACCAATGCACCTGCAACATTCCAAAGACTCATGTGTCATGTCTTCAAAGAGTTCTTGCGAAAGAGCTTAGAAGTATATGTGGATGATTTATGCGCTCATTCCCAAGAAAGAAGTTACCACATCCCTGAGCTCAGGCAAATCTTCAACAAGTGTAGAGATTATCGAGTGTGTCTGAATCTGGAGAAGTGTGTGTTTATGGTACGACAAGGTAAGATCTTAGGTCACATCGTTTCTAAGAATGGAATTTCAATAGATGAAGACAAAGTAAGAGCAATAGCAGAGTTGCCCAGACCAAGGAATGTTAAAGAGGTACAAGCCTTTATGGGCCATTGCGGATATTACCGTAGGTTTATCCACATGTATGCCATCATAGCCAAACCTCTTTATGGGTTGTTAACAAACTTTGAGTGGAACGAGGAATGCGAGAATTCTTTCAACGAGCTGAAAAGACGTTTGTGCACAGCACCAATATTGACTACTCCGGATTGGAGCAAACCCTTTCATGTCCATGTAGATGCCTCCAATCATGCAATAGGATGTGTGCTAGCACAACCCACAGGTGAAGGAAACCTAGATTTACCGATAGCATATGCTAGTAGGCAATTAAATGCAGCTGAACGAAATTACACCACAACGGAGAGAGAAGGCTTAGGCATGGTATATGCTGTGAAGAAGTTTAGACACTATCTATTAGCCAATAAGTTCAAGTTTTTCACTGATCATCAAGCTTTACTATATTTGGTCAATAAACCTTGCAATACAGGCCGCTTAGTAAGATGGTTCCTCTTACTAATGGAATACGACTTTGAAGTTGTTGTCAGGAAAGGTAGAACCCATCTTAGGGCTGACCATCTTTCTCGCATCACTTCAGGAGAGCCACCGCAAGGAGTGTCTGATGAATTGCCCGATGCTTATCTGTTCAATTTAGAAGTTGTTCCTAAATGGGCAAATAAGTTGGTACCAGTCCTAACCTTCGGGCCTGCAAATAAGAATGTGAAAACAAGCAAAGAGGAAATTGTAAAATCACTAAAGTATCAAATATTGGCCGGAAGTATGTACAAGCAAGATGCCGAGGGCGTATTAGCATGTTGTGTCGAGGACGATGAACATACTAGTTGGTTGCAACAAGCCCATGAGGGATTGCTAGGGAATCACTACTCTAAACAACGAACATTGCAGAATCTAAAACGCTTAGGAGTATATTGGCCTAGCATGGACAAAGAAATACAAGAGTGGATTCACAATTGTTCAGTGTGCCAGAAGAGAACCCCAGTGGAACATGCCACTCTTTATCACGTGTCATTAATCCCCGATTGGAGTGCTCCATTGGTCGAGTTCATGAGATCGGGAACATTACCCAATCAGGCTAGTCTTGCACGAAAACGGAGCATGGAGCAAGAGGCTCAAGACTATGCCTTAGTAGGAGACAACCTATATCGAAGAGGCAAGGATGGTTACCTAAGACTGTGCATTCATGAATCAGACTATTTGAAAGTCTTAGAAGCTGCACACAGCGGTACTGCAGGTGGACACTTTGGGCCTGACAGGGTAATTAAGACCATTCTATTTTCAGGACTTTGGTGGCCCACTCTTCATATGGATGCACATACTTATGTGAAGAGTTGTGACACATGCCAACGTGCCCAATATCCGATAAGAAAATATGAAATGCCTTTAAGGCCAATGATGGGAGGACGTGTGTTTTCCAAGTGGGGTATAGACTTTGTAGGTCCCATCAACCCCCCAGCTAGAAACTCCCATGCAGAATACATTATTGTAGCCACAGATTACCTTACAAAGTGGGTGGAAGTAAAAGCCACGACGAAGAATGATGCTCAAACGACGGCTAAATTCTTATTCGAAAATGTGTTCACTAGATATGGGTTACCAATAGAGTTGGTTAGTGATAGAGGTACGCACTTCTTGAATGAGGTTATTGAAAATCTACTTCAAGAATTCATGGTGATACATAAAAAGTCTGCCCCCTATCACCCACAAGCTAACGGACAAGCCGAGAGCACGAATAAGATCCTATGTAACGTATTGACGAAACTTGTAAATAATAAACGCTCGGATTGGGACAAACAACTTCATCATGCTGTTTGGGCATACCGAGTTGCTTACAAAACGGTACTCAATGCCACCCCATTTCAGATGGTCTTCGGACAAAACGCGGTGCTACCATTAGATTTCTTAATTCCAGCTTTAAGAGTAGCACAAGAGCATGAGTGGAATGGACATGAGTTGTCCTCTAGAATCTTTGATCTAGAACGTTTAGGTGAGACGAGGCTACGAGCAGCAGCAGGCATCTATGCTGCAAAGAAACGGAAAAAGGCATACTTTGATGCCCATGTGAAGGATAAGGGCTTGAAAGCAGGAGATCTAGTGTTAGTCTACACATTGAAACAACACGCAAGAAAGCTAGAAAAGAGAGGCTACGGACCTATGATCATTAATAGGATCTCCACGAGTGGAGCAGTACAACTAGCCACTTTAGAGGGGGATGTCCTCCCAAACTATATTAGCGGATGCAGAGTCAAGCTCTATCAGGAACCCCTCACGGAGGAGATGCTAAGCCGCCTCAATACTGCTAAGCAACATAAAGAGGAGGAAAAACGAATTCGAGAAGAAGCACAGGCAGAGGCCTTAGAGCGTATCAGACGAATGAAGTTGAGGAGACAAGGAAGGGACCAGCCTATGACTGACACTCAAGAGTCTCCAGGCTATCACATGGCCATGTGTGAGGCTTCAGGTGAACGTACCCATAAGATAGTGGACCGACGACCTTTTGTGACCCTAGAAATAGGACAAAGAGACAGCACAACAAGCGTGAGGGCTTTAATTGATTCAGGAGCAGCCACAAGTGCAGTTCGGCTCTCTTATTGCCAGCAGCTGCGATTGGAGGTAAATCCCCTAGAAGCATATCTGATAGGATTAGGAGGTGTTGAAACCCCTTGTATGGGAGAGGTGGATCTTCCCCTCTACATACAAGAGGTCCTCATGCCAGCAAAAGTGCTAGTGTGTGAAGACGAGGATCTGACCGAACCTCTTGTCTTAGGCCAAGACTGGATCTATGATCACGCAGTCAACCTCAACCTAAGAAGTGGACTTCTTCAGGCTTGGGTAGGCCAAAGCCGTCTCACGATTGAATTAGAAAATCAAACACTCAAACCAATAGAACAGGCACCAACTCCTGGTCCCTCCAGGAATCCACACGAAGATAACCATGTTGTGCTTGTCCAAACTTCTATGGTGCAGAGGAATGTCAATCTTACTGAAGGTTCAGGAGCCAAGAAGGAGTTCCTAACTGATCCAAAGAAGATTCTAAACAAACGGACCGAACATCACTCTACACGAAGGAGGCCGCTGATCAAGAGGTAGGAGCGCCAACCCGTGCAACATGGAGCATCTCGTGGCGTGAAGCAGATCTGGATACGCAGGGATGGAAAACCCACAGCTCCAATAGCAGATTTTCAAGGAGACAAGAAACGAGCCTCACCATCAAGGAACAAAGTGAAGAAGCCCCCTAGGATAACCCCTAGGCATACCATTTCTATTTGGGTTCCTAAGCGGTCAATGAAGGCCACCCCTAATGCTAGACAGATATGGGTGCCCAAGGCTTGCTTACAAGCCCAAATTACTTCACCTTCAGGCACTAGGATGAAGCAGCTTTCACAAGCACTCTTGGCCAAAAACTCAGAAAGTGACAAGATACCTACACCTCTCACTGTCCCCACTCCCATCAACCCCAGGAATGTCTAAAAATGGGTACCCAAAAGGTCCCAAATACATCACACTCTCATACCGAAATCTTCACCTGTCCTTAACTCTAAGAGCTACGACTCCTCTATCAAAGTGTGGAGAATTAAACTGTGTACTAAACCCCCTGACCCTATTCTGTAAATCCGTCCACACTAACACAGGAACATTCCGAGCCCATTGCATAACCAAAGTATGCATCTAGGATGACACTGACCTTTAATCACCACTCACACATATCATAAATACCTCACCACTAACCACTGACCTCCGGGATTATCATGTTAGTATTGTGAAGGGAACACCATTACATCTTGTTTCCTATGCAACGCTAATGTGCCTTTCGTCTTCCAGCAGATAAGCAACCTACTCTCATGGCAACCGCGACAGGCACAAGCTCTCAGGCAGGATCTGGTGCTCCTATCAATTGGGATGCCATGCCAGTGGAAGCTCCACCAACAGCTCGGCCTGAAGAATTCTTGAATGTGCGAAGGATTCCTATTCCAGATCCACCCAGTGGACTAACCGAAAGAGTAAAAGGGCACTCCCATTGGTTCAATGAAATGCCAGGGGATTTGGGAGACGCAGATCACATCTGGGAGTCCAAGATGGAGTGTGGAGGGGTTTGGTGGACCTTCCAATTCTTTTCAAGAGAATTTGAGACCTTACAAAACGCAGCTCCACTTCAAGATATCTGGCAAAAGGCTGGACTACAAGCTTACTTGAGTGCAGCTCTACCTAAACCCGACTTCCTCAGGTGCTACTACTTGATTGCTACGCTGAAACCTACCGGGGATAAAGATCATTCAGGCACATTCTGGGTGCCCTCCTTATCCAATCTGGAGGAGATGAGGAAGTTTGAATTAAATGTAACGTTAATCAGGGAAGCACTTCAAATGTATGGCACTCATGTGCCCTCAGATCGCGACCCCTTGATACCAGAATCAATGAAAAGCAATAGAGTCAAGAAGCTCAAAGAAATGTGCGCCCTCACCCCCAACATCGCCATACCTCTGCGCATGTGCCTCCAGCACTTCGCATTTCCCGCTCAGGACCGTTTCACTCAGCCTCACAAGAAGATATGGTACGGGTTGTATTTAGCTGAGACCGGAAGCTTGCCCATTAAAATGCCGGTATGGATCTTAGATCAAGTATATGAGGCTGGCAAGCGGGGGGCGAGGAAGCCCACTTTACATGGTTGTTGTGCACTGACAAGGATCATCTACAGATGTCTGGCATATGATGTGCCAGTTGCTCGAGCCCTAAAGTATGCACACCTGGAGCTGTTCAAAGGGCGAAAGTCAGGGAATCAACCGGCAAAAAGAATGCGTGGATCCCTTTCACAGGTCCTGATCCCTCCAGAAGCCACCGCCGAAGTCTCCACTAGAGAAGAAACCCAAGTGGCATCTTTCACGATCCATCTCCAAGAGTCTCAACCAAGAGAGGTGGTACAACCGGTTCCATCCGCCCCTCCACTACCTACCGATGCAGAGTTTGCATCTATGGCCACCTTCACAGAAGATCCAAATTTCGATTTTGAAAGATTCCTGCAGACGGTCCCCCTATCCGACAGTGAAGATTCCCTTGACAATGTGGGTCCGGGTACATCTGCCCAAAGAGAACAGCCACGGGGCGAGACGAGCAGAGTACATGGGGAAGGAGTGGCACAACATCCTCATGACCAAAGCACACAAGTGCAGGAAGGCGCACACAGAAATGACCCGGAAGACAGTGAAGAGGAGGCCCCTGCCTACACAGCACAACTCAGACGGCTGTACAAGACAATCAAGCAGGTACAGAGAAGACATAAGATGACAGAAGCGGCGAATAGAGCTCTAGTGAACCAGATGCTTCAAGCCGAGAATGTTGACTCCAACTTTGTGGAATCATTGAATTTATTGGCAGAGACATGTGGGATCGGGGAGGCATTGAGGACAATGGTATATCAGGAAAATCCTGTCTACGATCAACGAAGGATTGATACACGACCACGACGCGGGAAAATGATTCAAATGGAAACCTCTACCGCCTTGCCTACTATAATTTCAGAAGATGTTCACATGACGAGCCCAAGTCCCACCGACGAACATGAGGTAATTACACACGTACCATCTCCACAGCCACCTTCCCTCCACCTTTCAGAACCCCTCTCCACTATTCCTCCTGAACAACCGACATCCACCCATCACGAAACCATTGTACACACCTCCGTTTTTACATCTTTCCCTTTACCCACGTCCCACACTTCCACCCAAATTTTGGAACCTCACGCCGGTCATCTGGCCACCGATCAAACCATAATAGGTCACCCTTCCTATCTCCCCGCCCTTGGACAACCACTTGCCAATAGCCAGACCTCATCCCATCTTTTTCCATTCACTCACACCCAAACCCTATCCGCCACTCCCCTAGCAACTGACTCACACTCAACCCAAGTCACACAACCCTCATTTTGGACAAACCTTGTAAATATACTCCAACAGGTGGATACTTATAATAAAAAGTCCCTTTCCCAAACCCACTCCCCCACATTCACTGCCACCACTATCACACCACCCACCATTCCTGTATTCACAGTGCACGAATCACACACTCTCACGTCCGATCCCATGGACATCTCACCATCCGCAGGATCACCCACCACCACTGTTATCCCAACATTACCACATATCATTTCACTCACATCGCCATTTCCAAGCACTGTAGGCACAACATCCACTTTTCCCATTCCCACTTCCCAAACCCCTGCATCTTCCATCCTTACCCCTACACCCACCTCATTTAGTCTTGCACTCGACACCATGCTCGAAGCTGCCACTCAGCTTAAGCAGGAATATAAATTATTGGAAGAAAATAACAAGGAGCTTTGCACCCTCTCAGCAACACTCCAAGAGCATGTCAATGCTTTGGAGTCCAGCCATGCGGAGTCACAAAGCAAAATATCTGCCCTCGAACATGCAAATGCGCAACTCGAAGCGAGGCATATGGAAGAGAGCAAAGCCATGGAGGAACAGCTGCGAGATCAAATGGGCCGCAATGCAAGGCTTCAACGAAACATGGCCTTGCTACGACGACATCTGGCGGCAGCTCAAGAAGAGAACAGACGGCTTCAACAACAAAACCAAGAGAACCTCGAGGCTGCCATGGAGAACACCCCGGGAGCATTCATAGACCCGGCTAAATTTCAAGCTGTTCCCTCAGAAAGCATACAACAGATCTTGGAAACTTATGCCAATCTTTTAGAAGCACATGATCAGCTTGCCGACCAACTGAAGGACCTACAGAGACCCCAAGAGTCTACACCACACCAACGGGAACCTAAAGAGATGACCGACGCTGCTACTTCACCTGAACCTGAACATTCAACGACCAATGACGTACTGGAGTTACGGCAACAGGTTGCAGAATTAAAATTGAAGTTGATGCAGTACGAGCGACCTCCTTCCCCACCTGAGCAACCCATGGAAGAGGAAGAAGTTATTATTCCAGTGGAGGAAGCATATGAAGAGAACTATGAGCCTCAACCTTTTCCAGGAGGCACAACCACTGAGGAGGGACAAGACACTTATGAGGAACCCCCATCGGCATGGATGAAACAGGTAGAAGAAATGGGGCAGACTCATGAAGAACGTATCACCTACCAGATGTTGGCCATGAAGACCATTGAAGAAACCATACTTCAATCAGAATACTTCAGACAGCTGGCCCCTAGAAGACTAATCACCAGCTCAGAATTACAATATAAGCCATACTTTGTACTGTTGGCAGACTACAACGCCGAGATCAAACGTAAGACCAACAAGTACCCAACGTTCGCAACACAATTTGAACCGGAGGACATTCCAGAGGAGGCGCGCAAAGGGAGAATACATCAACCCATCTGGAGGCAAAAGCTATTGGAGACCTATCCCGAGATGCTACGAACATGGGACCACGCACCCATGCATTTAAAGTATAACAATTGCTATGGCCCAGTACAACGGAGAAGGACATGGAAGTCATTTGCAATCAAAGTCAAGAACAATGCCAATTGCAAAGAATGGCTCAATTACCCCGCCATCGCTCCCCCAACCGGTACTCCCACGGTGTCATACATGATGGCAACCATCAGACATTGGATACCACGTCTCCACCCCATGCCAGATGTCGCTGCCCAGATGATGCTCAAGATCTTCGATATGATGCAGGTCGTACTCAAAACTTTTCGCAATGTATGCCGTATTCAACCTCCTATTCCCGGGTTTATTAATGGTAACTACGACCTGCTATATGATATGAGCACAACCCCGAGCATACGAGTGGCTTACGCATGGCACGCACGCATCAGATATCTCCCTGCCTGCTACAAGCAAACGTTCGATGAAATGTTCACCACGGGGTTCTGGGAAGCACACTCAGAGGTGTTCGCGCCACGGCCCACCCATTTGTTACACCTCTTTGCATGCGAACAAACGATGCACTCAGAACTCTACACAACGCCACAGACGGACATACCGAGCCCAGTCAATTGGGATACCCTGCAGAGAGACCTGATCCGAGGGCTGCGAATCAAAGAACATGAGGTGGGAGCTGACATTCTCCAGAACTATATTGATCAACCCGCAGAGCAAAGGTCTGTCAGAGGCGACAGACCCTAGGGGGGGGAGAGTGTTGACAGTATACGGGAAGAAGCAAGTACGGACACACATGCAGATCTAGCACTGAGGCAACCCTTCATTTTTTTCAAAACCCTCACATCATTTTAAAGTGATTCTCATCACTACAAACCCTTGTAAATATCATTTCACCTTTTTGTAGCTCCATTTTGTACAAGCCGAGGAGTCCTCGAGCTTGGGGAGCCTTAGAAGTAGTTGCCTGTCAATTTTCATAATTTTTAGATCTCGTTTGGGCCCTCAAATAAGCCCTGGAACCTAATTTTTAACTAGGCCGGACACTAGGTCTGGACAGGGCCAAAGCTAGTCAAAAACTATAAATAGAGCTAGAGAGCTCATTTTTGGGGCTAGCTTCTGGTAGTTTGAGCTTGTATGAGAACTTTCTTGCAATAGAAGTGATTCCATTGTCTTACTCTCTTTGTTCTTGCCGTGTGTGCGCGTGTGCGTGTATGTGTGTGCATGCTTGTGTGCTTCTCACTCACGCACTTGTGCTTCCACTTGCTCGTGGTCTTCATACCATCCTCACGTCTTCCCGGATTGACATTAAAGGAGGTGCTACTCATCACTGAGCTACATCGCCCCACTGTCAAAGTACCAAACATCTGAGTCTACTACAGACATGCACTGATCATGAGAAGATGGGTCAAAACTGCAGACATGCACTGATCATGAGAAGATGGGTCAAAACTGCAGACAGTAGTAAACGCCCATTCTTCTTCCTGCACAAGATTTGCAGACTCTGTTTTTGGTGTAGAGGCCTCTGCAACAACCATTCCAGCCTCTTTCTTCTTTGCCTCTTTAGGAGCCAGTTTTGGACAGTTCTTTATAATATGATCATTTCCTTTACAGTACTTGCAGAACAATTTCTGCTTTTCTGATTTCTTCTCATCTTTATCCTGGTTCTTCGATTGTGCAGCATTTGCAGATTTCTGCTTACTAGTAGAAGGGCTCCATTTTCCTTTGCCCTTCTGACTAGCCAGGAAAGCTTGATCTGCAACACGCATAATGGACCTGTTCTGCCTAGACTGATCTTCCTGCAACAGAACAGAGACTAATTCCTCAAATGACAAGGCATTCGGATTGCCTTTCATCATCAATCGAAGAGTAGAGGCAAAACTCTGATATGAATCAGGAAGGCCATCCAGAACGGTCTGCACAAGTGAGCTATCTGGTATAACCTCATCAGCAGAAATCAATTGTTCCTTCAGGTCTTTGATCTTTGTAAGAAAACTGTCCATCGAATCACCTTCATTCATGTGCTCACTCTCCAACTGTTTTCGGAGGTAAGCAACACGAGCCTCATTCCTAGCCTGGTACAAAGTGGTAAGTGTATCCCAAGCATCCTTTGCTGTTCTGCAAGAGCGAATGTGAGGAATAATGGCACGTTTGATAGACAAAGCTATCAATGCATGTGCCTGGGCATCTCTGCCATCCCAACGAATCTGCTCTGCAGTAGGTGCAACAGAGACAGCAGCACGAACAGGAATCTACAGAATATCATCTTCGACACCATCTTCATCAGCTCCAACACCTATATTTGCAGTACCTGTCATTACAGGTGTAACAGGACGTCTTTCAACACCCTGCACAATGTTCCACAATCCTTTTGCAACCAGTACATGTCGCATCATATAAGCCCATAATGGGTAGTTGGTACCATCCAACTTATCCTCAACAGCCAACATACGAAATACATCACTGCTTTCAGCCATGGCCGGTGACTAAAATACCTTGATGTAGAAAATTGACTATATCTCAAAAAGTTGAACAGAACTGCCCAGACGAGTTCTGCTAGACCTGTAGCAGACTTCGAGACGCTTAAACTGGCGAATAGAAAATGGTATATACCTTTGGCACAAAAGGATGAAATAGCCTACACAAGCACTGCGATAGTGCATTCGGAGGCCGAAACGAGCTCAGATCGCGATTTCGGCACCACAAAGCGAAGCAGTTTTGATCTCGGAAACACCCTGAGTATGCTCACAAAATTTTGTGCGAATCTGAGACTGCAAACGGAGGAGTGTCGACGGCGCCCTAGAAGAAGCAACGACCTGCTCTGATACCAATTGTTGGAGTTAGACGTCTGCGGAAGCACGCGAACAACACAAGGAAGAAGAAGAAGCTTGGAGCACAACACACAAGACTGAATGTATTACTAGAGAATGTACAAAGATTAGTAGCCCATTAGGGCAATAGGCGTATATACAAGCCGGGGGAAAAAAACCTCCTAAAGAGGGAAAAAAGTGCCCCGGCAGTCCTAGAGTGTTCACACACATCACTACCTAAATATATCAACAAAAGTAGAGCTGAAACAAGCTAAAAAATGAGAGAAATGTGGAGCAATAATCCTCATGCAAGGGGGTATTTTTTCACTTTGAAATGTGTTATAGCCTCTTAAGAGCTAGATCTATAGATTATAAGAGGTGTTTGCAAAGAAAAGTGTGACTTGAGTACCCTTTTCCACTCAGGATTGCCCAATGAAAAAGAGGAAGAGTAGAGCAATCATTCTAGGGAAAATTCTCAAATTTGAAAACTTAGATAATAATTGAGTTGCATATATAACAAAAGACTATGTGAGAAATTTGGCACAAAAAGGCCGAACAAAACTAAAGATATTCCCAAACATTGTCCTAGGTTGGTAGGGCAATTTTTCTTATGGAAAGTGCCCAAAAGTGAAAACAAAGATAATGGTAAGATTGCCTAGATCTTAAGCTATAGCTATGCCCATATAAAATTTGAAGCAAAAAGGCCTAGTTGAAGCCAAGAAATTGACCACAATCGCCCTAGGTTAGCAAGACAAACATCTGAGTGATTTGTGTTGATTTTTATCAAAGTTTCAACGCCCAAGGTTGCAACATCCTAAGGAGCATTTATAAACCAAGGAAAAATTAGAAAATATCCAAGAAAAGTCCAAATTCCACCAACAATTTCCTTGCATCCATCGCTTTTGGGAAGGGTCTCAACCTGGATTTTGAGTACATATATTGCTAGTACACAAGTATTTAGGAATTATAAAGATGCCGCCAAGAAAAGAAATCCAAAAAAGTTTACAAAAAAGGTAAAAAACCCATCCATGATTGCTCTAAGTTCTAGGGAACTTGTATGTGGATTTAAGATCTAAAACTAAGTTTTTGGGTATTCTTTCTTGAGGATTATATAGCCCATAGATCGTATAGGCGTAAATGAAGGAGTTAAAGTCAAGAAAATCAAGTTTGCACTCAAATTCAATTCATGTTTCTCTACTTTCCATGACACTTGTTTGTAGGATTTGCCTCATTTTGTGATTTCTGAACTTGATTTTGTTCCAAACTATTGCATGAACTAAGAAAACTCCTAAGAAGCCAAGCGACTATACAGAATTCATTTCTTGCACATCCACAATTGCTCTAAGTAGAGCAATTGTCTAAGGAAATTGGGAACTTTTTAAAGCTCAAAGTGAACTTGGCATAAGCCCAAATCTATTCTCTTTAAGTATTCTCACCAACTATTGAGTCCACCTCATAGTGACATCAAGTTCCTCACTGATTGATGAAATGGAAGAGGCTATTACAAATAAAATGAACATGAAAGCTTCTAGGTCCCCACCTAGAAGCTGTTCATATTGTGGAGGAGAACATCCAAGTTATATGTGTAATAGAAGACCACCTCTTTCTACATATCCATAGCATCCCATACATTAAGGCTCGTATCAAAACCGACCAGCTATGGGAGATTATTAAGTCCCAAGGCCTTTTGATCTACAATACCATTATCCTCCATGATAATCTACTTGGTTAGATAATGAATGCCATATCAATCTAGACCTATGCTGGAGTACTCAATGAACGTAACCAGACCCGTGTTGAGTCACTAATCACCTACTCCTCAACATGTGATATTAGTTAATTACAAACAAGCACAAGGGCATATAGAGTAGGCTATGATGCCATCTACTCAAATTATTAATGAGGTCACTGGTATGCAAGTTCTCTTGAACAAAATCAACAAGATCCTTAAGTGAAACATAACCACCAATCCTTAGACTATTCAGGTTATCCAGATTCTTTAGGTAGATATGAGGATTATTTTGGTAAGAGCTTTGGTCATAGATATAGTTAATCTGAGTATAGCAAGATGTATTACACAAATTTACCACAGCCAAATGAGGTTGGATCTCAATTCAAACCTACTTAGCCAAGGGTTCCATGCTATAGATGCAATGGGAACAACTTCAAAATAGATTTTCCATTTGTGAAAGCTCGCTAGTTGCCACCTTTATCACCTAAGAAGTCCTTGTCTAATGAGTGTGGGGAGACACATCTGTACAAAGATTGTCCTAAAATTCTTGATAAGAGTAAACCAACACCTACCAATATGGTGATGATGGTTCCCTCTATCTGCGGCAATGAAGAGGAGAAAGTGAAGGTAGCACCCATGCAAGAGACATGGAATTCTTTGGAAGCATTCTTCTCCCCAACTACCAAAATCTAGGAAGAATCAATTATGGATGGAGTTTACAACACTCAAGAAGAGTGCCGAATCAAAGTGTGACTGATTTTGTCACCAAGATGAAGGATGTTGCAGAACAACTTGGGAGCATTGGAGAAATAATTGATGAAGCTCAAATTTTAAGGCAAGTCATCAATGGGATCAAAGCTGATGACAAATGGGAAGCCTTCACCACAACCATAGATCTCTACACGGATATGCAAGTACCTGATTTCAACACACTCATGGGGCAACTCTTCACACATGAAGCCAAGCTCATGAAAAATGGTGAGAACTAGAAAGTTTATCAATCCTCTACACTCTATATAGACAATAACAAAGGTAAGGGCAACAAAGGAAAAGGTAAGAAATCTGATGACGAAGGGAGCACCTCTCAAATTAATTTTGCAGGTAGAGGTAGAGGTTCAAGAGGAAGAGGCAGAGGAGGTAGACAAGGTATGGGGAGATCTCAAAGCTCATCATCTTGTGCCATAGTTTGTTTATCAAATCATATAATAGAGAATTGCTTTAGGAATCCAATAAATAAGAGAAGGGGATACAATAAAGGAGGCTATGGAGCTTCAAGAGGCAGATACAACAACTCTTATGGGTACAACAATAATTCCTACAACAACGACTATCAAGGAGGATACATAGGAAGGAGAGACTGCAACAATAACATAGATGATCAAGCTCAAGACGAGTCACTTCTACTTATGAACATGACAATGAAGGAAGGTAATTTTGATGAGCATGTATGATACATAGATATTGGATGCTCAAACCACATGGTAAGAAATGTAGCTTTACTTTCAAACTTGGCAGATCCAAAGAACAAACATAACGTCCAAATAGGTGATGACACAAGAAATCCTATTGAGAAGATAGCGAATGTGAATACCTCCAATGGTAATATGGAATTATTAAGCAGATTTCTTTACGTGCCTACTATTGCAAAGAACCGTATAAGTGTAGATCAGATTGTGGAGAAAGGGTTGCAGGTGAGATTCACAAAACATGAAGCCTATGTAGAGGATCCATATCAAGGTTTCAAGAAGATAGAAAAGGGAGAGAAGATAGGTAGGGTTGCTCACATTTTAACCTCAAGACACAAGAACATTGCCTTGTTCAACTACAACACCGAAATCCTATCAGAACTTGAGGTTTGGCACAAGAGGCTAGCTCACATTGGAAAAGGACCTCTCAAAAAAATTAGTAAAGATCAGAGTGTACTTGTACTACCCAATATCTCAAAGAAATGTATGATATGTAGTGCATGTCAATTCAGAAAATCACATAGGCAACCATTCACCAAGAAAGGATACGTACATGGAGATCCTCTAGATCTTTTCCACATAGGGGGGACAAAACAAAGAACCTTCAATCTTAAGATCAAGGTACTATGTGTCATTTATAGATGATGTTAGAAAATGGACTATTTTGTACTTCATGAAGCATAAGGATGTTCTCATGCTTTAATAAATATTTAGACCTTGTGGAGAATCAAACAGGTAAAGCCCTAAAAAGACTAAGGTCTGATGGAGGAGGAGAATATGTCCCCCATGAAATTGATTCCTATCTCCAAGATGAATCAATCAAAAGAGAAATCACTACAGATACACTCCTAAGTAGAATCTAGTGGCAGAGAGAAGGAATAGGACCATTTTGGAGGCTGCAAGGTCCATGTTGAATGAGAAGAAGCTACCAAACTATTCGTCGATAGAGGTAGTATCTGCTGCCATATATCTAATACATAGATTACCTTCAAAGGCCTTGGATGGTATGAATGCATATGAAGCATGGAATGGAAGAATACCAAGTTGCAAGATCTTTGTTTGCATTGCATATGCACATATACCTTCACAAATCAGAGGTAAATTGGACCCCAATATAGAGAAGTGTGCATCTATAGGCTATGAACTTAGTAAAAAGGGTCATAGATTGAATAATCCTAGTAATAAAGGCTATATAGTAAGTTGACATGTTGTGTTTGATGAGAAAAAATCATGGTTTAAAAATTATGTAGGAAGATCAAGCTACCATATGATCTAGAAGAAGACTTCCCAACTCTCTCAAGCAAGAAGGCACACACACTTGAAGCATCAAGTGATTCCGAAGATGATCACAAGAATCCAAGGAGATAAATCAACTCATGGAACTCCAAAGGCAAGACTAAGGTACAGGAGTTGAGGGATGTAGCAGAATCCTCTGAACAAACCATCAGAAGATTTTCCAGGGATAAGAAGAAGCTAGGGTAGGCACTAAAGATGAGAAGAGAAGTACTTTAGGATACCTTACTTTTGGAGGTACAAAGCTTATTTCATGGTCTTCAAAGAAGAAACAACTATTTCACTTTCATCAAATGAAGCTAAATATAGAGGATCAGCTAATGCAACTCAGGAAGCCATGTAGATCAAGATCTTGTACTCAGATTTAGGTCCTAAATCTTTTAATCCTAATATTCTTGGAGATAACATAAGCTCACTTCATCTTGCAGCAAATCCAATTTATCATGCTAGGAACAAACACATAGAGTTCCATTATCACTATGTTAGGGAGAAAGTCACAAGCAAAAAAATTGAGCTCTTATATGTACCTACTCGACAATAATGTGTAGATGGACTTAAGTTAAACAGATTCAAAGCTATGATTGAATTTGGGAAGTATTGAAGGAATGAAGACTCAAGCATCTTAGGCTTGAGGGGGAGCTTTTGGTGCATGAAGCAAACCTAAATTCTTGGTTTAATCCACATTGGACTTCTCTTGATCTATGAAGAGTAAATGTAAACCCTTTGTAGTATATGTTTTGGAGACTTCAAAGGTTAAATATTTAAGCTTATCTCAATCAAAGATAAAAGTGAAGAGTGGAGAGAATCTCGTGAACTAGTGAAAGCCAAAAGTCATGAATTATTTTCAATTCAAACCTAAATGATCCCCAAAAATTTAGGATCAATTTTAGGTAGAATCCCCAACAACCATCAAGTAAAAAAAGTGTATAAACACACTATGCTTTGAGTCACGGGATATACATAGACTAGAGCTGATCATCACACTCATATTGAGTAAGCATTGTACTACCATAAAGTTACAAGTCCTTCACACTCTCTTTGTATCATATGTCCATTAGCAATACATTTTATAATTCAATCTTATTGATTTGCAAATCTCCATTTTTTGCTATAGTACATTGAGTAACTCTATCAGGTTGTGTGAGCCATTTCTTTATGTATGAGTAGTCATTATCCAATCCATCGATTGGAACACTAAGCTAGGGTTGTAAAGATCATGCCTACAAAGTTTTATAACCTTGGATGCATAGATCTTGCATTATGAGTAAATCTATGTGACAAAGTCTATGTATCACCTTCCCCCTAAAAATTCAAGATTACCCCCCATACCTCTTATGCACATTGCTCTGAGTGTAGTCACTCTAAATTCATTAAATAAATTGGTGTAACTTTCTTAAAACTTCATTTGAAAGTGTAAAAAAGTCTTGGATCAATTGCTACTAGGTTGTGAGCACTAAGAAAAATACTAAGAGCTTTCTTCCATATATAGAATTTTTTCTCAAGTTGCCTTGTATTCAGAACTTATCTATTTTGACAAAGAGTTTTAGGAACGATGATCTATTCCAAGGATTTTGCCAAGACTATCTCGTCTCTGCATACTATCTATCACCTCTTCATAGTAACCATGTGACATATGTGGGTTAAATAAAGAGAAGGAATTATGAAAAGAGGGGCAACATAGAAGTGATATGTGAGAGATAGTAAGAGACATACACATTAATAATACTCTAGTGAGCACTACGTGAAGTGCATTGATGGCTTTAGTAGCTCAAGGCCCAAGGCTAGGACTAAAGTCTCTGATCTTGTCACAGAGGGTGGAAAAGAACGGTAAGTCAAGAGGGATTTTTGGGCTTCAATAGTGAATTTGAAGCTACCATTTGTAACTATTTTTCTCTTTCCTATACTTGTATGGCTATCTTCTACCTGTGCCATACACAATCTTAGTTAAATAATGCTTCTCTACCTCTTTTTTTTTGTTCAAGTTTGAAATTGTTTCATAAGTTTGAAGTTGTCTCATCTTATTGTATCTTTGTTGTTTTGTGCAAAGCACGCACATAGTGCATACTGCACTGAGTAAAAGAACCCACCTTAAGGACAAGAAGAACAAGAAATTCCTCTACAAGTGCTCAATTTGGCATGCTCGGTGGGTCTTGCTTTGCATTATTCTCCTTACTATTATTCTCCTTATTGTTCTGCCTTCAAGTTTAGGTGTGGTTCTAGGATAAGTACATCTAAGCATGTGAAATTTTGATCTTTTTATTTAGTCCTTGTTGTTTTCATCCTATGAATGATTATGAATCTTTTCTCTCAAAATTAGTCCAATCTTTTCGCTGAATTTTTTAGTCCAAAATTCCAGTCCAATTTTCTCATCTAAATTTTTAGCCCATGTTTTTTGTCTAAATTTTTAGCGCAACTTTTTTGTCCAATTTTTTTGTCTAAATTTTTAGTCTAAATTTATAGTCCCAAGTTTTAGTCCAAATTTTAAGTGCAAATTCTCATCCTCTCTATGAGTTTATATAGAGAATGTGTATACACTCTATGACTCATACCCAATCTCATAAAGGAAGATCTCTAAGTCCTATCAAGACACCCATCAAAAACTACCATAGAAGGATGGTTCACTAAACACCTCCACAAATACCTCCTAAGCCTCTACCACTACCTACTAGTTCCTCATCCTCATCCTTATCCATGGAAGGGATACCACTCACAATAAAAGAAGGATGGATAATAATTTATCATATCTTTTATCAAGGATTAGCATAAAGTTCCCAACATTCAAAGGATCTTACCATGAGGACCCTGATGACCATGTGCAAAGATTCTTATCCTTGTGGAAGATCCAAGGGCTCCATGATCGACAAGAAGCCTTCCTTGCTCTCTTCCCTACTACCTTGGAAGGCATCACTGATTTGTGGTTTAGCCAATAGGATGGTGGAAATTTTACAACATGGGATGCTTTGTGTACAACTTTTACTAATACCTTTAGATTAGGTAATTCCACATAATGAACCCTGGATAACCTAGAAAATCTTAGACTTCAGCCAAGAGAATCATTTCTTGATTTGATAATTAGAGTAAGGCCTTTGATGACAAAACTCCCTACCTGACCTAGACATTTTCTATTCAAGAAACTTGTGGAAAATAGTCTTCCAAAATCCTCTCAACAAAAATTGAGAGAATTATTGAGATTAGATGCATTGTTGCAAGAATTTGAAGGTGCTACTACCAGGATTGAAGAAGCATGCCAACATTTTGAAGGAAAGGAAATAAATCAAGAAGATTCTACCTAGGATTATATGGTGAGCTTGCAAAGGGAGTTGGAGACTCTGAGGCTACAAAAGAAACCTACAAGGAGAAGAATTTGAGGGAAGACATTATTGCACACCTACAAGATGAGGTATAAAGTTCCCAACATTCAAAGGAGCTTCCCATGAGGACCCTGATGATCATGTGCAAAGATTCTTATCCCTGTGGAAGATCCAAGGGCCCCATGATCAACAAGAGACCTTCCTTGCTCTCTTCCCTACTACCTTGGAAGGCATCTTTGATTGGTGATTTAGCCAATAGGATAGTGGACATTTTACAACATGGGATGCTTTGTGGACAACTTTCACTAATACCTTTAGATTAGGTAATTCCACATAATGAACTTTGGATAGCCTAGAAAATCTTGGACTTCATCCAAGAGAATCATTTGTTGAGCTAATGATTAGAGTAAGGCCTTTCGTGACAAAACTCCATGGCGGACCTCGAAATTTTCTAGTCAAGAAATCATTGGAAAAGGTTCTTTCAAAATCCTCTTAGCAAAAATTGGGAGAATTATTGAGAGCAGATGCATCCTTGCAAGACTTTGAAGGCACTACTGCTAGGATTGAAGAAGCAGGCCAACATTTTGAAGGAATGGATGGAGTTCAAGAAGATTCTCCCTAGGATTCTATGGAGAGCTTGCAAAGGGAGTTGCAGACTGTGAAGTTACAAAAGAAACCCCAAGAAGAGAAGAATTTGAGGGAAGACATTATTGCACACCTACGAGAAGAGGTATAAAGTTCCCAACATTCAAAGAAGCTTCCCATGAGGACCTTGATGGCCATGTGTGAATATTCTTATCCCTATGGAATATCCAAGGCTCCATGATCGACAAGAAGCTTTCCTTGCTCTCTTCCCTACTACATTGGAAGGCATTGTTGATTGGTGGTTTAGCCAAAAGGACAGCGGAAATTTTACAATACGCGATACTTTGTAGATAGTAGTAATACCTTCTGACAAATTTTCAGCCAAAACCGAAAACTATTTGAAGCACATAAAAACTTTGGACTTTGCTTTCAATGGATATACCCATGCATGCCTGGAAAAATCATCAATGAAAGTCACAAAATAAAGATAATTTCCAAAAGAGGGTGTCTACATAGGACCACAGACATCACTATGAACAAGTTGCAATTTATGAGTAGTTCAAATTGAACCATCTTTTGGAAAGGACGAACACTGCATTTTGCCCAAATTATAGCCTTCACAGACATGTTTTTCGGGTGCCTCAAGTTTGGGCAAAGAGGACACCATTCCAGATTTCTACAAGCATAGCAAACTAGCAAAATTGGGATGATCAAAGTGTGCATGCCAAAGCTTCGCATCTGACATAGCCTAAGAATCATGTATTGCACATGCTAAATCATTCACAAATCTTTCATAGTCTATGAGCTTATATAGCCCACGACATAAAATGCCAGAAGCTACAATCATATAGCCATTTGACAAATCATGAACAGTACATTTGTCATCAACAAATTTCACAACCAAGCCAATCTTGGCTAATGCAAAAACTGATAACAGATTTTTCTTTATACCTGGCACAAATAGAGCATCTTACAATGTGAAAGAACTATCATCAGTAGTAGTCATAATGATCTTACCAACTCCCATGATAGGATAAGAGGAGTTGTTGGTGCATGTGATAGTATTCCCTATAGGGGCACGCTCAAGTGAAATGAAGAAACTATGCTACAAGGTAATATGTTTGGTTTTCCCACTGTCAAAGTACCAAACATCTGATTCTACTGCAGACATACACTGCTCATGAGAAGATGGTTCAAAACTGCAAACAATAGTAAAAGCCCATTCTTCATTCTGCACAAGATTAGCAGACTCTGTTTTTTGTGTAGAGGCCTTTGCAACAACCATTCCAGCCTCTTTTTTATTTGCCTCTTTTGCAACCAATTTTGGAGAGCTCTTAATGACATGATCATTTCCTTTACAGTATTTACAAAACAATTTCTCCTTTTCTGATTTCTTCTCATCTTTGTCTTCTTTCTTCAAATGTGTAGCATTTGCAGATTTCTACTTACTAGTAGATGAGCTCCATTTACCTTTGCCCTTTTGACTAGCCAGGAAATCTTGATATGCAACATGCACAATAGACCTGTTCTACCTAGATTGATCTTCCTGCAATAGAACAGAAACTAACTCTTCAAATGTTAAGGCATTTGGATTGCCTTTCATCATCTGATATGAGTCCGGAAGACCATTCAAAATAGTTTGCACAAGTGAACTATCAGGAAGGACTTCATTAGTAGAAATCAATTGTTCCTTCAAGTCCTTGATCTTTGTCAGCAAACTGTCCATAGAATCACCTTCATTCATGTGCTCACTCTCCAACTATTTTCGGAGGTAAGCAGCATGAGCCTCATTCCTAGCCTGGTACAATGTGGTAAGTGTATCCCAAGCATCCTTAGTTATTTTGCAAGAGCGAATGTGAGGAATAATGGTACGTTTGACAGACAAGGCTATCAATGCATGTGCCTGAGCATCTCTGCCATCCCAATGAATTTGCTCTACAGTAGGTGCAACAAGAACCGCAACACGAATAGAAATCGACAGAATATCACCATCTTCAATGCCATCTACATCAGCTTCAGTACCTATATTTGCACATGTAATAGGATGTTTTTCAACACCCTGCACAATATTCCATAATCCTTTTGTGACCAGTACATGATGCATCATATAAGCCCACGATGGGTAATTCATACCATCCAACTTATCCTCAACAAAAAACATACAGAATACATCACTGCTTTCAGCCATGGACACTGACTTAAATACCCTGATGAAGAAAATTGATTGTATCTCAAAAGGTTGAACAGACTTCGAGATGCTTATACTCGGTAGGGTTAAATACCCTACCGAGTTCTACTAAACATGTAGCAGACTTCGAGATGCTTATACTAGCGAACCAAAATCTGTATATATCTTTGGCATAAAAAGATGAAATAGCCTGCACAAGCAATACAATAGTGCATTCGAAGGCCAAAACGAGCTCAGATCGTGATTTTGGCACCACACAACAAAGTTGTTTTGATCTCCAAATCACCATGAGTATGCACACCAAATTTCATGCGATTCTGAGACTGTGATCTGATACCAATTGTTGGAGTTAGACATCTTCGAAAGCACACAGACAGTACAAGGAAGAAGAAGAAGCTTGGAGCACAACACACAATACTAAATGTATTACCACTAGAATGTACAAAGATAAGTAACCCATTATGGCTATAGGCATATATACAAGGGGGGGGAACCTCCTAAAGAGGGAAAAAAGTGCCCCGATGGTCCTAGTGTGTTCACATACATCACTACCTAAATATATCAACAATAGAATACTAGACTATTTCATTTAAGTTCTTATCTTTAAGAACTATCTCATTTCCTAAAGACCACTTATCTAGGTTTCATCTTGAAATTGTAATTCTCTTAGATGAAAGCACAAATTAACTCTCTAACTCAATTGAGAGGAAGAGACCGTTTCGGAGTTTCCATGTTTCTTGGCACCCACATAATTACTATAGATGCAATCATTGAACCTAATGTCCAACTATTAAAATTTAAAATTCAATTTATGCTAAAGTTCAATCACTAATCTTTGATTTTGATCACGTCTTGGGATATAATCAAGTGAGATCATTCATTTTAATTTGCTCATGGAACTATGGAAACTTTATGAAGTGATCATCCGACTAGATACATGAGAAATACACAAAAACATGTAAAATCTCTTTTCTTTATGACTCTCTAAGTATCACATGGACTTAGAGTCATCATATATCTTATAAGTTGCAAGTAGTCATGTTTTCTTGCCCATTAAGATGGCAAGAAAACTGAATGTTTGACTTTTGACTGGGCCTATTTTTATGAAGAAAATCATCTAACACAGTTAATGTAACTCTTCATTAAGTCTGTGATACCTAAGTGTCAACTTGGGAGAGAATCTACTAGTTACTTGAGTTGTAAGGTGGTAGCTAGGAGGACTTTGCAACTAACTAGTTTTACCTCTTCCCAAATGTCCAACTTGAGCTTTTCAAAAAGTAGGCTAGCTACTATGAAAGTAAATTCTTTTATCTACTTCAAAAAAATATATACCCTTGCATATGAAAATGCATGTGCTTGCATGCAAATGCATATACTTGCACGCATGTGTTGACATGTTTTCATGCCTTAAACTAATTCAAGAAGTTCTCGAGCTTGCAATGCATGCACTTCATGAATGTATGCACAAACATAATAACTTTGCTTCCTTTAAAAGATATGAACATGCTAGTGCACATGCTTGAGCGCATCAAGTATCTTTTCTATCAATAAGGAAGCATGTGTTGTGCATTAAAGAATTCTTTTTGAAGGAGAAATGTACAAATAGTCATTCATTTCCATGCATGAGCTTTTGGATGTATTCCAGTTTTCTTGGTGCTTGATGCATTTTCAAATACATCTATGCTCATCAATTTTGCTTTCAGTAAATTCTTAGCGTTCATATAAAAATTATAAAAAATGAATACTTATACCATGCTTCCATGATAATTAAATGCAATCTACATGAAAGCAAAGAGCAAAGAAAGTATCGAAATGAAAACATCAACTTGGAAACTACTTAGCTTGGATAAATAGCTACATCTTTCCATTGATCCTTTGGAAAATTCATTCTCCATCCTCATTAACTTCATGAATCTCGAAGCACTTTCTTCGCAAAGCTTATCCATCCAACATTGAGTGCTTGTGGAAGATCTATCGTTCATACTCATTTGGAGGTTGCTTGAAGTGCTAGTTCTATGCAGCTTTGCGAAACTCCCATTTTATCTTTCTTTGATTATGACTCCATTCAAGGACTTCATGTGTAGAGTTTGGGCATCATGGATAGGACCGAGTTCGATACTTGCCCAAATCCATATGTGCTTATGCATAGAGGTAAACTATGCATTTTAAAGTTTTTGACACATGCTTTAAATCATATGAACCAGTTGGACCTCCTCATTATGAGAATCATCCCGCCTTCAAGGCACTACGAGTTCACTCTTATCTCTTTGGCTATAGAAATTTTTTGAATATTCCGCCTTGTACATCACATCATATGGACGTAGTGGTGGCTGGTATGTCACTCTTCTAGGGGGAGGCCTAGGATCGAATCTTCAATGCAACATTCAATCTCGTTTTACTACTTTTGGTAGGAGGAGCACTAAGATAAGAAATATGCATAGATAGAAACTGTTCAAACTATGGGCAAGTTCCTGCTTTGCTCACATGGTTAGATTAGAGCTATGATCAAATGGGTCACAATTGAATCCATGGCACGATGAAATTTGAAATAACTTCCATTTTGCTTCACATGGGTTGCAAGAAGATGTGAAAAAAACATTGATAATGGTGTTTTTTGCATCATCCATGATTGTGAACATCAAAATTGTATGGTGTTTTGCATCATCCATGACTACAAACATCAAAATTGTATAACTACATCTAGATCAAACTTGCTCATGAGCCCCTTGGATACACAAACAATTTTCAACGTGAATTCTTGAGTTCAATACTTGGGGTGAGTAGAGAGTAATATTTTTACAACTATGTAATCATATACATATGCTGTTCTGGCCAAAATTTACAATACCACAAATGAAAAGATGATCATCAACATGATGAGCATGGTGCAATGGTTGAGACAGTTCTCGCTAGCCCCCATTCTATGGGTTTGAATCTCAAAGACTACAAGCACGAGGTGTCAAGATGAAATCTTCCATTTGCTATCGAAATCCAAAAAAGAAAATGTTTGCTAATGTGGAGAGAAAAAAATAATCTCCATGAGAGCTTCATATCAAGAAGAAGGTGATGAACTACGAAGGTTTCCATAGAAGCTTGCCTTAGTTATGATATGAATGCTTTAAACTAACGACTAGTACCACCACGTGCTAGAGAGATGAATCTCCTCCCAACCTTATGCCTCTAATTACACCTATCTTCAAGCAGCTACCTACTATGAAAGGTGGATTCTAACCATCTAAGTGTCAGACATGCAACTACATGTGCACCGTGTCCTAGTTAACTGGAGTTAACTCAAGTGGATGTTTCTAGAAGGCTCTAGAGCTCTTGGAGCAAAACACTCTCCCGCATCTCTTGTAGGACTTGAACCCAAGTCCTGATCCTCCTTCTCATCCATATGCCTTAACCACTAGGCCAAGCACATTTGCTTGTCTAGAGAGCATGAGCACCTTCACTTAAGTCTACTCTCAATACTTATGTCCTACACTTGAAAGATGAAATGATGTCCCTAGATCCTTTTGAATCTTTCAAACCCTCATGTCTACACTTACTTTATAAAAATTCCTCCCATTGAAAATTCTAAACCTATTAGAGAAAGGATATATAGGCTCAACTCCAAATATGTAGAAGCTGTGAAGAAGGAGATTGAAAAGATGGAAGAAGCAAAGATCATTGTGCCACTATAACACTCAGAGTGGTTGTCCTCCATGGTAATATTGTCACGAGGAAGGAGATAAGGAAGAGAGCTCACACACATTCTCTCACAATCAAAGAGAAGCACACACACAGATTGAGGCAAGGAAGAATGATATTATTATTATTATTATTATTATTATTATTATTAGTATTAGTATTAGTATTATTATTATTATTCTTCTTCTTCTACATTAAAAAAATGTACAAGAAAAATTACCTAATACAACAATACATGTATATAAATAATAGTACATAAAGAAAATCCTAATGTCTACGAATGAGTGAGCTCGCAAGAAACAAATGTGCCATCACTCTCGGTAGGTAAATCTAGTAAAGCTGAATGAAGTATCCTTAAACTATACCAATGTGACCACTATACATGTGAGAGAAGTGAAAAAGTGATACATGTCACCCTCAATCATCACATGTTGAGCTTGATATCTCAACACTCCCCGTCAACCTCAATGTCAATAATCCAAGCATCTTCCAAAACTTCTTCAACTTCTCAACTCCAAGTGCTTTAGTGAAAATATTAGCAACTTGCTCATCTGTCCTCACATAAACAAGGTCAATATCACTTGCCAGTACCTTCTCCCTGATGAAATGATAATGCACTTTGATATGCTTTGTTATCGCATGAAAAACATGGTCCCATGCTAATTATATGTTGTTAAGATTATCACAATAGGTGGTGATAGGCTTTTGCACTTCCACACCTAAATCTGCAAGTAGCATCTCTAACCAAGATGCTTCACATGGTACAATTGCAACACCTCTATACTCAGCCTCTGTACTCAACAAAGCAACAGTGGATTGCTTCTTGTTGCTCCATAGCTGCACTCCCAAGTGAGAATAGAAAGCCACTAGTAGATCTTCTATTTGGAATATTACAATCCCAATATGCATCGGTGTATCCATGAACCTGCAAATATACACCATCTTCATAAAATAATGCATAATCCAATGTAGCACTCACCTAACATAGAGTGAACATTAGAGCATCTAAATCTGCCTTTCTGGGAACTTGCATAAATTGACTTTCAAGTCCAACAATGTAGCTTAGATCATGCCTTGTAATTGTGAGATATATCAAACTTCCCACAATTTTTCATGTACATAGTAGCATTTTCCAATGCTTCAGTTGATGTAGTATTCAACTTCAAATTCTGATCTAATGGCATCGAAATTGCCATACAATCAGCCATATCATACTTTTGCAGCATACTCAAGGCATATTGCCTTTGTGACATCCATATACTTGTTTTTCTATGTATAAGCTCAATGCCCAAGAAATAGCACAACCAGATCTTTCGTGTCAAATTCCTGCATAAGGAGTTGCTTTACCTCTTTAATGCTTGCTTCATTGTCACCTCCTACAATCAGGTCATCAACATAAATAGCCACAATCGTGATGCCATCATCACCCTTCCTTGCATATAATCAATGATCTACATCACGCATAGAAAATCCAATGGTGGAGTAGTCAGTAATCCTTGCATAGGAAGCACGAGGGGCTTGTTTAAGCCCATACAAAACCTTTTGCAACCTCCGAACATATTCTAGTGCTTTGAAGCTTCATATCCTTGTGGCTGGTCCATGTATAGATCTTCCTGTAACTCACCATCTAGGAAAGCCTTCGTCACATCCATGTGATGCAAAGTCCATCCATTTGTTGTAGTTAATGCAACTAGTGTTCTAACAGTAGACATTTTAGCTATAGGGATGAATGCTTCCTCATAATCAATGCCATATGTCTCCACATATCCTTTTGTTACCAATCGTACTTTATACCTGCGTATGCTACCATCAACATTGTGCTTTACCTTGTAAACCCAGTTGGAGCCTATGGGTTTCTTTCCTTGCGGCAATGGAAATAGCTTCCATGTTTTGTTTCCATAAAGTGCAGCCATCTCCTCATCCATATTTCCAATTGCATCTTCAAAACAAGAAGGTTCTGGATCTTGCATTACCTTGGTCATGTAGGCACAATGATGAGCCATGTAATTGTCATACGTCAATTGTTGCATTGAATTCGGTATCCTCCCACATTTTCTTGGTCCTTGGTCACTTCTCCTTGTATCATTTGCATGTGCCTTTCTTACTCTTGGAGTCTTCACAAAGAGCAATCCAAGTTCCTCATCAAGGCTCTTTATTGAACCGCTTGAATCTCCATCAATGTCTTCAAAACCTGTAGATGTTTTACTATCAGTAGAAAGCTTTTCTTTACCTTTCTTGGATTTACTTGATGAATTTGCTAGACTGAAATTTCCATGCAATCTTCCACTCCATGGATTTAAGTTGGAACTATTCCCTAGTGATGCATCTAGTCCACTCAAAACTTGAGATTCTGCACTTGATTTTTCAACATTTTCTTTGTCATTTGGTTCAAGATTAAGTCCATCTTTGGCAATTGCATAGAAACTTGATATTTCATCAAACACCACATCTCTGCTTTCCTTCACCTATCATGTGAGTGGATTATAACATTTATATCCCTTTTGCTCAAGGGAGTACCCAATGAAGATACATGTTTCTGCTTTTGGATCAAGCTTCATCCTCAACTCATCTGGAACATGTACATATGCAATACAGCCAAATACTTTCATATGTGATAAGTTTGGCTTTTTACCTATTAACTTCTATTCAGGTGTAACTTGATGTACAGTAGCAATCGGAGTTCTATTCATGATGTATATAGCAATGTGCACAACTTCTACCCAATAACAATGAGGCATATTCTTCTCACCCATCAAGGCTCTTGTGATTTCTACAATGTGTCTATTTTTGCATTCAGCAACACTATTCTGTTGTGGTGTCTACCTGCATGAAAACTATCATCGAATACCTTGACTTTTTAGAAAGCTACTAAACTCATTTGACATATATTGACCTCCTTCGTCACGCCTTTATGTATGATAATACTTTCATGTCTGCTTTTCGACCATATTCTTAAAATTCTAGAAGTGAGTGAACACCTCACTCTTCTCTTTCATAAAATATACCCATACTTTTTGTGTATGTTCATCAATGAAAGTAACATAAAACATGGAACCACCCATAGATGTGGTCTTTGTAGGAATCCAAACATATGTATGTATTATTTCTAGCACATTCTCAATAACATGCTTGTCATGTGGAAATGATGCTCTTAACTGTTTGCCAAATTGACATGATACACATACCCTCTGCATCTTTGCAATCTTGAAATTCGGTAGTCCATTGACAATCTCCTTTGGCAACATCAATTTTGGCCTCTGCAAGTTTGCATGTCCAATTTGTTTGTGTGAGATCTTTATATCAGCAATAACTCCTGCACCTTTTGCAAAAATGGCTGCATTCATTTCAGGAATTTTCACATTTAAGGTGAACATCTTACCTACTTTGTTTTCTTTGGCAATCAATCTTCCATCTTGTTTGTGCTCTTCTACATATAACCCATCAACATTGAACCTGACTTGTAATCCTTGGTCAACCATTTGTCCAACAAAAACCAGATTCTTTGTTATATTTGAAACATGCAGCACATCAACAAGATCTTCTCGTCCTCTGTAGACAGTGTTATGTTTCTTGTATGCCCGATAGGGTATGATTTGTCATCACCTGTTTCAACATATCTAGGAACTAGTAATTTTTGCAAACTAGTAAATTGTTTTGCATGAATGGTCATGTGATTCGAAGCACCTGAATCAACATACCATACATTATCATTTGATTTTGAGACATCAGTAGACATCCTATTCATCATGTGATGTTGGACCATGCACATCTTCTCATAATCATTTGCACTTGTGGATGCATAGTTGTTTTGTTGCCTTTTGTTATTTTGATTCTTCAACCTCCAATCATGTTCAAAGTGTCCAGATTTACCACAATTTCAACATCCTTTACTGTCATTACCTAAATCATTTCTTTGGAAATCTCTGTGGCCTCATTGGCTCCCCCTGCCTCGAAATTGTCCTCTACCTCCTGCATGATTTTGTTGTTGACCTTGGTCTTGTTTATTGTGTCCTCTTTCACTTCCAAATTAGCATCTACCTTTGCTTCCTCCTCTGCTAGAGTAGAATACCTGCATAGAACTAGGTTTTCCTTGGGAGTTTGAGTCCTTACCAAGATTCTTTTCTTCAATAATTAGCATGTACACCAGATCAGTAAAATTTAGATTTTTTTTTTTGGTTTGAATAGATATATGAACTACAAAAGCATGCTTCCACCTTATCATCATCATCTACATTCACGGCAATAGATGTAAGCGAGTCACATATGCTTTGGATTTTTAGGGTGTAGTCACTTATCGACATGCCCTTTTTCTCTAGTGTATGTAGCTCGTTCTTGAGTTGCAATTTCAATGCCTTTGTAGTGGTCTCATACAATGTGACCAAACTATTCCAAGCCTCTTTTGGAGTCTTGGCATCTTGTATGTGCCAAATCATGCTATCCTGTATGCTAATAGATAGCCAATACATTAGCTTTCATGCTCCTTGATTCCATTCTTCATATGCTCTTAACTGGTCTGTAGTCCGATTCCTCTCTGGTAAATACGGAGCGTTTTCATTCTCTCCTTTGATATACTTCTATAGTAGCCTTTTCCCATTAGGAAATTTATCATTATGAATCTCCAAGCATGGAAGTTGTTCTTTTCTAGCTTATCGCTCATAAGCTGAATCATTCCATCCACGTTTGCCATTTCAACAACAATTTACAATAGTGCAAAAACACTATAAGTAGTACTTGTGTTTGAATAGTGTCGCACTTTGATGTGATAGTTTGATCTCAGAAAAACAAAGTTTTTGTGTACCAACAATATACGGAATCACTTGAAATTTTGGATCTAAAATACTTGAGGGTTGTCAAATAGGAAGCAAGTGACAGTTTTGCAAAGTAACCTAGATTTTTTGTGGGCCCTACCTTGTAGGCTCAAAATGGAGATTGAGATGGATCCAAAATAGAATTCTGACAAAAGCGAGAGACCCTAAAGGGATTACTCATGAAAATATTTTGATGCCTTCTACCTTCATGCCAATTTTCATAGCAATCTGAGCTCATTTGTGAATCGTGCTTTCTCCATGCCTTCTCGCATACTCTTCACCATTGGCCTTCTCTATGAGCTCTCTACATTCACACTGACTTTGATACCATGTCATGAGGAAGGAGATAAAAAAGAGAGCTCATGCACACACACTCTCACAATCAAAGAGAAGTGCGCACACAGATTGAGGCAAGGAAGGATGATCTTCTTTTTCTTCTTCTATTACATAAAAAGAATGTACAAGAAAAATGACCTAATACAACAATACATTTGGTGCAATATATAAAGAATAGTACACAAGGAAAATCCTCATGTCCACGAATGAGTGAGCTTGCAAGAAAAAAATGTGACATCACTCTTAGTAGGTAAATCTAGTAAAGCTCAACGAAGTATCCTTGACATATACGAGTGTGACCACTATACATGCCAGAGAAATGAAAAAGTCATATGTGTCATCCTTGATCATTACATGTTGTGCTTGATATCTCAGCAAATATTTCCCAAAAACTATTCCAACAAAATCTGAATATGTGTTCACTTTGGGGCTCTCGACAAGGTGAGAAGTCATGATGGATTTCCTACTCCTTTTTCTGAAGAAGTTGTAGAAGATGTGGCTGATCATTCTCTTTACAACTTTATGGATTGATTTATTGGTTACAACCAAATGAAAATCAATCCTACATATCAGTCAAAGAGTGCCTTTTTCACCCCATGGGGTACATATCTGTACACAAAAATGGCCTTTGCACTAAGGAATTCCCTTGCATCCTTCAATAGAGTGGTTTGCACTATTTTTAGACCACTACTTTTGGATGATTTTTCTACCTTTTCACGTGCAGGTTGCTCTTCTCCTACTGAAAATTATGTAGAACACCTTTCTCAAATGGAAGAAGTATTAGAACTTTGTAGAAGTACACAACTAAAGTTAATCCAAATAGATGCCATTTTTTGGTCATTAAGGGCATACTTCTCAAGCACGTGGTCTTTTCCAAAGGTATGGCTCCTGATCTAGATAAGGTCTTATCCATTATTAGGATTCCTCATACTATTTATGCAAAACAATTCCATAGTTTCTTAGGCCATAATAGTTACCATAGAAAGTTCAATCAAATGTATGTAGACATAGTGAGGCCATGATCAAAACTAACATGTAAATTAGTCTAATTCAGATGGACTAATAAAGAGGAAAAAGCATTTTAAGTCTTCAAAAGGATGTTGGTGAGTGCTTCTATTCTAATTGTTTAAGATTGGGATGTCACCTTCCATGTGCATGTTGATGCCAACTCTACTACTATAGGGGAAATTCTTGCATAGTTCAGTAAAGAGCACAAATTAGATCATCAAATTCATTATGCTAGTAGGATTCTCACAAAGATTGAGCAAAACTATAGCACAACAGAGAGGGAAGATTTGGCCATAGTATTCGCTTTGAAAAGTTTTAACATTACCCTCTTGGATTTTAATTTGTTGAGATCACAGATCATCAAGCAATAGAATATCTACTAAACAAACCTAATATTGTAGGATGAATATGGAGATGGTTGTTGCTCTTTCAATAATTTAATTGTGAATTAATTCATAGGCATAGCAAACATCATGTAATGTTTGATCACTTATCTAGAGTACAAGTATCAGTTCTTGATGGCGATAACAAGGGAATTAACAATGATTTACTAGAACATCACCTCTTTCATGTAAGAACTTACCCTTCATGCTATAGTGAATTAGGGCATTTCTTATCTACTAGAACTTTCCCTTCCACATGACAAAATTGGGAAAGAGAAGACTCTTGATCAAAAGTAGAAGCTTCTCTTTGATTGGTGGGTGTCTCTTCAAGGTTGGTCCAGATGACATCCTTAGAAAATGTGTATATCATAGGGAAGTCCAAGCCATTTTGGAATCTACACATTACGGACCCTCTTCATGTCATTACCCTAGTCATATCACTACACACAAGGTACTTGCGAGTGGACTATAGTGCTATGTATTTATTTGATCGAATAATAGAAAAATACCAAATATGTTTGGTTTATTCGAGGAATAAACCCAAGTAAAAAATTAGATATCAATTTATTTTTCATCAAAAAGATTTTTGATCCATGGCACTTTTGATCAAAATGCTTTTCAATTGAAAGCACTTTCGATCGAAAGCCTTTTCTAAGAAAAGAAAATACATTTTTTCATTCGATCAAAAAACTCATTGTGCATGTGCTTTCTAGCAAGTTGATAGAGCTTTACTACTACCGTAGCATTCATAGAGCTCTCTCCTCACTATATCATTCATGTATTAATTTATTTTTCATTTATTTCTATTTTATTGTTAGTTTTATTATGTGTCATGCATATGTTATGATTCACATATGCATCTCTTACATATGTATGATTTGTGTTTATGTGATTAGTTTTTATGTTTTTCAATCATAAAAAATGTATATATTCAACTTGCAAAAGCGTTTCTTACTTGTATGCTTTGATGAATCAAATTTAAAATGAACCACTACTATGATTGTTTTACTCGCTACATCGATTCTTACTATCATAGTAGTATAGGAATATGAGCAATAGATATATTGAGATTGATTGGATCGTCACCTTGATTGCTACTCTCTCAACAATACAGGGAGTGTGTATGGACTATTGTAATTATCTCATTCTTTGAATCTTAGTCTCACAATAGTCACTTAGATTCATGTGAGCATAATTACACATAGTATAGGGTCACGGGTGTATAAAAACTATTGTGATTGTCTGAATCTTTGACTCTTACTATCATAATAGTTATATACATTCATGTGATAAGGATCATAAATACTACAGGAAGGGTATATGAACTATTACAAATATCTGATTCTTTGGCTCTTACATTATTAATAGTTACATAGATTCACTTCAAGATTATAATTAAATATAAATCTACTTATCTAACTAGCATACTATTTATCTACTTTTATATATTTTTTCTTTTTTTTGTTCATTTATTGATTTATATAGTTATGTTTTTATGACACATGAAGTGATAATGTGGATTTAATATGAACTGATTATGATGGATTTGCATATGAAGTAATTATGAAGGACTTTTACCTGAAGCGATTACGATGGATGTAAATTCAAGTGTTATGTTGTGGATTATTGCCATCAACAAAGAAAAGAACAAAAAAACACTCACCCTAGAGAGAGAGGAAGCAAGAGAGAGAGAGAGAGAGAGTGAATGGGGAGGGGGGATTAATTTTCCACCAGTCACCCACTCCCCCTCACCCTCTGAAACCCCCACTCACCCCACTCATGCACTATTTTTTCTTTTTCTTTTTTTCTTTATTTTTTTGTTTTTACTTTTTTTGTTTTGTTTTTTGCCTTTTCTTGTTTTTTCTTCTTGAGTCAGAGTTGGAAAATCACTTTCCAAGTCATAGGGTAGCTTTATTTTCCTGCAATCATCTTCAAACCAGGAATTATTTTCATCAAACACTACATCCCTTCTAATTGTAAATCCTTTGTTGATGGGATTGTACAGCCTATATCCTTTTCGGTTTTGGTCATAGCCAATGAATATACACCTTTTAGCTTTTGGATCAAGCTTCCCTCTAATCTGTGAGGGTATATGTGCATAAGCAATGCACCCAAAATATTTTGCAATGGTCTAAGGAAGGTCTCTTGCCATTCCATGCCTCGTAAGGTGTCACTCCATCCAAGGACTTGGATGGAAACCTATTAATTAAGTATGTGGATGTGGAAACAACCTCTGCTCGTAGGTAGTTTGGAAGTTTCTTTTCATTCAACATTGATCTTGTAGCCTCTACTATTAGTCTATTCCTCCTCTCTACCACTCCATTCTGTTCAGGAGTGTATCTTGTTGTAACTTCTCTCTTTATGCCTCTATCTTGTAAGAATGAAGCAAATTCATGTGAGAAATACTCACCACCTCCATCAGATCTGAGCCTCTTCAAGCTTCTACCTGTTTAGTTCTCAACCAATGCCAAGTACTTTTTGAAACAAGTGAAGACTTCATCTTTATGCTTCATGAAGTAAAGAATTGTCCATCTACTATAATAATCTATGAATGAACATAGTACCTTGATCTTGAGATTGATGGCTCTCTACTAAGACCCCACACATCTGTGTGCACAAGCTCCAAGTAATCTTCATACATGTATCCCTTTCTGTTGAATGGTTGTCTGTGTGATTTACCAAATTGGCATGCTCCACATTTGTAAATCATTTGTTCCTTGGACACATTTGGAATGCCAAGCACACTCTGATCCTTGTATATTTGGTTTAGTGTTCTTTCACCTATATGACCTAGCCTTTTATGCCATATCTCTAGTTCACATAGGGTTTGATATTTGTAATTGAAGAGTGCAATGTTTTTGGTATCTTCAACCTCAAATGTAAAGAGTCTACTAGATTTCTCACCTTTTGCAATCCTCTTGAAGCCTTGTTGAGGGTCCTCCACATATGTTCCATGCCTTGTGAATCTAACCTATAAGCCCTTCTCAACAATCTACCTAACACTGATTACGTTTTTTGTTATGGTTGGCACATATAATACCTTACTTAAAAGGTTCATGTTACCATCAGATGCTTTAACGTTTCCAATCTTCTTAACAGAGTGCCACTAGTGTCATCACCTATCTGCACTTCATGCTTCCCTTTAGGTTCTTCAAGATCAGATAGTAATGCTACATTTCTAGCCACATGATTAGAACAACCAAAATCAATATAGAATAGATGCTCATCATCTTTACCTTGCTTGGATGTCATGTTCATGATCAATAGAGAATCCTCTTGGTCTTCTGTGTAGTTGTTATAATCTCTTCTACCCTAAAGCCTCCTTGATAGTTGTTGTTGTTGTAGCCTTGGTTGTAGTTCTAATGGTAATTGCTTCCTCCATTGTTGAACCTACCTCTGGATTGTCCATAGCCTCCTCTATGGAAGCCTCTTCCTCTCTGATTCATTGTGTTCTTGAAACCTCATATGTGGTGTGATTGGTTAGGCCACACATATTGCAAGGTGAAGAGTTGTACTCAAAATGATCTCATAATTGGGGCTACATACATGTGAGATTTTGAACCATTTTTATAGCTTGGAGTTGGAGCCTTTTTTTTTTAATTCAAATTCAAGTTCTCACCATAAAGTGAATCCTAAACTATAGGACTTACTTTCTCATCAATCATCTACCAAGTAATTTGAGATTTGATTCCTCCTAACTCCACATGAGAGTAGTGCAAATAACATATGCACTTTTACAAGAATAAAAGTAATTTGACTTTTACAAGGGAATAGTCATATGTGACTACATGAGATGAATGCTAATTGTCCAAGTATGTAGGCTTGGACTCATTTGCACCAACATTAATGAAATTCTAATCATGCACAATGACATAAGACCACATATTTCTAACTTTGTAATGCCTTGGTGAGAGATAATATGGCCAATAATTTTTTCGCAAGGCACAAAAAAAATGGACTTAACTGGATTAAGCCACAAACAATATTCATGACATTTAAGGAAACAGAGTCGAAGATGGTTTGAATGTTCAATTTTATCACTCGAAACCAAAAAACCATCAAGGAAAACACACATTAAACTAGTAAGGTATGGGGAGAAGATATCCTGCATACACCACTAGAAAGTATTGGGAGCATTTTCCAATCTGAACCACATCATTGTGCATGCATAGACACCTTAATTAGTAATGAAAGTGGTCTTGGGGATATCCTGCTCTACCATACAAAATTGATTATACCCACCATAGGAGTAGATTTCACGATTAGCTACTTCGTCCAACATGCTATCCAGAAATGGCAAAGGAAAGAGATCCAAGACAATGGAGGCATTAAGCTTACGATAATCAACACATATACATAATTGTTTGTTCTTCTTAGGTACTATCACAATGGAGGAGATCCATTCAACATTTTTAATTGGCACAATGAAACCCAAAAATCAATCTCTTCTTTGACTTGTTTACATAATTAGGCTTCATGTGATAACTTGACTGCTTAGCAGGGTAAGCATCTAGTTTTATTAAAATGCGATGTTCATAAATCTTGGGGTCTAATCATTTCATATCCTTATAATCCCAAGCAAATCCAACATTAGTAAACTCGATAAATAATGCTAGTAAATCCTAAAAAACTGATCCTCAAGGGTAGCACTAACTTTAATTGGCTTGGTAGTAGCAAAGTCTCCTATATTGCAAGTTAAGAGCCAGCCCCTTGGAGCATAGAATTGTCACCCTGAACTATCATCTATCCCCTTGAACAGTTTAGATGGGAATGCTGACAGATCCTCTACATGTGGCTCTAGCTTTGGGGAAATATCTATCCATTGCACTTGGGTAGACAAAGCATGCTTTGGGTGACCACTGATCCAAGAAATGTTGCAAATCAATAGTCCCAAGCAATAATAGATCTTGGTGTGCTGCTAGGAAGGTAGTTTCCTTGTCATCGGAGAGACCATCTAACATGTTCACCGGTTCAACCAGGTAGGGGGAGCATGAATCTCACATGGATTGAACTCATCGAGGGGGACTATGTACTTATGATGATTACATTTAAGAATAAGCTCATGGGAGGACGAGTCCTGCAAAATCTTAGCTTGCTTTAGCCATAGACATCCAAAAAGTAGATTGTAATCTAGGTTGGATACCGATAAACTGAGGACAATAAAGTAATTGCAAGGTCATATCTATAATTGCATCTAAAAAGTGCATGGCTCCCACACATCTAATAATCATAACCTATCACAATTGTGGATTTGATCCATTGATAAACCACTAAGTAATTACATCCATGGGTAATGCATTTTTCATCGGGATTTGACAAAGGTGCATTGGAATGTAGTGGCATATTCTTACACTGTTTGTTGGGGTTTCTACTTATTATTATACAAAAAATCAGAAACTTGAACTTGCATCTTCTTAACTCTAAATCCCTATAAGAAGGACTCTTTGACTCCAATGTATGATGGGGAATGTTCTAGTTCAAATTCCATTAACCACTTGGATGCTTCGTTCACTAAGGTTGATTGAAACACGTTGGCCTTATATTGCTCATCACCAGGTGCATTAATAGGATCTTTGGAAACTCCATAACTGATCTCGAATGCTCAAACATGAGCATTAGGGTCATCTCCTTGAAATCCTCTGAACTTTGCATACAACATTCCACCCACAAATGTTCTTCTCAAAGGTAATTCTTCTACCACCGTAATTGTAGTACTAAACTGATCTGTAGCATCCATGACTTTGTTTTAATAAGAAATTTTCATGAATAGTTTCTTTTGGAATTTGGGAAAGGGTATAAAGATATCTTATGAATGGGATGGATGCTTAGGTGGTGGTTTAGAGCACCACTGGTTAATTATCCGACGTTTTCCTAAAAGTCCAAAGGTTACAAGAAAATCCACTATCCCATAATTTCGATGTTTGAAGGTTGGCGGCTTTGCTAGTTTTTTATAGAACAATTTATGTGGAAGGTATTGAAATTGTTAAATGGTCGGTAGGTGTAGTACATTGGGGTTGCTCACTGGACACCACGTGTATGACCGAGCACTTTTGAAACAGAGATCGGTGCAATGCTTGTTGACATTCCTTGAGCCGTAATATCACTGGAGGACACATAAATTGTTCTTTATTCAACTGCAGTCTTCGATATGGAGTCTGTTCCTAATTGAATCATCTATTCCGTTGATGTGTTTACAAATTTTGGAGCACCAAAGCAACTTTTCACCGTTTTTGGTTGCTTATCTTCCGTGTACTTAGGGTAATGTTCTCCTGACTGCAATACATGCATACATTTGCCTGCACATTTAATTCATGCCAATCCCCAGCAGGATCGCTAGCGTTAACCTCTCACCATGACAAGCATATGATTGATGATTATAACCCCTTATGAAATCACTACTTTTGTAGGCCGGATAGGTTGACGGGGTTCTTTGGCTAGAGGGACTCCTATTGAAGGGACTCCTATTGAAGGTTCTTTGGCTAGAGGGACTCCTATTGAAGGGCCCTAAAATTTTCCTATTACTTCAGTACAGATTGCAAACTTGGTTCAAATAACCACAATCATTAGTAGGACACTATCAACACCCTCACACTCTTATTCACCGGACTCATAGATAAACAAATAATGCACTTAGCAATTAATCGCTTCCACAATAGAGTTAACAATGCAACACCACTACCAGACAATGTCAACACATAATTACTCCAGAACTCTGCACTTTTTGTGCCCGAAGCACCATCAATGGCAATCCACTCTCCGTTGTGTCTATTAGTGTGCCAATCGTTATATTAGTCATATTGCTTTGAAGGGGTCGCATTCCTATTCACAATGGTTCGGACGACTTAGTATGAGTATACAAAAATAGTAATGCATGGCCCTAACACAATACACATCATTATCTCACGAGTTTAGGAAACGAGGACTTTAAAGACATATATCCATGTCTACACTTTGTCAGCACAAATACATTAAGAATTTCGACATTGCTTTCTTTTCTTCCTTCACTTCTATGCATATATATTGACAAAACTCCCCCTCTTAGAAATTGTCATCCTTGAAAATGTTAGGGCTTTTTGAGTGTTTTAGTTGGTGGTGGGGTTTGTTTCTTAAAGGAAATGTAGAGTCATTTTAATAATATTTTTATTGTTTAGTTCCATTTTTATTAACATATATAGAACCTTGGAAAGGAAATGTTGAAGGAACTTGAATACATCTAACATATATTTCTTTATCAATTTCCTAACGAGGAGCACTAAAAATTGGGTAGTTTAAACATCATTCTCCAATTTTATGTTCAACTTTGAGCTCCAAAAAAATGTGAGAACGACCTTTGCTGAGTGGCTAGGTAGTACCATACACCTTACAAATTGAAGTATATGACTTTAGGAACTCTTCCTTCCATCTTGGATTTCTACTTGATTCTTGATCCTCTAAGTTCTCATCAATGAACATAAAATTATTACAAGGAGGGTAATGTATTTTGCTCTCTAGATATTTGTTACATTGCTCAATTATGAGAATGCGAGGTGCACGGGTAAAATACAAACAATGAGTTATCTCAATAGGAGTTATTAAGTTACATCAATATTAAGTTTTTATACAAGTGTCATGAGACCCATTCAATAACTTGCGATTTATCTCTTTAGATAATTTATATACAGTTTCTATACAAGTGTCATGAGACCCATTCAATAACTTGCTTTCTATCTCTGTACATAATTTATATACATTTTCTAATATACGAGTGTCATGAGACCCATTTGAGAAAGGCACAATTGGTTCTTCTATTATTGGGCTAAACATGTTGAGAAAATTGGCTTCCGTGAGAGGAGTGTCCTCATACCATAAGCCTGCCGCATTTTCCATAATTTTTTCTACTAATAGATCTCTAATTCCATTTGATAGAATAATCTATATAGTACTTGTGGTTTTCCCCTCTTTTTCCACTCTTTGTTTTCCTCTCTTAGTACTTAGATTTATTCATTTATCGGAAGCATTCGAGGCATAAGATTTAACTCATAGGTTTTCCAATTCTATAGTTCTTCTTGCCACATCTGAAATGGGTTACTCCTGTAGATTCTTATGTGGCCTTCTCTGGCATTCCACTCCCCCTCAAAACTATAATCTGCTATTGGTTTTCCTCTTGTTCAAACTTAGAATTTTCCCTAATCTTTTGAATGGAACCTCCTTGTTCAAGATTTGAGATTGTGACCCCATGATCTTTACTTGCAATTCTTATTATACTGCTTTTGGGGCTTTAGATGGTATTGGTTATTAAGAGGAGGCTTAATAACCACTTCTGATTGTGAATCTACAAACTTTGTACTTCATAAATTTATTTTGCAATTGCTCTCAAAGCATGGTTTCTCTTTGTTTATCTGCGTATACTTCTCTTATTGTTTTCCATAGTTAAGCTTGATCTTCTTCTAGATTAAGAATGTGATGTCCTTTTTCTTGCATAGCTATTTCCAATGGTTGACAGTTCTCTTTAACCATTTGAATTAGTTGTTCTTCGAAGTGAGAAATCTATTTTTGATATTTAAGAGTCCTTTCTTACTCCTCTTGGTCCAATATTAAGATATTCTAGATGAGCTTGTGAGTCACAATGAATAATGTGGATGGTAGGAGTATGGGGATAGTTGAGCTTGTAGATTGAGATGATGGCTACTTTAGAGAAAAGCTTCTAGGTGATAAGAAGTCAACACAAGTGGACATCACAACACTAGTAATAACTAGATCTATAGGACTAAAGTGATACTCAAATGGAATTGGAAAAAAAGGGGACAGAGGATAGTAGAATTACTAGTAAATGAGTTTGAATGTTAGAAGATGGAATGGGATAATATATTTGAATATAAGGGGGCTCAACACATCTAGTATTTGGCGTTTTTTCTTCTCGTTGTGATTTTATATTTTCTTCACCCGATTGGAGTAATTTATAGATTTATTCCTCTTGGATTTCAATAAGTGCTCTTTGAAAACCTGTTATACTTTTGTTTTTCATATATTTCAATAATATTAGCGGTTTAATGAACTATAATAATTTGTGTTGATTCTTGTTAGGGCACTAAGTGATTTTCACTATGATTGGATTAAGGTTGTATTGAAGGCTAATGGAAGTTGAAAGGTTGAGAGGAAGTTGGAGTATGAAGAGTCTTTAATTAAGGCTCTATCTTTTGTACAAAAAGGGATGTTTGGGCGGTAATGAAAGCATTCATGGAATTGTTTTCTGTTGCTCTTCGTGCATATTGGCATGTGATGTCACCTCACTCATGTATTAGAGCAGACACTTTTCTCACTTGTTGATCGTTGATGTGCCTCCATGCAATCTAGTTATGTGAGCCTACTCAATATGGGTTGCAATCCGGTAGCTACTACGCAATTATTATATAAGGAGATTTTGCACAGCTTAGCTATTATTGTCAAAACATGGGGTATGTATTGTGATTTCGGTGTATGTCTCTCCCTCGGTGATTCTTGCTTCTTGCCTCGCAATGTCCTCCTATCATAGATAGTTGTGGCACTCATATGCTTAGTGATACTCATCTGTTTGGGCATTTTTCGAGGAATTTTCGAGCCTTCTTCAACATCGTTTGGGTCCCCTTGCAAGGAACATTCCATAGCTTTGAGGCCTATTCTGTGTCTTCATGTCCATTTTTGGACTCCAACTTTGAGGGACCCTTGCTACCTTTGTAGAATATCGGGCCTAAGGGGTGGCAGATTATGGTGCTTTAAAGAAGTGCTAGTTGTTCCATATGTTGAAGTGCTCCTCCCGCTCCAACATTGAGGGGAGGCAGGATGATATTTATAGATTGTATATATGAATAATGTATTACAAATGCTCACATACCATACCATTGGATAATGGTAGCTCCAGATGCCCACATGCGATGGGATAGACTGTCCCAATAGTAGGGCCGATTGTCCTCATGTTGATGTTTCCCTTCTTAATATTCCTATTATTAAGGAAAAAGTTAAAAATGTCATTGCTTGGCACTTCTCTCGATCGCATTCCCCTTCTTATGTGTGGGAAAAGGCAGTTAAAGATATTCAAAGCATTCTTACTTATTACTTATTATAAGAGACTCTCTAGAACCATTAGAGCTAAAAGAAGATAAAAAATCTTAGACGATCTTGATCTCTACTATACGTCCTCTTTTCAAGATAGCTCCCTTGAGGATAATCTTTATGACTTATAGGAAAGACTCAAATTTGGAGACTACCTTATGGCTAGTAGTGCTCTTGCCTCATCACGAGAATTTTGGGTTGGTTCGGTGGATAAACCGAATAAAAGAATGCTTGAGCTTATGAAAAAAAAGAAAAAATAAAGACTTTATCCCTATGATGAGGAAGAATTCTAGAAATGTGGCTACTAACTCCAAGAAAACTTGCAAGAGGTTTTAAGATTTTTTACTAATGTTTTCTCTAGCACTCCTAAGTGGGAGAAGGATTGTTGATATATTTAGGTAGTGATGTGTGTGAACACTCTAGGACCACCGGGGCACTTTTTTCCCTCTTTAGGAGGTTTTTTTCCCTCGGCTTATATATACGCCTATTGCCCTAACGGGATACTTATCTTTGTACATTCTAGTGGTAATACATTCAATATTGTGTGTTTTGCTCCAAGCTTCTTCTTCTTCCTTGTGCTATTCGTGTGCTTCCGCAGACTTCTAACTCCAACAATTGGTATCAGAGCAGGTCGCAGCTTCATCTAGGGCATCTCGATACCTCTCCGGTTGCGGTCTTAGAATCGCACGAAATTTGGTGAGCATACTCAGGGTGTTTCAGTTATCAAAACTGCTTTGCTTTGTGGTGCTGAATTTACGATCTAAGCTCGTTTCGGCCTTTGAACCCACTATCATAGCGCTTGTGCATGTTATTTCGCCTTTTTGTGACAAAGATATATACCTGTTTTGGTTCGCTAGTATAAGCATCTCGAAGTCTGCCTGGGTGTTTAGTACTGTTTGTAGTTTTGACCCATCTTCTCATGAGCAGTGCATGTCCTCAGTAGACTCATATGTTTGGTACTTTGATAGTGGGGCGACCAAACACATTACCTTGCAGGATAGTTTCTTCTCTTCACTTGAGCCTGCCTGTACAGGGAATATTGTTACATGCACCAAAAGGCAAAAACTATGCCAAAATGGCTAGTGCATACTTTGCGTGACACCAAATTAGATGCATCTCTATCATACCATACTCGTTCAGGCTCTCATAGTGCCTCTTTTGCATCAGATTGCTATGCTACGGCTGCATCTAGTCTATGTGATGAGACTGAACCTGTTTCGTCTGATGGAGCACAAAATTATGAACATTGGATGGCTACAATGCAATCTGAATATGATGCTATCATGAAAAATGGTACCTGGTCTTTATGTGACTTGCCTCCTGCAAGAAGGCCATTGACATTAAGTGGGTAGACAAGCCGAAGCATAAAGTTGATGGAATAGTTGACATGTATAAGGCTAGGCTTTTTGCAAAGGGTTATGCACAGGAAAGAGGCATTGATTTTGATGAAACCTTTGCACCTACTTGCCGAATGACCACTGTTTGTAGCATATGTGCACCTACAACTCATCATGGTTGGAATGTACATCAGTTGGACATTAAAACAACATTTCTGAATGGTGACTTGCATGAAGAAGTGTATGTTTTTTAGCCCCATGGCTTTGTGTAGTAAGGGCATGAAAACCAGGTGTGCAGGTTAAAGAAGGCATTATATGGTTTAAAGCAAGCACCACATGCTTGGTATGAAAAGATACATGCCTATCTGATTGCACATGGTATTGAGAACAGTCCAACTAAAAGCACCTTATATTTTAAGCATGCTAATAATGTGCTTCTGATCACTGTGGTGTATGTTGATGACATGCTACTCACTCGTCTTCATGAGAAGCATATTGCTAATTTCAAGTCTGATCTACATGCCTCATTTGAGATGTCTAATTTGGGGCATTTGCATCATTATTTGGGCATTCAGTTTATGCAAGTTGATGGTGGAATGGCTTTGTGTCAAACGAAATATATTGACATATTATTGCAGTGTTTTGGCCTTGAAGACTATACGCCTATTGCCATTCCTATGGAGACATGTTTACGATTGAGTCTTCATGATGCTGAATATGCACTTGATGCTATTCTCTATCAGTAGGCTGTTGGATGCTTGATTTACTTATGCATTACTTGGCCAGATATTCAGTTTGTTGTCTCACAGATGAGCAGGTTTATGCATTGCCCAGGTGTCAAGCATCGGCAGGCGGTTAAGCGCATATTTGGATACTTGAGTGGTACCCGGCTACTTGGATTGTTTTATCCCAAGGGGGGATCACTACCGCCAGATTTGCATGTTTTTTTTTTTTACTCTGACTGGGCTGGTTCCTATGACACTTGTGTGTCCACTAGTGGCTTTTGCTTCATGCTTGGTAGCTCATGTATATCTTGGTTGAGCAAGAAGCAGCCTACTGTGGCCACTTCCAGTTGTGAGGTTGAGTATAGGGCAGCTTTCACAGCGACTGTTGAGTGTGTGTGGCTCAGATGCCTTATGGCTGATTTGGGTGTTGGTCAGTCTTCTACCACCATGATCTTCATTGAAAGTCAGAGCACATTGGCAGTTGCGAGGAACCTTGTGTTCCATGCTCGCACTAAGCACATTGAGGTGCATTATCATTATGTCAGGGAGAGGTTCTCTGTTGGAGAGATCAGCTTGGCATATGTGCCCACGTAGGGGAACACTGCAGACCTTTTCACGAAGGCTCTGCCTAGGGAGAGAAGTTTGAAGCTTTCCGCAAAGCTTTGGGCTTACTTCCATTTGTGGATTGATTCCACATAGCTTGGCACATCCTTATACATGAGTGCCAGCTCCTTGTTCACCGCATCACTCCCAGGGTGGATTTGTTGATATATTTAGGTAGTGATGTGTGTGAACACTCTAGGACTACCGGGGCACTTTTTTCCCTCTTTAGGAGGTCCCACCCTCCCTTGTATATATGCCTATTGCCCTGATGGGCTACTTATCTTTGTACATTCTAGTGGTAATACATTCAATATTGTGTGTTGTGCTCCAAGCTTCTTCTTCTTCCTTGTGCTGTTCGCGTGCTTCTGCAAACGTATAACTCCAATAAGGACATCTAGAGGGCTAGAGCCACTATTTCTCATAAAAGAAAAAAATGGTTCCTAAAAGCTTGGCTACTTATTGGACCTACCCCTCACTTGTAGTGAACTTACAGAAACCATCAGTAAATTGAAACCTTGTAAGTCACCTGGCATTGATGGTCTACGTAATGAAATCTACATTGAGATGAAAGACTTTCTAACCCCCTTCATTCTTATGATTTGGATAGAGTCCGTTTCCAAAGGGATTCTTCCAGTTTGTGTTAACACTGAAGTCATTAAGCTTATTCGCAAGAGAGGCCCTAAAGAAGACCTCAATAACTAGAGACCCATAACCTCTCTTACTACCATTTACAAAATTTTTGCCTCCTCTTTTATCAGGAGAATCATCGCTTTAATGAATAGCATGATTCTCCCCGAGCAAAAGGCTTCATAAAAGGGAGATATATCCTTGATGCTATTATTTATTTATGGAAGGTTTTGAGTATGCCCAAGAGTCTAATAAGGACTTCTTCTTTTTCAAGATTGGCTTTGACAAAGCCTATGATATAATTGAGTGGGACTTTGTTTTTCGGTCCTTGCACGGCATTGGATTTGGGAAAAAGTTTATTAAGTTTTTTAGCACTCTATTTACAAAATTTTTGCCTCCTCTTTTACCAGGAGAATCATCCCTTTAATGAATAGCACGATTCTCCCCGAGCAAAAGGCTTCATAAAAGGGAGATACATCCTAGATGCTATTATTTATTTATGGAAGGTTTTGAGTATGCCCAAGAGTCTAATCAGGACTTCTTCTTTTTCAAGATTGGCTTTGACAAAGCCTATGATAGAATTGAGTGGGACTTTGTTTTTCGGTCCTTGCACGACATTGGATTTGGGAAAAAGTTTATTAAGTTTTTTAGCACTCTATTTGGTAATGCTTTCTTAAGAATATCCATTAATGGTGAGCTTTCTAATCATTTTAAAATTGTGAGATCGGTTAGGCAAGGTTGTCCCCTTGCCCCCCTTTTGTTTGCCATTGGTAGTGACGCTCTCAGCTGGTTAGTTAAGGATGCCATTGATCAAGGTAGTATTGAAGGTATTACCATACCTAATTTGGCTTCTAAGCTAGGGCTGCAAATGTACGCTGATGACACTAACATGATTATGAAAGCGGATGAAAAATCTACTTCCTCATTTCTTGAGTGCCTTAACGTGTCCTACCTTGCTAGTGGGTCTGTCGTGAACCACCACAAAAACCTCAAGTCTTCTAATGACCAGATCCCCAGTTGTGTCCTTAACCTTTAGAGTGAAATCATCCATAACGGTGAGATATTTCGTCTGCTCAGGATCCCAATGGGATTTAAAGTCTCCTTCAACCAGCAATGGGTCTAGATTGTCAACAAGTTCAAAATAAAGTATTCAACTAGGCTACAAAGTAACATCGACCATAGGGTTTTTCTTCTTAACCATTATATTCTGCCTTGCCTAACCTATTTCCTTTCTTGCTGGACCCCCTCAAAAAAACAATTAAATCAAGTCATCTCCTTAGTTAGAAGATTTCTGTGGAGTGGAGATATCAAGTCCCACAAATTTCCTAAGGTTGCCTAGAAAATTTGTTGCCTTCCCAAAAAAGAAGGAGGTTTAGGTATACATTATCCTTTGAAGATGGCATACAACTTAAGCCTCTAAATGGATCTTGAGATCGCTCCAGTCTAAAGAAGAAGTGTGGTCCACTCTTCTTAAAAGAAACATCCATACTTTTCACCTTAAAGACTACAAAGCTTGAGCTAACCATTCCATTTGGGATATTATAGTTTTCCGTCATACTTTTGTTCCTAATGGAAGTAATTTGTGTTGCAGGTATTGGAAAGCGTGGATGGAAGTCAAAAAGTCCTATATCATTTCTGATTGTTTCTCAAATAGCTCTTCTTTCCTTTTGTAGAAATCTTAATGGTACGGGTGGCTCACCCTATGGGAGAAAGCTAATCTTGGAATAAGAGAACCCAAATGCTTTAAATAGATCATCAAATAAGGGAGACAACTTTTGTTTAAAGAGATCCTCATTGGTGAATGTCCCAGATTAGATCTCCCTCTCTGGCAACTCTGGAGAGCTCATGCTCTTTGGACCATATGGACCACCAGAAATAAGAAGATCTTCCAGCTGAAAGATGGTTACAGAGAAGTCACTCACCTCTCTAGACTTAAGAAAATTGGAAACTTCAGTATAAAGGCAATTAGGGATGCTCTCCCACATGATTGTACTATTCCCAAAGCCACAAAAATTTATAAACCCTTGACTTGGAGGAATTATGCTCTTTAATTGTACTCTGAAGAAAGATATCTAAAATTTTTGGGCGCCTTCTTCCGCTGGGCTCCTCCCCTGTACATCTATAACCTTCCCTCACTTTTTTAATATATTTCTTGTTGTCTCAAAAAAAAAAGCATGCCTCTTCAAAAAAGGTTTTGCCCTTTCAAACCCTATCTGGTTGACGTTTTGGATTTCTTCAAACATTGGTTAAGACTCAAAACGCTACAAGAGAAACTGATTTGAAGCTCTCCTAAAATCGAATAAACGTCAACCCCCGCTGGCAGGGTTTGAATCTTTGCCCCGTCTCAAGAGGCCCAAAGTGTGCGTTTTTCTTTTTCGAAGGATCAGTTCCTAACTTCATTCTCCGATGTGCTTGAGCGGATGACTGAACGCTTTCAATTCAAGCATGTACTTGAAAGACATTTCTGACGCGTACCCTAATCCCTCACAGTAGTTCTAACTTCTACAGATACGATACTTTCACAGGTATTGCATATCATTTCTACATCTTTGTAGCCAACGTCGTATCATATCCCAAGTCGGCCTGCGCTATTCCAAACGCTTTAAATCGATTCTCCAAGAGTCAGAAGCCATGGCGCAATCCATGGATAGGACAGGCACGAGTTCTATAACAGTAACAGTTCAGCGATCTCCATCGCCACCTCCTGCCATCGCTGAAGCACCCCCGGCACCGCAGGTTATCACATTGCGACTTCGCAGGAAGAAGAAAGTGACTTGGAAGGAGGGTACCATTGACAACGAGTTTCTCAACAAGCGAAGCTCCAAGAAGTGCTGCATATTTCACAAAGAGAAGCCATTTGATGAGGATGGCAGTGACGATGAGGATGAACACGATGACCATTCTTGTCATGAAGGAGGAGAAGGAGCATGCAATAATCCTCAGAGTTCTAACACCAACGAAGTAGGATGCTCTCATCCAGATAATTCTTCTTGAAATCATCAGATACTTCCCATCTTTCTAGTGTGTATACTTACACGGATGATACGAGCTCCTCTTCAGGTGTTTTCTTGTGTTTACATCTGATGTTGGAGCTCCGATGTTGGAGCGTTTGATTCCAGAATCCTCCATGCGTCGTAAAATGTAACTTTCATCAGCCTGTAGGGGGTTCTTGTCTTTAGGATCCATGATTGACGAAAATCTGGGGTCCTCTCTGAAAGAGAATGAATTTCGATATCGATTGTGGCCTTTCTTTGCGTAAATTTGTGATAAGTCCCATAGGGCCTGATTACATCTAGAAAAACCTAGAGTGCTTTGATAAAGCTTGGAATGGCAGGAGTGTCACTTGTTATTCCAAAGAAATCATTTCACGTCTTGCTTCCTTGATGGATGTACACTGGAATTTACTTTTTAATACAGTCGAAGAACATCATTATCATTGTTTTTTATGCAAATGGTTTTTCTGTAGTAAATGGTTGATTTCATATGAACATGGACATTCAACAAGAGATTAATTGTTCACAGTACTCTGGATAAATATTTGATGCGTAAGTTTTTCCCAGAAGATATGGTATATTTTTCAAATTAGCATGGGTGCATATTTGTGGGACATTCATTTCAACTCTGAACTATTATTGGTCATGTATGCTCGAGTACTCCCGAGGAAAAAGATTTTCTTATGGGAGGGATGTTTCAAAGGATTCTTCTACTTGTGCTTGACGACAAAGGCATTTTTACATATTTGTTGAAAAATCCATACTTTATGTAGTTTAAGTGGTATGAACATGTATTCGAGTGTATGCATTTGTCTTAGTTTGACTTTCCTCTTTGCATGTTCCACTTGTATACTTTGTATCATGAATTGTAAGTTCGGTTGCTTAGCTCAAGGTAGTTTCAGCAATTGAGTACAAGTTGATTTTTGTAAGGCAAGTGGCATAGAGAGTGGTGATACAATAATATTTATTTTGTTTTTGAGATTTTGGGCACTTCTTTGGACAATAGGTTTAAGGAGCTGAAGTTTTCATGACTTGAGGGTTGCAACATAATGACATTCACAAACGAAGTGCCTTACAAACAAAAAGTTCTTCTCATGTGCCAATACAGCCGGAGGGCAACACACTTCATTTGTCCTTCATTGCTCTTCATTTGCACGTGTGCATAATGCATTGTCCATAGAAGAGTCTCTCGTTTGATCATTAGGTTGCTATATGCAGACGAAATCTTACACATTAAGACATGCAAGATTTATCAAAAGATAATGGGCAGGAAAATTAAAGATGTCTTCAGTGTGAGCATCTAGTGATGACGTTTATCATTTGAAGTTACAAAGCATAACAATGGCAAAATTCCAATGCACATTGGACAGGCCACAATAAAATTATCAATAAATACAATGAGCAATGAACAATGAGCTTGGAAAGTAGCATATGGATAGTCAAGTTTGACATGCATATCACAATAAATTAGGTCATGTGTGACCAAAAGACGTGTTCACTACAAAAGCATGGGATTTGAGAACAGAAATTCCATAGATACCAGAGTCTATATTCATTGCAAAACATGACATAGAAAATACATAAAGTGATAACAATAAATGATGAACAATCATATTAAATCTTGATACAACATAGTAGAACTCATAAAGACTATAAGTAAACACTAGCTAGTAGACTGAGTGGCTAATTCTACATGTTTGCATGTTGAAGATGACAAAAGAATGTTTCCAAAGGAATCACGTGTCTGTCATCCTCGAACTTGGGCTTAGGGCACCTCTTATGCAAGAAAACCCCTCCCTTAGGGGTTGAGGTTATGTTCCTCCCCCTCCCTCACCGGGCTGCCATCTCCTTAGCATCGCCTATCTGCCCTATATGTTTCCCATGCTGAAGAGTATCCAACCCATTTTGCTGTAAATTAAAATTTTTTGAAGTAGTGCCGAAGTTGGGAGCCAAGGAGCGAAAGTGCTGGAATTGTTGCCAAGGAGCCCAAGTGCTGAAGTTGGGCGCCAAGGAGTCAAAGTGCAAGAATTGGGCACTTGGGCCAAGGGGCCCAAGTGCTTGAATTGGGCGCCAAGGGGCCCAAGTGCTTGAATTGGGTGCCAAGGAGCCCAAGTGCTTGAGTTGGGCGCCAACACGTTACACGCCCAGGTGCTGAAGTTGGCGTCGAGATGCCGAGGTGTTGAAGTTGGGGGCCAAGACGTCCAGATGCTAGAGTTTGGCCTAGATGCCGAGGTGTTGAAGTTGGGCACCGAGACTCCCAGATTCTGGAGTTGGGCGCCAAGGCGTCCAAGTGCTAGAAAAGGGCGCCTAGATGCCCATATTCATCAAGAGACAAACCCTGGCAAGGCGACAACGGAAGAACAGACAAGGCGGCCAAGTGGACTCCAGCCACTCATCACTACAAGACAAAGTCTGGTACTGGCAGCGGTGCTGACAATTGAAACTGCCTAGTGCATTAACTGCCCATTACCCTTATGTAACAGACCTTATGTAAGAGACCTCTCATCTTGTAACCTATCCCTCACCTATAAAAGGAAGAAGCCTCTAGAGAAGAAGGGATACATGGGAGATGCGATTCAGATGAGATAGGAGTTGCCTACAGCTGATAGAAATCTGGGAAGTGTGATTGTAGGCTTAGAGCTCGTGGAGACACTAAGAGGTCTATCTTGCTCATTGTCTTGTGCCCTGTATGACAAATGGTATGAATAGTTGATGTTGCAGTCTCGTGTCACATTGGGTTGTTGTCTTGTGTTATATTTTGCCGTTATATTCGGTTGTTGTCTTGTGTTATTTTGTTGTTGGGCTATACCTGTTGTTCTGATTCGTCACTCATTATGTCTCTTATTTTTGTGTCTATCTTATAAGTATAGATTGAAGTGGTGATAAGTACCTAGTAATCTGGGTGTTAAGTGTATATCCTTTAATGTGCTCCAAGAGGAGTGCATTTTGCATTCCTTGCACCCACACACTTCACAATTCACCATCCACATTTGTCCCCTGTCAATTCTGCCCCCCCATATGGGGCATTGAGCCTCAGAAAGGCCTGTTCCTGGCTTGGCCCAACTCCACCAGCCATACAAATCTCCCTTCTGCCTATTCCAGCCCTTTCTGCCCCTGTTTGACACATGTGGTGGGGTATTGAACAACTGCTTCCTCTATCCTTGGAGTTTTCATGGATGGAAAACAGCCTCTTTGGCTATGATACATGTGGAGGTCCATGCAGTAAATCACACGTCTGAAGGGGGTTACTTGGGATAGGGGTGACTTCACCAACAAAGCTCCCCTTCACCCACTCACACCCAAGGGCCGTGCCTGTTACTTTCTTTTGATCCATGCAATAGAAATCAAAAGCCATGGTTTCTAGCAAGGTTGTAGTTGGAGTGAACTAGTCATCCAGCCACCTACCTACATGGAAACCATGAAAAGAGAGGGTCTTGTGTTATCCAACTGTGGGCTTGCTAGAATTTTAGGTTTAGGCATCATTAAATTTCTGATCTGTAATTATTTAAGGACTTTATTCATCATTCATTGTCTGTATTCTTCATTAGATTAGGCTATGGACAAAAAGGCAATGCTGGTCAAATATGATCAAAATTATGATCAGAAATAGTAATAAATGACAAGTTGAGATAATCACATATGATTGAAGCACTCAAAGAGAGCTTTCCATTAACAATACTTGCATATCCAACTATTTTAAGGTCATTAAAATGTAAACCCTAATTTTCTAATTTTATACCTAAAAGCACATGCTTCTAATGTGCTACATGTCAATATCTTGTTTAAAGTTATGCGACATGCCACATGGCAAAAATAAAGCTAAGAGATTTTAGAATGAAGCTAAGAAAAGCAATATAAAAAATATCAAATGCCTAAGTTAGTCCTTATGCGCAAAAGTTGCTTTGATTATGTGTTTTTTAGGTGGGCAATCTTAACTATATGAACACATGCCCTATGGTGTACACAATCATCTCTTCTACCCATACATTTGAGTATATGCTGTTGGTCTTGTACTCTTGGAGGAGAGGTGAATCACATGTCAACTCATCTACTCATGCATTGGGGGTGTGATGCTTCTCTTGGCATGGAAATTCTTGGAGAGTTTGTACACTCTTGATGAAGAGTTGGGCATGCCTTGTCCCTTACCTTTACTTGCTCACTTTGGTATTGATTGATTGTGAGTATTTCTTTGTTATCATATATTAAGCAATAATCTTGTACACATATTTCGTTATAGAAGCATATGACTTTTTGTTTACATTTTGTGTATTCTCTTGAGTTTGTGTGTATGTCCTCTCATGTGTGTTACTATTTTTCTATCTTGGGCTTTCATTTGCTAATGGGGCTTGCATGTGCCCCCCTTGCACCTTCCTCTTGTTGGAAATGTTCCATACCACCCTATGCAAGAGAGAGAGAAGCATGTCAAGTTTAGCCAACTCGGCTCCATGAGCTTTGCTGGTTTTGGGCACATTGACTTGTCTTCTCCATACGAGAAGAGAACTTCTTTAATACCAATGTCAGATCCTTCAAGATCCTCCTCGAAAGACAAGTCAAGACACAAGTCATATTCACAAACAATAAAAGGGTGGAGATTAGACTTAGCTTCTAGTCATAGGGTCAAAGGGGCCAATCCACGAGCTTAGAACCTCAAGTCAAGAGGGAAGCCATCTCCCAAGGATTGGTGTCCCATATCACCAGCCCCCCTCCCTGCTCCCAAAAAACCAAGAGTTGAAGTGCTCATGCGAGGAATATCTCACAAATGAACCCATAGGGCCTATCTATAGACTCACTTTGAAGAGGTGGCCAAATTCATTTTGGGCAGTTTGTTTGCACTTGGTCAGACACTTAATATAAGTGCCCATCCAGATGTTCTTTTGTTTTGGGATGCAACAACTAGTATATTTGATGACGAGTCCATAGAGAATGACTCTGTTGATGACATTGCATAGTCATCTTAGTTTGAATAGTATAACTGTGTACTTTATGAACATAGAGTGATAGTGATTATTTGTGTCATGGATGTATCACTTTATCATGTTTAATCTATATTTTGTTATGATTCATGACATGTTTTTATCTTTTTTGTACGAGGCATGACATCCATATATGTATTTTGCTTGTTATGTAGTGGAATGTCTGAGATTCCTGGTTCATTTTGAAATTTAAATTTTTTGTTTAGGCATGACATTCATATATGTATTTTGCTCTTTATGCAGTGGAATGTCTGAGATCATTATCTTAAATGATTCATGGTCCATTTTGAAACTTGAATTTATTGTTTAATGCTAAGTCTGAACTTCTACATGTCATGCCTAACTTGTAAATCTGTTTAAGTTATAACAATGATCCATGCTGCAGGCACACATGTCGTGGCATGTATTGTCTTTGATAAGGTAATAGATGAAGTTTCTTATGCCTTGTTAGCCCTACAAGAAGGTACAGGAGTGTTAGATATGCATTATTAATGGATTTAAAAAAGAATTGCGAAGGAATATTACACTCATTTTTTATTTCCACTTTTTTTGTACTCTTCTGTATTAAATGTTAGAAAACCTGTTTTTAAAACTCATTTTTAAAAGTCTTTGTACTATATTTGTGATCTCTATTTAGAGCTTAAAGAAATCGATTATAGAGTTTCTCACTTATGCTCACACAACATTGTGCAAGGAAGAAGTAAGGGAAGATCCAGTGCACATAGAAGTGCAAGAGTTTCAACTCCAAGTATGCCTTTTACTATGACATATGTGCGATGATGCATAGGAAGTGGCTCTCTTGTGGCATCAACTATGGAGAACATGGCTAATGATGTACCTACTTTTGAAGTTCTTAGAGAATCAAAATGTGATAGATGAAGGCAGTATGCTTAGTGATTGGGTTATGGCATGATGCTTTCTTGTGATGAAGATGATATTCATGTGACTGAGGAAGAAGATGAAGTTTGAATAATGAATATTGAAGAGTATCATCTATGATTTAATTCGTGAAGTATTATTTATTTATGCAACATGTCATGTGAACAGTCAGATTTTGTCGTTGATTATTGACTATAGTTGTTTTACATTTATCTTTTTATTGTAATATGTCAATGTGAAATCTTGAAGAATTATAATTTCACATTCTATGGAATTATAATTTCATATTCTTTAATGTGTATGTTTTCATTGTCTGTTTAAAATTTATTATAATTTGTGTATCTGTCGAATTACATATCTTTATGTTGAATAATAAATGTTCATGAAGTATGAGCTATGAGTCATGTGTCAATGTTTCACGTCTCTTTTCAGCGTATTATGCAATGTTAAAATTTTGATTTTAGTAGCACCTACTTATCAAAGCTTCATATGCTTGGCATACTTTTTTATTGTATTGGAGTTTCAACAATCGACCTCTTTCTTGCTTTTTAGTTCTATTTTAAATGTCAATTGATGATTGCATAGAGTATACATGTACATGACTGATCATTGATAAGATATACATTATGTCGTCATTTATGTATGTATGTGTAATGGGGTAATAAACATAATGTATGTGCTATATTATCTATGCATTATGTAGTGCTATGTATGATGGATTATGCATCTATACATTGTGCACTTAACATACACTATTAGCATTAAAAAGTGTACTTACTTTATTTTTGAATGTAACGTCATCAAATGCAGATTTTTTTGAAGTTGTTTTAACCTATGCATCATTGTAGTACATGAATTAAACGAATGCCATTGTACAAGACCGCTGATGGCAAATATGTTAAATGGGCAACCCTACCTGCAAGATTACAAGATGGATAATACTAGCACATAAAAGTGGTCCATTTTTTGGAAAATGGTAAAAAAGATGGTCAAAAGTTAACCACATATTTTTTTGGTGCTCCACAACAGCTATCCAACCATATATAACATTTGTGTGTTTGGGTAAAATATCATGGTCAAATACCGATCCGTAATTTTCAGTTTGTGTAAAAAGCACACATTATAATATGACATGTGTCGAAATCTTATGTAATAGATCCTATGGCTATAATTATGCCATGTGGCAAATTAAAAAAAAAACTATGCCAGCCTAATAAAGCTTAGGTGGAGAAATATATGGCTAAGCTTTTTGCGATAAAGTAGCACGTACTTATCAAAGCTTCATATGCTTGGCATACTTTTTTATTGTATTGGAGTTTCAACAATCGACCTCTTTCTTGCTTTTTAGTTCTATTATCTTTTAAATAAATGTCAATTGATGATTGCATAGAGTATACATGTACATGACTGATCATTGATAAGTATACATTATGTCGTCATTTATGTATGTATGTGTAATGGGGTAATAAACATAATGTATGTGCTATATTATCTATCCATTATGTAGCGCTATGTATGATGCATTATGCATCTATACATTGTGCACTTAACATACACTATTAGCATTAAAAAGTGTACTTACTTTATTTTTGAATGTAACGTCATCAAATGCAGATTTTTTTTAAGTTGTTTTAACCTATGCATCATTGTAGTACATGCATTAAACGAATGCAATTGTACAAGACCGCTGATGGCAAATATGTTAAATGGGCAACCCTACCTGCAAGATTACAAGATGGATAATACTAGCACATAAAAATGGTCAAAATTGGTCCATTTTTTGGAAAATATTAAAAAAGATGGTCAAAAGTTAACCACATATTTTTTTGGTGCTCCACAACAGCTATCCAACCATATATAACATTTGTGTGTTTGGGTCAAATATCATGGTCAGATACTGATCCGTAATTTTCAGTTTGTGTAAAAAGCACATTATAATATGACATGTGTCGAAATCTTATGTAATAGATCCTATGGCTATAATTATGCCATGTGGCAAATTAAAAAAAAAAACTATGCCAGCCTAATAAAGCTTAGGTGGAGAAATATATGGCTAAGCTTTTTGCGATAAAGCATGAACGAAAGCAACTTTTGTTAGGGGAACAATAGAGTGTGTCCTCTAACTAGACTGGACAAGATTTTGGACCTATATTGATTACGATATGACCCATGCAAGGGAAATAATACAAGAATATACAACCATTACAAGAAGTCCCACAATCCGAGATTGATAGGTATGGATAACTAGAGTAGACAGGATACAAGAGTTACAGGTAAGTCTCACAATATCTTTGAATTTCTATAGAGGTAGGGGCTGGCGACTGATGCCTTTCATCTACCCTCTGCTGCCTTGATGGCTGGAACCTCCCATCCTACTTCAGCAGGAGAGGGAGGAGCCCCTAGGAGACTGCAGATGATAGATGAGCAAGGGTGAATCAGGGGGGGGCTACATGGGGCCAGCTGCCCTTTTTGTCTGTTGAGGACCATAAGAGCTTCGGAAGGGAATCCCAACAGAGGTGGCTGATCACAACAAGAGGAATCTACCTTAGCACCAAGCAGCCACTGCCTCTAGTGAAAGAGGAGGGGAATGCCTCATAGGGGTCCTGGCTGGAGTACAGGGCAGCAAGGACTGCTGATTAGTTAACGCAAGTGGGGTGCCCAGGTGGTAGGTTGAAGCTGAGCCTGGAAGCTCAGGCAGTTAGGAATAGATGAAAAAGGAGGGGTCAATTCCACAAAGGAGAGGGAGGAAATGACATGGAATAGTGTTTCGTCTCTGCCCTTTTCTGACTTTTCTTTCCAAACGGGGGGGGGGGAACATAATAGACAGCAGTGAAGAGGCCTTCTATTTTGGTGAGAGATGACCTGCTCCATGATAGAGCAAAGGGACTCCTGCTGGTCCTGATTAATGGAGATATCCCAATGCTGTGCAAGACAGCCTGCTAGAATTCCAGGCGCAGCCCTTCCTTGAGCAACAAGGGCCTGCTTGTGCAACAAGCCTCCACAAAGGGGGTCCAATAGGTGTGTGACACATGGCAGCCACATGGCAAAGATAACAGCTACAATTGCCTCAGCAGCCAGCGCCAGAAATTGCAGCTGCAAGATGAATATAGAAAGGAATAAATGACTGTCTGAGAATAAATGTGAATTGAGAGAAACTAGAAAGTTTTAAAAGCTTTCTAAATTAAGTTCAGGAGGTGGCTGACGAATAGAGGAGGTGGGCTGATTTAGAAAAAAAATTATAATTAGAGGCTTTTCTTCTCTCATTTGACACATTTCCTATTTGCCAAACTTGCACTCAAGGAGGAACAAAGTCTCCTCGTATAGCATCAGCCTCGCTATCTACCTTCAGCCTCTCCACCCTCTCCTTCATCATGGAGATGCTCTCAGCCTAATACATATGATGGCTTTGAAGTCTACGCACCTCCCGCACTCGGAAGTCACCATGGAGACTGTGCACCGTTGTTCCTTCCTAAACCTTTTTGAGAGGACAAAAAGAAATGCGAGGAAGGTGCTATCAGTGATTTTCTGTCCAAGTGGATGGGCGTTTTCAACATGTATGGATTTGTTGATGCTCAACGCATTGGCCATCTCCAACTCATGTTGAATGGACGAGCATATCCTGGTGGGTTGCTCTCAAACCTCAACCGACTACATAGAAAGAATTTTAGATGGTCTTTCATGCACACTTTGTGCAGGATGACATAATGGAGGTGTACAAGAGGCTGTTCTGGTGCAAGATGGGGAGGGGGTCCTTGGACTCTTATTCACAGGAATTTAGAGCTTGTACCCACCAATAATCCAATTTCCCGACAACCTTATAGGTTCATACAAAAAGACCCAGGATGAGTTTGCCGGGCAAATACAAGTCTATCTTTAGAAGGGGTTTATTGAGCCTAGTAGATCTCCATGGGACACACGAGTTCTTTTTATGAAGGACTTGCAAAAAAGGATAGGGGGATGCATTTTTGTGTCGATTACAAAGGACTCAATAAAGTTACCATAAAAAGCAAGTATCCGTTATCTAGGATGGATGACCTTATAGATCGAATCTTAGGTGCATGCTATTTCATCAAGGTCGATCTTAGGTCCGGTTAGCAATAGATACAGATACACTCTGACGATGTCTCGAAGATCATGCTTCGAACATGGTATGGACATTACCAGTTCTTGGTTTTGCCGTTTGGCTTGATCAATGCACCTGCCACCTTCCAATAGATGATGAGTGATCTTTTCGTCCATATAGTGGATAGTGGTGTTCCTTGATGATATCTTGGTATATAGAAGGACCCGAGAGGCTCAAAAGACATCATTTATAGCTCGTTTTACACATTTTGAAACGAGAGTGATTGTGTATGAAGCACAATGATTGTATGTGAAACACAGTAACTGTGGATGTTTTGACACTCATCTACTTGATCTTGGTTATATCATCACAATAGATGATATTTGTATTGACCATGATAAAGTTAGGGCCGTGTTGGATTAGCCTATTCTCCATACTATCCACTAGGTGAAGCCTTTTTTGGGATTCATTGGCTACTTTCGAAGGTTTCCACAACATGCTAGTTCACCAATTCAATGGATTAAGGAGCTTGATCAGTGTCTTCGGACACTGAAAAAGCTAGTTACTACTGCTCTGATGTTGCAGATAGTGGATCAAGCTAGATCATTCATTGTGAAAACAGATGCCAGTAATGTGGCTATAGAGGTTTCCCTGTTTCAAGACAACATAGAGGCTGATTTCTAACTTTCTCTTAGGGTGCATTGCTGAGATGACCACCACTTTAGTGGGGTCCAATTTGGATAAGGTAGCTCGAAGAGCTATGGTGGTCGCTCCACTCGACAACTGGCCTTAGACGGAAAGATAATAAAAAAGTTTTCCATTAGTAATCGATTATTTTTTACATAGAGAAGGGTGTGTGTGCCTGGCGAGGATGAGTCGGATGACATATGTCTCCATAGCTTGTATGAGTGTCATGACGCACCGAGTGCGAGACTCTTGGGCATACATCGTACTTTGGCTATGGTAAGTCGGTTTTTTTATCGGCCATGCATGAGGATCTTTGTTGAGAGGTGCGGGCGTGAGTGGTTTCAATGCAAGCTTAATAAGGTTGAGCGATTGAGACGAGCAAGACTTCTCCACTCGTTATAAGTCCCCCATAGCAAATGGTCTTCCATTTCTATGGACTTTGTGATTGGGTTCTTGAGGACTGAGTGGTCATGATGTCATTTGGGTCAATTGTCGACCGATTCACGAAAATGGAGAGGTTTATATCGATGCGTTTCACCGTGAAGAGCTATGAGTTAGCTCATCTCTTTGTGGAGCATCTGTATAAACTTTATGGATTACTTGAGGAAATTGTTAGCGATCGTGATTCTAAGTTCATTAGCAATTTCTGGAAGATTGTCTTCTAGACACTAGAGGCTCGATTGAGCATGTCTTGAATGAATCATCCGAAGACTCATGGACTGACAAAGAGCACGAATTAGACTATGGAGGACATGCTGTGTGCACATGTCTCCCGATGACAATCTAATTGGGAGCATTACCTTCCCTAGATTGAATCCGTTTTTATGAGTACTAAGCATTTGGCTACAAGTTATAGCCCGTTCATGCTGATTTCCTGTTATGAGCTGAGATCACTGCTTGCTACTTGACTCATAGGCATGCAGACTCGGTCTCCGGCTGATTTCTTGTAGGATATGCAAGAAATCTTATAGACTGCAAAGAAAAGCATAAAGAAAATTATTTTCTCGTTATTGTAGTCCATTCTAGATCACAAGGAAGGTGATTGGTGTATCCTATGAGCTAGATCTCCCTTGAGGAATCACTATTCACCTGTGTTCCATGTTAGTCGCTTGAAAGAACTTGTACAGGATGATATAGTGATGCCTCCGGAGGAGATTCTTGCTTTGGAGGACAACGCTTGATTTATTCCATTCGAGTCAGATGTTGTTCTTGACTAGAAGGAGAAGAAGTCTCATAGGTCTTCCTACCCTGAGTATTTGAGAAAGTGGAAGCACCAAATGAGTCTTCCACGACTTAGGGGTCAGTGACCCAGTTTGTAGCACTGACCCAGTTTGTAGCTATTGTCCAGCCAGGAGGTGTCCTTTCGCTGCAGTGTGAATTGGGTCATTTCACTTGAGTCCTATAAATAGGACTCAAGACCTCTCATTTTCATGCTTGGCATTTGTGAGGACTAGACTCATAGCCTTGCATGGCAGAGCCTCGTGACCTGTTTCAATGGGGGATTGGTGGTATGGGACACCAGTCCTCTGGAGGTGGCTGCATGTGGCGTGTTGTAGTCTCCTAGGCTTGGGGTGAGCCCGTATTGGCTCTACGGTTCGAGGTGAGTATGATGTCCTCCCTTCTATTTGTTTGTGGATTTGGTTTGTGTCTTGACTTGTCATTAGGGAGGATCTTGGAGGATCTAACATGCAATTCTCTAGGGAGGTTACAAATGATGATATCATCAATGATATGCACAAGGCAAAACAGGGCCTCTAGATGTTGAAACAGGGCATGTAGACTCTCGTTCCTAGGGTTTTGGCACGTTTCGAACATGATTATACTATTCGATTTTTCGAATTCTCCATCAATTCTAAGCTATGGAAAACTCTCATGAAATCTATGTTAAAAAATAAAGAAGCAAGGTCGTATATATTTTTGCAAAAAAGGATTTTCTTCAAATGGAAGGAAAATACAAAAATGAAAAATGGAAGCATTTACTTTAGCAAGTAGTGGAGATCAAAAGAGAATCAAATCCAAAAAGCTGAACGGGAAGAGGAGCGGCTACTCAAAGTAGTGGAAGAGTTATGGAGAAGAGCTCTCAAACTCATCATGAGAGTTTTTGGTCACTTGGCTATAAAAGAGGCAAGGGAGGACACTCAAGAATAGAGGAAGAAGGCGTGGAAGTCCCCTTGTAGGTAGTTCATTTGGTTTGAGTCATTTCGTTCTCCTCAGTTTCATAGAATATGTCCAGCCGCATACCAATTTTTGGGTAGCCTACTTATGAGAGTCATATCTCTCAATGTATGTATCCATTTTTAGAGTTTAAACATTCGTTGGAAAGCTTATCTTGAATAGTTCCTCTACCTAGAACGGTTTTATCAAATTTGTTATGCTTTGTGAGTTATTCAGTTTTTAGTGAAGTCCAGTTTTCAGCGTAACTGAGTGAACAGGAAGCCTGTTTTGAGGCAAAGAGTTGCCAAACCAAAACTATTCCAAATTGGGTGTTTGATAGCTCATTTGAAAGCTATAAGTGTCTAGTTTGAGTGACCAAAGTTTCAAGTTCATTGCATTTTTCAGTTGATACCAGTTTTCATTTGAAGGTTCAGCTGTTGTTAAAAGTCTTGATCCTGAGAAGGTCTTCTACACTTTCCGCTGCGAATAGGAGAGGAATTCTCCAACAATTGGTATCAGAGCATTGGAGCTTGAAGAAGCAAAGTATTGGAGCTGAAGTAAAGCAAAGGAGAAGCTACAAATTTATTTTCTGGAATCAGTATCTCCTGCCGAATCTGAGTCACAGTATCCACTCTGAGATGATCCTTCACCGTAAAGAATACCATACTCAATGGTTCCTTTGACATACTTGAGTATCTCCGTGTATCTCCGTACATGCCTTCCAATGAGTTAGGCACAACTTATTAGAGAACTTGCTTACTACACCAACAACATAAGAGATATCCGGTCTGCAACTACACAAGTAGATGAGACTTCCAAATAGTCTCTTGTATCTTCCAACATCCACAGGTGATGAAGTATCTTCAATAGATAATTTTGTGTTGACCTCCATCGGTGTAGAAATTTCCTTGCAATCCTCCATGTCGAATGCCTTTGACAACCTCACATAGTTTTGTTGCGAAATAAAGATGTTTGTTGTTTCCTGTCGGAATTCAAGACCCAAGCAATAATGCATTAAACCCAGATCCGTCATTTCAAATTCTGAACTCAAGGCATCTTTCGTTTGTTTAAGAAGTGCATCATCATTCCCGGTAATTACAAGGTAGTCTACATGGAGTACAAGCACAATTGTCTTCCCTCCTATTTTTAGAGCATACAAATTAGCATCAGAAGCACATCTTTTGAATCCTATATCAAAAAGATACCTATTGCTGGTACCATGCTCTCGGGGCTTGTTTCAGCCCATATAATGCCTTTTTAAGCTTACATACTTTGTTCTCTGAATGGGAAGCCTCAAACCTTGGTGGTTGAGACATATATACCTCCTCCTTGAGGTATCCATTCAGGAACGCTGATTTGACATCCATGTGGTATATTGCCCATTGTTTATGTGCAACCACAGCTAGTACTAGCTGAATAGTAGTGATTCTTTCTGTCGGGGCAAACGATTCACCGAAGTCAATGCCTTCAACTTGGGAATAGCCCTGTGCAACAAGTCTAGCCTTGTACTTCTTCAAAGTACCATTAGCCTTGTATTCTAGCTTCCAGATCCACTTGGTGCTGATGACCTTCCGCTTTGGAGGTCTCTTCACGAGCTTCGAAGTTCCATTCTTCATAATATTGTTGTATCTGTTTGCATAGCAGTTCTCCAATTCGGATCTTGGAATGCTTCTTCTACATTGGTCGGCTCCCTTGTTCACCGATAATCTCAGCCATCTGAGGATGATGCTTCCTTTTCTTTTGTAGAAGAGCTAGTTCTTGGGCCAAGTTCATAGTGGATTACTTTCTTGTCTGATGATAGAGTGGAAGATCTCTTTTCCTCTTCCACCGCATGTGGCTACTCCTCTTTGAACACCACATCGTGATCGCTATGATCTTCTCTGCCTCCGGTTCATAAAGCTTGTAAGCTTTCTTCTTTTCACTGTGCCCTATGAAGATACATTTGGTGCTTTTTGGTTGAAGCTTGTTCCTTTCTTTATCTGGAATGTGTACATAACACTCACTTCCAAATACTTTGAAATGGGAAACAGAAGGCTTTCTACCAGTGTAGGTCTCTTGTGGAGTCTTTCCATCAAGTGCCTTAGTGTAGCTTTGATTTAGGATGTAAGTAACAATGTTGATAGCCTCTCCCCAAAAATGATTAGGGCAATCCTTTTCCCTTCAACATGCACCTAGCCATCTCCATGATGGTTGGGTTCCGGCAGCAACAGCATTCTGTTGAGGGCTATGCACCACTGTGAGTTCATGCTTGATTCCTTTGCCCGTGCAGAAATCATCAAACTCTGTTGACGTGAACTCACCACCACCATCCGTCTTGAACTTCTTCATCTTCTATATGTAAAGTAGAACTTGTAGGCTTGTGGTCACTGCAACAAAACTCGATCGGTATTCTAGAACATCAATAAAAATAGATTGATGCAAAACAGACGAATTGCAGCTTGATAAGTTCACAAAAAATTTTGCTTAATTTGAGCTTGAAGTTATGATTGAAAAATACTCAGAGCAACAACACTGTTACAAATTGAGAAAAGATTGGGAAAAGATTGAGAAAATTCCTATTAATGAGAAAATCTCATGTTTTTCTCAATTTAATGTAGAAAATGACTTGAAATTTTGTAAGCATAAACTACACAGTGATACCTTTCCAATGAATGCTTAATTACTAGATTTGGAGCTCTGTAGAGAGAGCAATAGCCTCAGCAAGTTGATTGTGTTTGAGTAAGAAGGAGCAGAGAAATGAAGCAGCAAGACAATAATGGCCAAAGTATATGTATATTAATTTCAACAATCTAATGTCCACCCTAACTTAAAATTGTTCTTAAACCTTCACATGACCTCCTATGCGACATCCAAAAAATCTGATGAAATTTTAGTTACTTAGGATATCAATTCCATAACCTTGAGGACTCATGCACTTGTACAAAAAGGGAGTAAAATTACTAAAATAGCCTTTGGAAATGTTTCGAATAGGGTATTTTTTTATGATTAATTTGGCGAAATTAAAAGGGAAATTGAAAATTTTTGGGCTCCACTTGGGATGAGGTTGACTTTCCCAACTCCATGTAACTCCTTAGCTTCACTTTGACATGACCCCCAACCATCTTATCATCCTTTTTATCTTCATTTGTAACCACATTTGTGAGTTTCTCCTCCAACAGGGTGTGCTAACTCTTCTGTGGTTGTAGTCTTATCGTCATCAATAGAAATATCATTATATGAAACTATATGGCCTAGATTATTTCCTTGTTTGACCATAAAGACCACTTCTTGGGGCTTAAGCACATCTTATATTCCCTATATTTTTCAAAGATCTATTGTAACTCAAGAATGTGTGCTCTTTTTTATTTGAGTGCTAAGAAATATCATTAGTATATACTTCTAACTTATTTCAAAGAAATTCCATAAAAACATGGCATATCATCCACTCAAACGTGGCAAGAGCATTAGTGATGCCAAAATCTAACATCATAAAGGTATAAATGCCCTAGTCAGTTGTGAAATTCATCCTGTGTTGATCCTTAAAAGTGATAAGTACTGGATAAGAGCTTGAAAATCCATCAAGGAAGTTTTACACTTATTTCCAACAAACCTTTCTAGCAGACATTTGATAATGGGTAGTGGGTAGCTATCCAAGATAGTGGAAGCATTAACTTTATTTCTGTTGATGCACACATGCAACTTATCATTCTTAAGAGGCTGTCCTAGAATCTGGCCAATTCTCAAAAGATTATTCCAATTAATGTTATTGTTTTGATTGTGGATTCCAGTAGAAGTGTTACCACTACATCCCCTCTACAGGTAGTGACTAGAGCCCAAGCTTTACAAAAGAGTATAGGGATAGATCAAGATAAGAAGTTGGATGGAAGTGAGTGAGAGAGCATAGCTAGAAAGAGAACTAAACCTTGGAAGGATAGCCATGAGAGAATGAAGAGACAATGGGCGAGAAAGATGAGCGAGTTAGAAGAAAGCCCCAAGGAAATGAAAACAAAACTGATAGAGATTGTATCTCAAACACATTTTCAAATCCCACCTCCATCATCTCATCAAAACTCCCTATCCATAGCACCACCATGTAGAGCAGGATTGGTACTAGCGGTTGCTACTCTTAAAGACTTGGACACGATGTCCAAGGCTTATTAGGCCGAACTTCAAGAAGGTCCGAATGTGACAGAGCTAGAAAAGTATTATCCCAGAGCAAACCTAGAGATTGAGAGAACTAAGGTTTGCATAAAAATGGTGTAAATAGTTCAAGCTATATTCGATGCAAGCAATCTTTTCAATCATGCTAACTGAGCAAAGTCACAATTACATTTTCAAGGACTATTAGAGAGGTTAGAGTGGTTGAAAGCTAAGCCTAAGGCTTTGACTACACAAGAGACTCAGATTAGTAGAGGTGATAGGCTAAGCTTACCCCTTAAGGAAGTGTATGTTCCTAATTCTATGAATGATGGAATTCCCTCTTCTGTACATCATTATTGATAGGAGTTATTAAGAGAGATTCAAGAGGAGACATGGGCCAGAGAGGGTGAGAACACTCCTCCTATTGAGATAGAGGATTATAGTCATGATCAATTCCCTCAGTACATTCTATCTATCTATGCGGAGCAAGAGGATATGCAATCAAGTGAGCAATTAGACTTTATAATCCAATTCCTTGTAGGAATCACCTCACTTCACAGGTCCATAGGAGTCTAAGTCTATTCATATGAGAGCTCCCATAGTAATGGTAAGAAATGATGAATCAGTTCTACCAACGAACACAGAAGTAGTGAAGAACACTAAAGTGTAGTGTCATCTCACTTTAGAGAAGCTGCTAAAAATTAAGCTTGAGCTATGGAAGCATAAAGATAACCAAATGATAGAAATAGCTAAGCTACAATCTCAAGTGAGATTGCACAAAATAGTCTCACAGATACCCTTGAATCCAGATACCCTTGAATAAGATAGGAGATATGAGCAAACGAGAGGAAGGAAACACCTATATGCCTAACACCTATCAGGGCTACACAACAAAATCTATCCTAGATTCAGGAGTGGGAGTTGCTATTGCTACCAGTTCCTTATGGAAGCGATGGGGCAAGCCAACACTCATACCAATGAGAATGAAGTTGCAAATGGAAGATGGACATATTAAGAAACCCCTAGGGTTAGTAGAAGGGATAACTCTCACTACTTGTGGTGTGGAGTTTGAATATACATTTTCCATATGTGATTTTGTTAAGAATCATGTCTATGGGATGATTTTAGGAAGACCCTTCATGAGACAATTGCAGATAGTGCAAGATTGGGGAACTGAAGTATTTCGATGCCGATGCACCATAGTCCACTCTCCTTCTTGAGAGCTCCACAATGATATGCTCAGAGTAGAAAATCGAGCTGCTGAGGCCGCACACAGTACTCCGCACGGGACGCTACAGAATACACAGAAAACACAATACATAGAGGAACACGAAGAAAAACTTCTTAGGTCTCATAAATGTGGTCGAACTTAGAGTCTATGACTGACCAGGCCACTATATGTTTTATTAAAGAACATATACAAGGAAGTGTCCGGTGGCCATTTGGCCTTTCACATGAACACTAACAGTAACAATCTCCCACTAAAGGCCAACATGGCCAAAGTAACTATGGGAGAAAAATAAAGAATGATAAAGAATACTTGAGTGTAAGTATACAAACTATACCTCCCACATGATGGGCATGTTACACAGTATACAAGTGACTGTGTAAGATCATGAATCAAGTAACCCCCATCAAGTGACAACAGTGTCGAAAGCTATCCTATGGTAGAGCTTTAGTCAAAGCATCTGCAACATTATCTCGAGTGTGAAACTTCTCAAGAATAATGCGCTTAGTGGCTAAGCAATCTCTAATGAAGTGATACCTCACCTCAGTGTGCTTGGTCTTTGCATGATAGATCGGATTCTTAGCCAAAGCAATGGCACTCTGACTATCACTGAGCAAGCGAGGTACATGCTGAGGTAAACCCATATCACAAGCAAGAAGAGAAAGCCACAATGCTTCCTTACATGCCTCACTTGCTGCAACATACTCTGCTTCTGTGGTGGAAACAACTGTACATTCTTGAAGACGAGATCTCCAAGAGATAGCACCTCCAGCAAAATGAAAATGCATAGACACTTATTCTTAGTGCCACTTAGATATCTCAAAATCATCTTGACCATTTCCCAATGTTTCTTGCCAGGATTAGACATATATCTGCTCACAACTCCCACTACACATGCAATGTCTGGTCTCGTAGCTACCATAGCATACATGAGACTACCAACAGCAGACTGATAGGGTATTTTGGTCATGAATTCCTTTTCCTCATCTGATTTGGGGCAATCATCCTTGCTCAATTTCACATATGTGGGTAAAGGTGTACTCAATGCCTTTCCACCCTACATATTGAACCAGTGAAGTACTTTGGATATGTACTCACTTTGAGACAAGTATATGCATCTTTTACTCCTATCACGAGTAATGCGCATGCCAAGAATATGTTTGACATCCCCCAAATCCTTCATATCAAATGTCTGACTCAATTTCTTTTTGAGGACTTCCCAACAATCAACATATCATCGACATAAAGTATCAAGCATATCAAGCTGCCATATGAGCATCTCTTTGTATAGAGACAATGATCCTCATTGCTTCGAGAATAGCTTTGAGATTTCATAAAAGCATCAAACTTTTGGTACTACTGTCTAGGGGACTGTTTAAGTCCATACAAGCTCTTCTTAAGCTTACAAACTAGACTTTCCTTGCAAGGAACTACATAACCCTCGGGTTGTTCCATATAGATCTCATTTGTAAGATCTCCATGCAAGAAAGCAGTTTTCACATCCATTTGGACTAGGTCTAAGTCCTCCATTGCAACGAATCCAAGCAACATGCACATGGTAGTCATCTTGACCACTGGAGAGAAGATTTCCTCAAAATCAACACCATGGTGTTGCTTAAAACCCTTTGCAATGAGTCATGCTTTATACTTTGGAAAAGCACTATCTGATGTGAATTTCAGCTTATATACCCATTCACATGGTAAAGCTTTCCTGCCCTTTGGGAAAGTTACTACCACTTGACATGATCCTCTGTCTGCATAGCCTCTTTGTAGCAAGAAGGCTCACCAGCATCTGTTAGCATAACAAAATCTAAACATGGAACATATCTATCAGGTGGATGTGAGACACGTGCAGAACGTCTCAATGTTTGCTAAACAGGAACATGTGCAGACTGATCTGAATGGATATTCTCTTGAACATCCCTATGTGTAGCATTTTTATGCATGCTAACTGGAGGACTAGTATCCTCAAACACCACTTTTCTCACTTCAAGCTCCTTAATGGGCTGTTTATGCATCTTAGACTCATTGAAAATAACATCACTACTTCTGATCATTTTCCGTGTTTTAGGATCCCATAAGTGATATCCAAATTGTCCTTCTTGACCATATCCAAGGAAAATGCATTTCTTTGACTTATGATCCAACTTTTGTGTAAGATTCTTAGGTATATGAACATATGCTTCACACCCAAAAACTCGAAGATGATCATAATATGGTGGCTTCCCTGTCCACAACTCTTGTGGCACTTTTAGACCTTTGGCAGTACTAGGTGAAAGGTTAATGACATGAGCTGCAGTCAATACTGCTTCTACCCAAAAGCCTTGTGAGAGGTTTGCATGATGCAACATAGAGACTACTCTATCTTGAATAGTTCTATTCATCCTCTCAGCTACACCATTTTGTATTGGGGTATAAGGAGCTGTAAACTCTCTACGAATCCCTCTAGACTAACAGAAAAGGCTGAATTCATGTGAGATATACTCACCCCCATTATCTGAACGTAAAGGCTTAAGCTTAGTTCCTTTTTCAGTCTCAACTGAAGCAAGCCATTTTTTGAAAGTGGGGAATACCTCATCCTTCGATTTGATAGGATATACCCAAAATTTCTAGCAGCATCATCTATGAAAGTGACAAAGTAGAGAGAACCACCTAAGGACCTAGTGGGCATAGGACTACACACATCTATATGAATGAGATCCAAAGGCTGAATTGAAGAGTCAATGTGCGTTCTATGCACATTTTTGGTTTGCTTTCCATATTGACAATGCTCACATTGCCCTTTGATATGTGAAAGGACTGAGCATAGAAGACCACCTTGTAACCAATATCATCAAGTTGACCAACTGACATCAAACAGTGTGATAACTGAGGTACATGGCGTACATTATGCATAGTAAATTTTGAACCATCAATGAACTGCACAACCACATCTCCAATCCCCACAACATCACATTGGTAAGAGTCACCAAGTCTCACAGTGCAAGAGACTTTGCTGCATAATTAGAGAACCATTCTCTGTGTGGTGTCACATGAAAAGAAGCACCAGAATCTAGTAGCCAGGTGTGGGAAAGAGAATCAGCCATAAGCGCCTCAGATGGCACAATACTATCAAGTGTCAACACGTCAACATCATCAAAAATAGCATTAATTTCTTCAATCTTCATAGTCAAAGTAGATGGTGCAGGTAACTGTTTAACATGCCCATCAACATTCTGTCCTTTACCTTTAGCATTCTTTAATGCATAACAATCTTTCTTCATATGTCCTTTCTTATGACAATAATGGCATTCAATATCCCTCTTCCTTGATTTACTTCTACTCTTATTCCATTGACCATTCTTTTCCTTGTTCTTGCTCCTACCACGTTGCTGATTCTTTCCTTGGTAAGAATCACGAACATTATATGCATCTCCACTCTGAGTGCCAACCATAGATTTTCTATGAATTTCCTCACTCAAGAGTGCTCCACATATGTCATCATAGACAAGTTTACCACCAGGTGCACTATTGCTAATAGCTGTGCAAAATGTATCCTATGATGATGGTGGGGTGCATAACAACAATACTGCTTTCATTTTGCTATCCATATCCATTTTTTGAGCCTGTAACTGGGAGAATATAGCATCAAACTCATTTAGATGAGCAACAAAACTATCTGTGTCCTTCGTGCGAAGGTCATATAATTTTCTCATTAGATACACTTTATTTGATGCCGTCTCTTTTTCATATGTATTGCATAACTTCTTCCAAAGCTCCTCTGCACTTTCCCATTCTAACAATGGATTTGGCCAATGATGAATATGTGGGAATAAAATTCCAAAATGAAGAAGGATATGATATTTTTCATATAGGAATACAAATGATCAAGGTGTCAAAAACAGAGGAAGATCAAGAGGAAAGAATACTGCTTTCTCCACAGAATGGGGAATCTATGTATTTAGGGTTATGCCTTTTGGTTTAACCAATGCCCCAACAACCTTTCAAAGATTGATGTGTCACATATTCAAAGAATTCCTTAGAAATATAATGGAAATCTATGTTGATGATCTTTGCACTTTTTCATTAAAAAGACAAAATCATTTGAAAGATCTGGAAAATATATTCAAAAAAGGTAGAACATACAGAGTATGTTTAAATCTAGAGAAATGTGTTTTCTTTGTGAGACAAGGGAGAATGTTGGGTCACATATTTTCTAGAAATGGAATATCAACTGATGAAAGAAAAATCAAGGCCATAGTGGATCTTCCAAAACCAATAAACATAAAAGAACTTCAAACTTTCATGGGACATTGTGGATATTATAGAAAGTTTGTACACAAGTTTGCAGACATTGCAAAACCTTTGTATGCATTGATTACAAACTTTGAATGGAACACAAAATGTGACCAAGCCTTTGAGACTTTAAAAACTTGTTTGGTAACAACACCAATTCTAAAAACCCCACAATGGAATAAAATTTTTCATATTCATGTGGATGCTTGAAATTATGATTTGGGATGTGTGTTAGCACAACCAATAGAAGGGAGCAAATTAGACTTTCCAATTGCTTATGCCAGTAGGCAATTGAATTCAGTAGAAAAGAATTATACAACCACTGAGAGGGAAGGATTGGGAATGATTTTTGCTATGAAAAAATATAGACATTATCTTTTAGCTAACAAGTTTAAATTCTTTGTGGATCACGAAGCCTTACTCTACTTGGTAAACAAACCATGTCACACAGGTAGGATAGTCAGATGGTTCCTCCTAATGATGGAATTTGAATTTGAGGTAGTGGTCAGACAAGGAAAAACTCATTTAAGAGCAGACCATTTATCCAAAATCCAAACTAGAGAGCCAAGTTCACCTTTAGATGATGAATTACCAGATGCATATCTATTCAAAATAGAGAGTATTCCTAAATGGGCCATGACTTTGGTACCTTTAATAACCATGGGACCTTGCAGAACACCTGAAAACAACACACATCTGGTACTACAAAGTAGGAATTTTGTACTACTAGCTGGACATTTGTATCATTTCAATCATATGGGTGTATTGGAATATTGTACTCCAAAAGATGCGCAACAGGAGTATCTAAGAAGAGCTCATTGCGGTAATCCTTGTACTCATGCTTCCATGATAGTCAGCTTAAACAATCTCAATAGAATGGGAGTACATTGGCCTAATAAGATTCAGGATGTAAAAAAATATGTTTCCAATTGCTTGAAATGCCACTCCTTGCAAAATCCAAAAATTACAACTTTGTATTGGTTTCAGAAAAATCCAGATTGGAGTGCAAACATAATTGAGGAGTTGAGAAGAAATAGAAAAGGAGAGCCAGTGAGAGCTAGTGCAGACTCAAGGAATTTACAAATAATTTCTAACAAATATCAACTGATAGGAGACCAATTGTACAAGAAAGGGATGGATGGATATTTAAGAATCTGTGTTCCTGAAAATAAGTATATGGAAATGTTAGAGATGGCACATTCTGGAGTGGCACGAGGACATTTCTCAAGTGAAAGGACTGCTAAACTAATATTATATTATGGTTTTTGGTGGCCAACTCTATTTCCTGATGCAAGAACATATGTGAAAAGATGTGACATTTGTCAAAGAGTAAGTCAACCAAGAAGAAGAGATAATATGCCATTAGTACCACTTATTTCAGCAAGAGCATTTAGTAAATGGGGGTTGGATTTCATTGGACCTATACATCCTCCAGCAAAACAGTCCCATGCTGAATATATGCTAGTAGCCACAGATTACCTGACCAAATGGGCAGAGGCCAGGGCTACAAAAAGGAATGATGCTCAGACCACTGCAAGATTTCTTCATGAAAATATTATCAGCAGATTTGGATTACCAATTGAATTGGTAAGTGATAGGGGGACTCATTTTTTGAATCAAGTAATAGAAAACATAACTGAGTATTTCATGATTAATCATAGAAAGTCAGCCCTTATCATCCACAAGCCAATGGATCAGCAGAAAGTACTAATAAGGTACTTTGTACTGTTCTATCAAAATTGGTAAATACAAATAGGAATGATTGGGATTTTCAACTTAATCACGTCTTATGGGCTTATAGAGTGGCATACAAAACTGCAATTGGAACAACACCATTTAATTTGGTATATGGACAAAATGCAGTTTTGCCTTTGGAATTTTTCATTCCAACATTAAAGGTGGGAAGTCAATACAAGTGGACTGAACATGAGTTATCTGAGAGAGTGGTGGAATTGGAAAACTTGGAGCTTCCAGACTTCAAGCAATCATGAGCATATATGCAGATAAAAGAAGGCAGAAAGCTTATCAGATGTTCATATTAAAGAAAAAGATTTGCAAGTAGGGGATTTAGTTTTGGCATATATAGTGAAAGAACATCAGAAAAAATTTCAGAAGAAGGGGCATGGACCTTATATTATCAACCAAATCAGTAACAGTGGAGCTATCCAATTAGCTAATATAGATGGAGAAATCATGCCAAATTTCATAAGTGGATGTAGGGTAAAAAGGTATGATCTTCCATTAACTGTTCCTGAATGGAGAAGAATACATCAAGCTCAAAACAGGAAGAAAGAAGAGGAAAAAATCAGGTATGAGGCTCAATAGGAGGCAAAGGAAAGAATAAGAAAGGCCAAGTAGCTTAGAGAAGTCCTCTTGTGTGAAGCACCTTCAAAACTTCGATCAGTTCAGTTTTGTTGGATAAATTCAAATTTAAAAGGAATAAGAGTAAAACTCTTATCAAAACACTGGAAGGTCAGATAATACAAAGCCTGTCTTCACCATCTATTGAAGTTAAGTTCAATGAGGAATATATGAAAATAGATTGTGAAGAATGGTCTGATCATATGATGACTAAGAAATCGATTTTAGGGCAACCATGGCTAAAGCAAGGTAAAGTAATTTTGGATTTTGAAAATATGAAGCTCAAATTGACAATAAATGACAAAAGGTTTTTAATATTTTTATTGAGTTATGAAGAACATGAAAATCAACAGGACATCTATGACTCAGATTTGGAAGGATTCACTTTTCCTTTAGAAACTACAAAGGAACCACAAACAAAACTTCTCCATGACCAAATCCACTACAGACAAAAACAGGAGAAAATTAAAGAAACCAACTATGCAGACAAGATAGTAGAAAGGTGGAAAGCATGGAATAATCAAAAAAATCTAGGCACCAATCCAGAAAGGTTGTGGAAACCAAAGAAATCCAAGTGCTATTCATCACAGAGATTCATTAACACAAAATGGAAGGAAAAACTGAAGACATCCCAACACAGTTTATCAAAAGCAGATTGTTTTACCCCAAAAACAAAGTCAACAGGAATCAAGTATTTCTGGGTGAAAAAATCAGACCTTCTTCAATGGAGAAAAAATAAGGATGAAGATACAAAAATAGTGCAGAAGCATGAAAAGCTACAACTCATTGGATTCTCATAATTTCATCAAGATGGATTTAAGACACTCTTGAAAATATTTCCATGTACTTTACCTCATTCTTTTTTCTAGGAAAAAGAATAGGAGGGGAAGAGAAGATGAAAGAGAAAATTATTGGAAATTGGAGAAAATCATTAAAAATTTTATTTCATAAGTTATAAAGCACCAGCAAGATTTAGGTTATAATTTAGCAAGACTAAGCAATCACTGTGTAATTATTTGTTTTTTCTTTTCTTTTGATAATTTTTCTTATATCTATCTAAATTCTTTTAATTTTTCTTTCATTATTTTCTTATTAAAAAAAAAAAGAACAAGAAGGGGAGAGCACTAGATATCTTGCTAACACATGTGATGATCACTTCAATTGTGTAGTGCCTGTGAAGCAATTGTTTCTCTTTTATTTTTTATCAAATGTCATTGTTATCTCAAAGATAAATGTGAAATTTTTTCTTATATTTCTTGTGACTGATGTGGGTGGAGTTCATTTTTTTTGGTATAATATGACATACTTTCTCCAGAATGGTGAATCCAAAGGAACTACCCATTCATGACTTGAAAGCTAAGCCTGTAACTTTGTCAAGAGGACATTGGTTTTTAGACAGTGAAGCAACAATAGAAAATGTGGAGCTAGAATCTGATGAAGAACAGGATATCCCAGAAGCTGAGAAGATAGCCAAGGAACTGAAGGAAACCATTAATATCATTGGGCAGCATATCTTTACAGTAGGAATTGGAGGTCATAAATATACAATGCTATGTCAGGAATTCTACAAATTTCAGAAAGTTGCAGCTAATTATAAAAGATGGAAAGCAGTGGGGCTACACAGACTACTGGATGAACCTCTCTTCTTTATAGATTTTGAAAGGGTATCACAAGTCATGTCCAGTTTGTTGGAAGTCAGCAAAGGTAATGAGGCATATTTCAGGTGTTCAGTTAAGGACAAAGAGAACAAGGAGGTACAGATCACCATTAAAGCAGAACACATTAGGGAAACTCTTCAATTCTATCCCATGGGAACTAAATTGGATTGCAGTTTTGTCAAAAAGAATAAAGCAACTTATGCTGGATATTCAAAGTTTGTGGATTTCAAAGGAAAGGAAAATGAAGAATTTGCCATCACGATGTTTCTTCAGTATTTGTGTTTCCCAAAGTTGCCAAGATATACAATGCCACATAAGCCAGTAACATTGGTGATGCTCAATAATAAGGACAAGACTAAACCATTTGGAGTAATGGATGTAACTCCTTACATTCATGACCAATTGAAGGAAGCAGCAAAGCATTGGGAACAGAGGAAATTTATGAATGGAGCACATTTTCTAACAAGAATTATATACCATGTTTTAGGTATGGAGGATCATCTCAAATTGGCTCCAAAAGCTTAATATTTCAGGAGTTTGATGTCAGGAATTAAAAGTCCTTCAAAGATGATGTTTATAAAAGAAGCAGAAGTCCAGACAAGCATGAGGGGATCAGAAAGGAAAAGGAAAGGGGTATCAGAAGAAGTAATTCCAGTAAAAAAGAGAAGATTAGATCCAAGGAATGTGGTCTTAGAACAGGAAGAAGTGACAAAAGAGGAATGTGAAGCAGCTCAAAAAGAAGTGCAAGCCTCAAAGGAACCCCATCCACCTCAAACAAGCAAGGAACAACTCTATTCATATTTGACTCAAGGTAATGATAAGAGGGCAATATATGAAGCTCAATATCAGAAAATGTTGGAAAATTATTCATGTAAAGCAACTGATTGGGTACAAGAAGAGGTGGAACATTATGAAGAATTGCATGATCAAATGATGGCTGCAGAAACTGAAGAAGTATTTGTCAAAAAAGAAGTAGAATTATTGGCCTATTTTAAGGAATTACAAGGTCCTCCAGAGACTAGAACTACAATAGTAGTAAAAAAGAAGGTCCAGAAAAAACTTGCCTAGAGAAAGAAGTTAACCAAAAAGAATAAGGGTAAGGCAGTTGAACATGTACAGATACAAGAGTCAGTAAAATTATCATCAGAAGAAAAGAATCAGAAGAAATCAATCGGAATAGAAGATCACAGAATGGACAAACAAGGAGTAGCTACTTCTTCATAATTTTCCTCAGATTTTGAAAGTGATATTGAGAATTTCCTTCTTAAAAGTTTAAATCTCTCAGTACCCAGCACTCTAGTAACCACAGTACAAGCTTCTGTAAACAACAAAACACTAGAGGAATTGAGTACAAAAACAGAAGGGATATAGATCGGTGAAGGATCAACAAAACAAGTTAGTCCTGGGGATGAAAAAAGGAAATTAAAAGGTAAACAAGTGATGAGAGAAGAAGAGGGTGAAGCAAAAGAAGCAAAGGAAGAACTCAGTAGTGGACTAGTGGACACAAGATTTAAAGCTATATCGACAAAACCCTCACAACAACTTCACTACCAACCATATGAGGAAAAACCAGGATTGGAAGGAGAAGCACAATTACATAGTCAGATGCAGAGTTAAGAGGATGGAGGCAAGGAGGAAGAAAAGGATGTAAGATCAGAAAAAACAGATTTCATAGAAAGCAGAGCTGGAAGTACAGAAAGAGAAATAAATCAGAGTATAAGGGAAGTACTCTTTGATATAGGTCATAATGAAGAGTCCACACATACAAAAAATCAGGAAAAGGAAGAAGAATTAGGTCCTATGGACATAGATGAGCAGGAGGAGGAACAAAAGGAGCAACAATTGAATGATCAGATAAAGAACTCAGTAGAGAGTGACTCAACTTCAATCCAGGGAAACAAAGCCCAGGCAGAGGAAAGACAGGTCATTCAAGAAAAACAACAAGAAATTGAGGAAAAGAAGGCAGAAGAGATGGAAGAAGAAAAAGACTATGAAGAGGAAGAGAATCAGGTTATAGAATATGAGGAAGAGGAGGGAGAAAAAAATGAATATAAAGAGGAAAAGTAGATATAAGTAAAGCAAATCGAGTTAGAAACTGGCCTTGAGAGGATACCAAAGGATATTAGATCTGCATGTCAAATCATCATGAGTAACATAGAACAATTCAGACCCTCCAACATAAATATGATTATATCAGGGATGGTGGCTGAGTCGGAATTTGTAAAAGGTAGTGTGATCATTAAAGAGCAAAAGAAAGAAAAGGAACAGCTGGAAGATCAGATTAGGGCCATTAAGGAAAAGAATGAAATTTTGTCTCAAAGAATAATTTCATTAGAAGGACAAGAAGTTTAGAGCCAGAATAAAATTCAATTTCTTGAGGACAAATGTGCTAAGCAATTGGGGCATAGTAGTAAGATCGACATGGAATTAAAGAAAATGGAAGGAAGATTTAGAACCCTTCAAAGCTCATATCAGATCATGGTCAAAGCTAATGAAGACATAAACATGTTGTTGATGGAGGAAGGCCAAATGAAAGAAGAGAGTAAGATTGTACAAATAACCCAGGATGAGAGGGAGGAGTTGAATAAAGAAATTCTAAGGTTACAAGTAGAATTGAAGGAAGTCAAGGAAATGGAGAAGCAAGCTCGTGTGCATGCTGCTAGTGCAATGAGAGGATACAACAAATTACATTTGGATATAGCAAAAGAAAGAAGTGAATGGAAATCAGAGAAAGAGTTATTGATATCCCAGAATCAAGGATTAATGTTGACGGTGGAGAAGTTACAGAAAAACTTGGAAGATTCACAAAAATAGGTTGAAGAACAGGTAGTGACCACACAAGCAGAGGAACATGAAGGAGGAGAAGATAACAGAATTCAAAATTTTGATGAACAAGAAGACAAAGCTGTTGAAGAATATTCAGATGAATTTGTTCAAAGGCTTTTAAAGACAGGGAATCAAGAATGGAATTCATAAGGAAAATGCATAATGAGTATGAAGAATAGATTGTAAATTTTGCTCTCAATAAAGGAGTAAACCCAGATCAACATCATTGGGCAGCTCATGGGTTAGGAATACCTTTCTGTATGATTATGGAGAGTATTAAAAATTATCAGATTGCAAGGGTAGGACTACCACCAAATAGATATTTGGAATATGAAGGAGACATTAATGTCACTAAGGAGTTGTTTGAAAAAGCTAATCCTAAATGGAGGAACAGATGGTTGGATGCTAATAAGGAATGCAGGAAGATCTGGAAAGAGGCACCATTACAGTTAAAGATAAATCCAGCCTATTGTCCAGTAGCTAGAAGAAGAGAATGGTTAGTGTTTTGGAAAAGAAGAAATGCAGGTCAACTTCTAGCAAAATGGAAGAATTTCCCAAAAATAGCAGGATCAAAAGCAGGAACATGGCCAACAAAGAAGTATATGATTGATACAACAGAATCTGTTATATCTACATACAAAGATGTAAATGATTCAGCTTGTATATTATTGGTAAGAGTGATGCGACTTGTTGTAGCATGCATAGAAACCTTCATAGATAGAGATGTCAGGACTCTCAATTACATTGGATTCAACTCACCTACAGATGCTCTACTTTTTGACTTAAGTGAAACACCAGGTCGAATTTGTTTAATGGCCTATTACAGCAAAATAGTATTTTTGGGAAGCCATTATCTTCAAATCTTCGAAGACGCTCGTGACTATGGATTTTTTGAAAGAGAGTCAGAAATTTTTGAGAATTTATCAGTAATCACTAAATCAAGACTCACTGCATATGAAGCTGCTTATACAAAATACTTGAAGAAAGATGTGATAGACAGACCAGAGGCAGCAGTACAATGGAGGAAAGCTTTATTTGAAATGGTCAACAATTTGAATATTACAGAAAGAAAGAGTCATGACTTGTTGTCTCAGGTTTATCAAAGAAAGAAGAAATGAAGGAAGCTCTCATTATTTTTCTTGTCAGGATATTTTTGTCAGGAGCCAAAAAGTCTAGGAGGGGAAGGATGTTAGAAGAAGCAATTTTTGAAGGAAAATTATTTGTAAAATGTCAAAAATTGGTAGACATATTTATACAAATGTTGTAAAAATTGAGGAAGAGTCTTCCTCATGTAAAATGGGATCATATGTATTTTTCCTAGAATTTTTGGAAGCTCTTAGATAGCATATTTTTAGAATAGAATGAGAAAAGGACCAAAATTCAAGTGTGAAAAGGGACACTTGAAAAAGTATAAAAGATAATTTCTTCTATTTTGAAGAGGTTGGTTGTATTATTTTGATGCTATCCAAGTAATGAGAAGAGCTTTCCTACAGAAAATCGTGTTTTCTCCTTTCATGTTCTTTCTCTTGATTTGTTGAGTCTTATCATTGTGTAATCCATGGAATTTGTGAACTTATCTTGTGTATTTCTGAGTGAAATGAGTGAAGATGGACGATTCTCAGTGTATTGAGTAAGAAAGTGTAGAAGAACAAAGCTGGAATTGGAAATTCTCAGTTTTCATAGAATCACGATTGTCTCATCTGTGTGATACAGGTACTGTTTTTGAAATTTGACTTCATATTTGTATTCTACCATGGAAATGGCACACTTTAGGCACAAATATCATTGAAAATGTTGTTGTAGAACTCAAGATAATCAAAACCTTAGATATTTCTCTCCTTCTTCATAAATTTCTCAGAAAAACTGTCATCTCAACTCTTATTCTTGGATTCCATTAACTAGAAGGGGCTGTGGTCTTTGCATACTTCCCGGATTGACAATTTGAAGATGTGTAGTTGATCTTTTGTGCTATAATGATTGGAGAGGACAACTCCAAAGGTTAACAACAAACATAGACGATAGCCTTTGCTTTCAGAATGGTACCCAACAAAAATACATTTTACTGCTTTATCATCCAATTTCCTACAATGTTGTTCAGGCACTAATGCATATGCCAAACAACCAAAAACATGCAAGTGAATAACAGATGGCTTACAACCATGCCAAGCCTCATATGGAGTGATAGACTGTAATGCTTTAGTGGGACACCTGTTAAGTACATATGTTGCACACATGACACCCTCAAGCCAGAAACTATGTGGGCCTGACTCTTGACCATACACCTCGCCATCTTCGTGAGTGACATGTTCTTCTGTTTAGAAACTCCATTCTGTTGAGGTGTATACATCACTATACACTGATGTTTTATCCCATGTTCAGCCAAAAATGCATTAAAGTCAAAAGACATATATTCCCCCCCTCGATTAGAATGGAGAGTGCCCATTTTACATGCTGATAGATTTTCAGCCAAAACCAGAAATTACTTGAAGCACATAAACACTTCAGACTTTGCTTTCAATGGATATACCCATGCATGCCTGGAAAAATCATCGATGAAAGTCACAAAGTAAAGATAGTTTCCAAAAGAGGCTATCTACATAGGACCACAGACATCATTGTGAACAAGCTGCAATTTTGTAGTAGCTCGAATTGAACCATCTTTTGGGAATGAGGAAAGCTGCATTTTGCCCAAAATATAGCCTTCACATACATGTTTTTTGGGTGCCTCAAGTTTGGGCAAAGAGGAAACCATTTCAAATTTCTGTAGGCATAGAAAAAGTCTAGCAAAATTCAGATGAGCAAGCGTGAATGCCAAAGCCTGAATGCCAAAGCTTTGCATCTGAATAGCCTGAGAATCATGTACTGCACATGCTAAATCATTCACAGATTTTTCATAGTCTATGAGCTTATACAGCCCACGACATAAAATGCCAGAAGCAATAATCATGTTGCCATTTGACAGATCATGAATTGTACATTTGTCATCAATAGATTTCACAACCAAGCCAATCTTGTCTAATGCAAAAACTGATAAGAAATTTTTCTTGATCCTTGGCACAAATAAAGCATCTGACAATGTAAAAGAACTACCATCAGTAGTAGTCAGAATGATCTTACCGACTCCCATGACAAGATAGGAGGAGTTTTTGGCGCATGTGATAGTATTCCCTGTAGGGGAAATTGCACTATGAGGTAATATGTTTGATTGCCCCACTATCAAAGTACCAAACATCTAAGTCTACTATAGACATACACTATTCAGGAGAAGATGAGTCAAAACTACAAACAGTGGTAAACACCCATTCTTCATTCTACACTAGATTAGCATACTCTATTTTCGATGTAGAGGCCTCTGCAACAACCATTCCAACCTCTTTTTTCTTTGACTCTTTTGCAGCTAGTTTTGGACAATTCTTTATGACATGGTCATTTGCTTTATAGTACTTGCAAAACAATTTTTGCTTTTTTGTTTTCTTGTCGTCTCTGTTGTCCTTCTTTGATTATGTAGAATTAGTAGATTTCTGCTTACTAGTAGAAGAGCTCCATTTACCTTTGCCCTTTTGACTAGCCAGGAAAGCTTGATCTGCAACATGCATAATGGACTTGTTCTGCATAGAATGATCTTCTTGTAGCAGAATAGAGACTAACTCCTCAAATGTTAAGACATTTTGATTGCCGTTCATCATCAAATGAAGAGCAGAACCAAAACTCTGATATGAATCGGGAAGACCATTCAGAACAGTCTGCACAAGTGAACTTTTAGGCAAGACTTCATCAGCAGAAATCAATTGTTATTTCAAATCTTTGATCTTTGTCAGAAAATTGTCCATGGAATCACCTTCATTCATGTACTCACTCTCCAATTGTTTTCATAGGTAAGCAACATGAGCCTCATTCCTTGCCTAGTATAAAGTGGTAAGTGTATCCCAAGCATCCTTAGCTGTTCTACAAGAGCGAATGTGAGGAATAATGGCACGTGTGACAAACAAGGATATCAATGCATTTGTATGAGCATCTCTGCCATCCCAATGAATTTGCTCTATAGTAGGTGAAGTAGAAACTGCAACATGAATAGGAATCTGCAGAATATCACCATCTTCGATGCCATCTGCATCAACTTCAATACTTGTATTTGCAAGTGTAATTGGACGTTTTTCAACACCTTACATAATATTCCATAGTCGTTTTGCGACCAATACATGACGCATCATGTAAGCCCATAATGAGTAATTCATACCATCCAACTTATCCTCAACAGCCAACATACAGAATATATCACTGCTTTCAGCCATGGCCACTAACTAAAATATCCTGATGCAAAAAATTGATTGTATCTCAAAAAGTTGAACAGAACTACCTTGTCGAGTTTTGCTAAACGTGTAGCAAACTTTGAAATGCTTATACAAACCAAAACCTGTATATATCTTTGGCACAAAAAGATAAAATACCCTACACAAGTGCTACGATAGTGCATTCGAAGGTCAAAACGAGCTCAAATTGCAATTTTGGCACCATAGAACGGAGCTGTTTTGATCTCCTAATCATTGTGAGTATGAGCACCAAATTTTGTGCAATTCTAAGAATATGACCGGAGAGGTGTTGACGATGCCCTAGATGAAGTGCCAACTTGCTCTGATACCAATGGTTGGAGTTTGAGGTATGTGGAAGCACATGAATAGCACAAGAAAGAAGAAGAAGCTTGGAGCACAACACACAATACTAAATGCATTACCAATATAATGTACAAAGATAAGTAACCCGTTAGGGAAATAGGCGTATATACAAGCGAGGGAAAAAAAAAAACCTCCTAAAGAGGGAAAAAAGTGCCCCAGTGGTGCTAGTGTGTTCACACACATCACTACCTAAATATATCAACAAATTTTTGGAAATGAATCATATCTATATTTGAAGCTCATTTTTGTACATGTATAAGAGCCTACGTATCTTGGAATAGTGTCCTTTTGTTAAAAAGAAATATTGAATGTCCATTTTATCCTTGAAGAGATGGCATCCAAGAACATTTTCATGCTCAAGCGATTGTGCCAATGCTCTTTGGAAGCTCTGAATGAGGGAAGTGTTTTGTGCATTACTACTTCATTTTTGGGATTGTGTTTGTGTTCCTAACATATCACACTGAACTCTTGGAGATTTCATAAGGTGAAATAATCACATAATAAATGCATGATACACAAACAAACACAAAATGAAATCGATGCTAAAGCAATGACTTTGAGATGTGTGAGGAAGAGAAAGACATGGGCACGTATATAGAATTTTATGCACAAAAAAAGTATGCCAAATTAATTGACAAATATAAGGCACTTGAAACCTTGTTGCAAACATTAATGATTTCCTCAATGAAGCTGAAACACAACTAACTCATGTTGAGTTTGAGTTTCAATCCAAAGACCAAGCCCAAGCCCCACTTATCATAGCTAGTAATCCATCAAGTGAGTGGAAATTCCATGAGTATCGATCACATTGGTATGTGAGGGATATTATTAGAGAGGAATTCTAGTTAAAGACATCAAACTACTACATTGTATGAGGGATGATAAAGACAAAACAAAGGATGTGATCTATAGTTTTCTATAAAAGTGGCATGAGTTGCATCAACTAAATTGTACCCCACCTAAGTACATGAGCTTGGAGGCAAGCCTATTTCTTTGCCTCCAAGGCATATGAATGGTGGATGAATCAAGGATGCAAAATATTTTTCTAGGGATTGGTCACACTTTGAGGATTTGTTTCTCAAAGAGTTCTTTCTTAAGAATTAAGATGAGTGCGATTGGGATGAACTAGATAAGACCATATAGAGGGACAAGCCTTTATCCACTTATATATCTAATTATCACTATGTCAAGCTAAAAGGCGTAAATGATGAGAGGGTCTGTGAGAGGATTAAATAAAGATGTGAAAATGAAACGTGATGTAACTAAGATCTTTAATGAGGCTATTGGATGCACTTATATTTGTGAGGATAACACATGCTCACTATTGACTCTCACTAACATTACCACTTTGTTTAGATGTACTAGTAGTCAAAATAATAAAAAATAAGTTTTATTAGAAAAGGTAGAAGATCTTGGCTATCTAATGAAGAGTTTGGTAAGGCCAACAAAGATAAGTTGTGCTTAAGGTGTCTCTCACCCAACCATGCATACTAGAACTATCCGTTGAAGGAGCAGGAAGACAAAAGGTATAGGAGATAGTGCATAAATTGATAATGGTGGGAAGAGTGTGCACCTTACGTATACACTGCAACAAAAATTAGGAATCAATGGAGATGTTTCATAAGTATATTACCCATTCATGCCACGACTCAATCCATATGATCACAACAATTTTGACCCTATGATTTAGTAAAGTTTCAGAGATTTATACATGGACCACAAGTAAGAGTTATCATTTATGACTTGGATACTCACAAATTTATCAACATGCACTATTCAAGGATCTTGAGCTTCCTCAAAATCCTAATGCTAATAAATATTTTGTTTCACGCTTCAGGGATAGGAGGTAACATATATGTGAAGTGTAGAGTGATTAAGTTCATGATGTATATTTCTCATGACGATGTATCTAGTGACTCATACGCAATTGAATATTCTCTAAATGTAATGATATCGCTAATTTCCATGACTTTCTTTTGCTTATAACTATAATTTTTAAATATAAAAAGTTGATGTATGTATTTAGACATGTCTTTCCCAAGGATTTATCAAGTGGTTTATTGTCATCAAGAGGGGACAAAGACCATTTCATACATTTAGTGATTGACACCAAGCCCATTGGAACCAGCTTATACGTTGATCAAGCATCTCTTTATATGTTTGTGTATCAATTATAGAGCTTTGGTGAATTAAAATTTAAAAATATATGAACATGCAAATGGGAAGCCATAGAGAAATGGTATATGGAGGGATTGATTTCCATAGAGATGGTACATCAATGTATGATACAAAAACACTTTATTGGAAAACGTGTAGCATCCATGAGGCAATTTTACTAACTTAGACTGCAGTAGTAGTAGTAGTAGTAGTAGTAGTAGTAGTAGTAGTAGTAGTAGTAGTAGTAGTAGTAGTAGTAGTAGTAGTAGTAGTAGTAGTAGTAGTAGTAGTAGTAGTAGTAGTAGTAGTAGTAGCAGTAGCAGTAGTAGCAATAGAAGCAACAACAACAACAACAACAACAACAACAACACATCCTCTCTACTGCTTCTTGGCTAGCTTCTTCACACAGAAACTCTTCCTTTTGTTTACAATTTTGTTCTCCTAAGAGTCTCACTAACATACATTGCATAAGGGGTTTGATATATATATATATATATATATAAATATATAGACTCTACAACCACGTATGTATGTTTGGAGTATATCTTCACCTAGTGTTGCTAGGTTAATTGCACCACTTGATGAGATTTTATGTATAAGAAGAGGATCATAGTATCTCTTCTAAAGTTTTTTGGTATGTTGTTTAAGGATATATATGATCACTTAGTCCCAAAATCTTAACCATTTGTCTTTGATGTGAACATCATAGTATCCCTTTTGTCTTTGTTTAGTGGCATTGATGCTTGTTGCAACTTGATGTCTCATTTCTTGTAGCTTTTCAATTTTTGGTAACTATTGGGACAATTCATGGCCATTCCATTCATAGTTCTTCGCCACACAAAGATGAGTACCATGAAAGCAATCAGCAGGGTTGCATTTTTTCCATACACTAGATTGAGTGATGTAGTCCTTAGAGAGGTTTGATAGGCCATTGTGAGGGCCCAAACAACATGATGCAACTCTTTGTCCCACTCAAATTTTCTATTGTTAACCAATTTTGTGAAAATAGTAGATAGTACCTTATTGAAACTTTTAGCCTACCCATTGGCCTAAGGTTCATAGGGAGCTGATATTTTATGGATCACTAAGAACTCATTCATGAGTGATTCAATTACTCTGTTTCTAAAGTGTGTACCCCTATCACTTACATTCTCAATAGGAAGCCCAAATCTTGTGAATATTTTTTTAAATAGAAACTTGGGTGTAGTTTGGGAATCACTCTTTTTGTTGCTCTAGCTTCTACCCATTTGGTGAGATAGTCCATGGCCACAAAGATGTATTCCACATGGGAACATCTTTCTTGTGGGTTGATGGGTCAAACAAAATATATACACCATTTTGGAAAATCTCTAGCACTTACAAGTGGCCTTAAATGCATATCATCTCTTTGTAAAGGAAATTTTGTCTTTTGACATATGTTGCAACTCCTCACATATGTGTCAACATCCACGTGCAAGGTTGGCCACCAAAAGTCTGACAAAGAGGATCATTTTCAGAGTTTGTTTCATCAAAACATGACCTCAGGCTGCTATTGCATGAGGCATATCGTAAACTTCCAAATATTGTCCCTCGTGTATACACAATCATAATTGATTGTCCCTTCCTCTTTTAAAGAGCTAATTGTCAATGATGACATAGTATTTACTCTCTTCTTTCGACGCCCTCCTTCTTGTAGTGCTTGCACATATACGATATTTGTGGGTCTTTAAGAAATCAACCAAGGGTTTACTCAAATTTGGAGCTATGGTCATATAGCTCATTGTAGAGTGTTCTTTTGGTAGTGTTGGAGTTTGAGGTTTTTGGAAGCACACAAACAATAGAAGGAAGAAGAAGAAGAAGCTTGGGTCACAACAAAATATTGAATGTATTACCAAGTGAATGTACAAAGATTAGCCACCATTAGGGTTATAAGCATATGTACAAGCTAGGTGAAAAAAAGCTCCTAAAGAGAAAAAAAGTGCCCCAACGATCCTAAGTGTGTTCCCCTTGGGAGTTATGTGGTGAACAAGGAGCTACCACTCAGATATGTGGAAAGATATTTGTCCACAAAAGGAAGTAAGCCAAAAGCTTTGTGAAAAGCTTCAAACTATCCCTAGGCATAGCCTTTGTGAAAAGGTCTACAACATTATCCTACGTGGGAACATAAGCTAGGTTGCATTATTCGTTATTCGACAATTCGTTTATTCGTGAATAATTACAAAATTTTACAGTAAGCCCTTATTATTCGATTGAATTATTCATTGCCATGTCAACTTATTCGAACATGCCCGAATACTTTTTGCACAATAATTCGATGATTTTCAATCGAACGCACTTTCGATCGAAAATATTGATATAGTCTTCATAAAGCAATTTGCAAGCACTATGGGAAAGGGAAAAGAATGGTCATATGTGATTGTTCATCAAGATGGTAAAACAGTGTCCACAATACAATGCAAATGTTGTGGACATCATTATGTAGGAAATGCAACTTGGATAAATTAGCATCTTTTTAGTATAGGCAATAATGTGGCAGGATGCTCTAATCTAGATAGTGATATATGGGCACATTTTGCAAGTTATGCAAATATCAAGGTATCACATCAAAAAGATTCAAAAGCATGAGTAGTTCACAACACTTTTGAAGTAGCCCAAGTGTAGAGAAAGAACGAGTAGATGCATCGATGACAGTAGAGGATCCTCGGGATATTTCTACTCAAGTCTCTCAAACTATTTTTGAGAATAACCAAGATACATGTACTCCATTTTCTCCAACTACGTCCAAAAAGAGTGGACTTGGTGAATGTAGTAAAAATGGTGGATGTAATACTATGTCACCATGCTTTGTCTGTACTAAATCACAAAATACTATACCTATGGCTTTTGAAAAGCAAGATTTTCTCGAGCTTCATCTTAAATGGACTCAAGCATTCTTAGCATGTGGGGTTCCTTTCAATGTTATTTGTAGCCCATTTTCAAAGATTCTTTGATGTCAACTGCACGAAAAGGATTCACCATGCCAGATTATAATAAAATGCGAATAGAGTATGTAGATAAAGTGAAAAAAGGTACTAAAGCTATTTTAAAGTGAACAATACTTGATTATGTACCCATGTATGGATGTACAATAACATTGGGTGGATGGACAAGTTGCCAAAAGAAACCATTAATTAATGTTATGGTTATATGTCCAAAAGGAAGCATGTTTTTAGAAGCCCTTGGTACTTATCTTAAAGAGAAAAGTTAAGATTTTCTTGTAAAGGTATATGAACATGCTATATCACGCATGGGTGGTTCAAAGAATGTGACTACGATAGTGGTGGATAATGCCTCTAATTTTCAAATTATTGGAATTACAATTCAAAACAAGTATGAAGGCATTACTTGGGTTCCATATGTAGCTCATACATTAAATTTATTATTGAAAGATATAGGTAGATTATCTTTCATTGAAAAACCTTTAGCTTTGGAAAACTTTTTTTTTGGTAAATATGTTTCTCTACCAAAATCACATAATCGAATATAAGCATGTTGATCTTCAAAATGCAACAAAATATTGCTTGAATGGAGATCATTGTGGGATATATTACAAGTGTGTGTAAATGATATTGTTTGTAATAATCTGTTGATCAGCTTCGAAATGTTTGTGTTCATGGTTGTTATGTCTCCTTCTGTTTCTTTAATATCTCTGCTTCATGGTACGTTTAGGTACTCCCTCTTCATTTTCTCCAGCCACATGTTTAATGTACCATCATTCCAAAATTTGAAAATAAGGCACGGGCTTTTGCTATGGTGCCTAGCTAATCCAAGGGGACTAATAATTCCATTGTGTGTAACAAATAAAACTATGGCTTCAATCATGGCTTCGTTCTCTCGTGTTTGTATGTCAGCACCATGTAATTTGAATAACTTGGCAGCAGATACTTCATTGATGAATCTGGGGTGGGATATTCTGAATTTATAAATCATTCCATATTGTCCTTCCCCATTCCATATTGTCTTTCCCCCATGAGAGCTGCATCTTTGAAAAGAATAGATGAATATGGGAGCAAACAAAGATTATTCGATGTTTGATCTCTCATATTCACATATGTATCTCTTGTATTTGGATCTATTGATGGTCTCTCTCCCTGTTCAATCATGTCCAATCTTAATTTCTTTCCTCTCTTCATTATTTGATAATGTAAATTGGTAAATTTAATTTTATTGATGAATCCGGGCATTGTGGTGGTATCCAATGCTGATGACACTGCTACTTTGATGATCTGTCCAAAGATACAAGTAAGCTCTTTGGACGTTTTCTCATCTAATACCTATGCTCCACCTGACACACTACCAAATTTATCTTCAATGTTAATATATGTTGTTTTAGATGATTGCGCAATGAAATCTTTTTAATTAGATGTGTCCATGGCTAGAGTGATTTGATCTTCTCACATTCCATACATGTAGGAGCACACAAATTCTTCCAAAAATTTTCACTCGTGCTTGTTTATTTTAGCTTCCATCTATGCAAAAATAAAAAATAGACTATTAGACTATCAGAATAGATGTTAAAACTTTAAACACAAATTTAATTCATAAAAACAATAATAAAAAATATTTCTCATAAATAAAATGATAGATACTCAAATACATTTTAAGTACATATATAAATAGATACATCAGTAAGTGTATGGATAGATAAATCAATAGTATGTGTACAAAAATGATAGACATATGGATAGTTATATAAGTAGATTTATAATTAAATAGAAAGTATAGTTATAATTTGTAATCTTGAAGTGAATCTATGTAACTATTAAGAATGTAAGAGTCAAAGAATCAGACATTCATAATAGTTCCTATACATTCACTATACTTTGTATGAGTCTTGTCACATGACTATATATAACTATTGTGATAGTAAGATTCAAAGAATCAAACAATCACAATAGTTTCTATACACCTTGTGGCCTACACTAAGTATTCTCAATGGAATCTAAGTGACTATTATGAGAGTAAGAGTCAAAGAATTAGACAATCTCAATAGTCCCTATACACTCCCTATGCTATTGAGAGAATAAGAATCAAGGTGGTGATTCAAACAATATCAATAGATCTATTGCTGAGTCCTATACTACTATGAGAGTAACAATCGATGTAGCGAGTCAAACAATCATAGAAGTGCTTTATTTTTTAATTTTTTTCATCAATGTATACAAGTAAGAAACGCTTTTGCGAGTCAAACATGTATACAATTGATGATTAAAAAACACAAAACTAATTATATAAATACAAATCAGGCATATGTAAGAGATGCATATGCAAATCATACAATATGCATGATACAATGAAAAAAACAATAAATAAAAATTAAATCAATACCTCAATGATACAATGAAGGAAGGTCTCTATGAAAGAAATGGTAGGATTAGAGCTCTATAGAATAGAAATCAAGCACATGCGCAATGAAATTTTTGATCGAATGTAAAATTATATATATTTTTTGCTAGCAATTGCTTTTGAATTGAACACGCTTTTGATTGAAATGTTTTTTATCGAAAGCCTTTCGATCAAAAGTTTATCAGTGTCTATTTTTTCGGTGTTTATTCGGATAACCACGAATAAAACAAACATATTCAGTATTTTTTAATTATTTGGTCGAATAAATGCAACCTAGAACATAAGCCAAATTGATCTCCCCAATAGAGATCCTCTCGTGACATAATGATAGTGCACCTCAATGTGCTTTGTGCAAGCATGGAGCATAGGGTTCCTCACAATTTCCCATGTGCTCTGACTATCAGTGAAGATGGTGGTGGGAGGAGACTGACCAACACCCAATGCAGCCAAAAGGCATCTAAACCACACACTCAAAAATTGCCATGAAAGCTGCCCTATACTCAACCCTACAACTAGAATTTGCCTCAATAGGATGCTTCTTGCTCAACCAAGACGCATGAGCTATCAAGCATGAAGCAAAAACCACTCATGGAAACACAAGTTTCATATCAATCACCTTAGTTGAGTCAGAAAAAGCATGTAAATCTGGCGGTAATGGTCCCCCCTTGGGATAAAACAATCCAAGTAGTCGGTTACCACTCAAATAATGAAAGATGTGCTTAATTGCTTGTGAATGCTTTATACCTTGGCAATACAGAAACTTGCTCATCTTAGAGAAAAAAAATTGAATATCATGTTGCATTATGCACAAGTAAATCAAGCATCCAACAAATTTCTGATAAAGAACAACATCAAATGCATCTCCAAAATCATGAAGACTCAACCATAAACCTATATCCATGGGAAAGGCAATAGGTTTGCAATCTTCAAGGTGAAAAGTCTGCAATCATGTGTCAATATATTTTGTTTGCCACAAATCTATTCCTCCATCAACTTGCATAAATTGAATTCCCAAATAATGATGCAAATGCCCCAAATCTGGCATCTTAAAAGAGGCATGCAAATCAGCCTTAAATTCAGCAATATGCTTCTTATTAGGACTAATGAACAACATGTCATAAACATATACAAAAATGATTAGAAGTACATCATGTGCATGCTCTCAATTGGATTGTCCCCAGAACCATCTGCAATCAAGTAGCCATGTATCTTTTCATAGCAAACCATGTGGTGCTTGCATCAAACCATATAATGCGTTTTTCAACTTATGCACTTTGTTTTCATGCCCTTTCTACACAAACCATGGGGCTGAAATACATACACTTCTTCATGTAAGTCACCATTCAAATATGCATTTTTAATGTCTGTTTGATATACATTTGAACCATGATGAGCTACAAGTGCACAAATGCAATGAGAAGTGGTCATTCGGAAAGTGGGAGCAAAGACCTCACCAAAATCAATGCATTTCTCTTGATCATAACCTTTTGCAACAAGCCTAGTCTTATATTTTTCAATTGTTCCATCATGATTATGCTTCAGCTTGTATAGCCATTTAGTGCTAATGGCTTTTTTGCATGGAGGAAAATCACATAAAGACCAAGTACCATTCTTCATAATAGCATCATATTTTGATTGCATAACAGCCACCAATTTTTTGAATTTTGTGCTTCATAAGAAGAAGCAAGCTCATTCTCATCACAAAGACTAGAGGTAGCCATTGTATAGAAATTGGATGCAAAGGAAGCACAATGAGATCCTAAATGTGTATGATATAACAAAGATGCATCTAATTTGCTATCTCTCAAAGTATGTACCATCCATTTAGGCATAGTTTAAGCCTCTTCTATGTCAGTACTCTCATCAAGAAGTGCATCATGTAAATCCACATTAGAAATGGAATGAACTACATCATCATGTGGAACCTATAAAGGCAAGGAAATTGCCTCATTTGGACCAGCACTTGGTTATTCACCTATAAAAGGAGGCAAAAAAGTGTCGTATACATCTTTGGAGCTAATTGAGTCTGCTTGGTACATGAAAGCAATGGCTAAATTTTATGTTCCACAAAAAAAAAATCACAACTAACCAAAATGGGTCTGATTTGTGGATGAATAGATGATAGCCTTTGTGTTCAGAATTGTACCCATCAAAAATACATTTCACTGCTTTATCATCCAATTTCTTGAGTTATTTTTTAGGCACTAATGCATATGCGAGAAAATAAAAGACATGCAGATGAGCAATAGATGGCTTGGGACCACGCCAAGCCACAGATGGAGTGGACAACTGTTAAGTACATCTGCTGCACACCTCACATCAAAAGCTATGTGGTAAAGCTTGATTTTTTATCATATACCTTACCATCTCCATGAGAGACCTATTCTTCTTTTTAGCAACTCCATTTTGTTGAGGTGTATATGACATTGTACACTTATGTTTTATCCCAAACTTAGCCAAAAATGCATTAGAATCAGAAGGCATGTATTCCCCCCCTTGATCAGATCAAAGGGTTCCCAATTTACATGTTGATAGACTTTTGGCCGGAACCAAAAATGTTTTGAAGCACCTAAGAACTTTGGAATTTTCTTTCAATGGATACACCCATGCATGTCTGGAGAAATCATAAAAAAATTTCATGAAAGGTAGTTCCAAAAAGAATGTGTCTGCATAGGACTATAGATATCACTATGAACAAGCTGCAATTTATTAACATCTCGAACTAAACCATCTTTAGGAAGGAGGAATGCTGCATTTTGCCCAAATTACAACCTTTGTCACTAGCACAATGGTAAGCACCAATGTGAGGAGATCCACCTCATAATTGTCAATCTGCAGAGATGTGAGGGTGGTATGATGACCATGAGCAAGCAAATAAACAAGTGCGTGAGTGAGAAGCACACTAACATGCACACATACAAACACACACATGCATATAAACAATAAAACAAAGAGAGAGATCAATGGAATCTTTGATTATCCAAAACATGTTTACAATGCTCAATTTCAGGTTCATCACTCTCCAAGTAGCTAATCCCAAAAATGAGCTCTCTAGATCTTTTTATAGTTTTTTGACTAGCTTTTGCCTTTTCAAGACCTAGTGTCCATCCTAGTTAAAAATTAGGTTCCTAAGCTAATTTGGGGGCTCAAACAAGCTCTGAAAATTATGAGAATTGATACAAGGATTCTTTTAATACTCATCAAGCTCGAGGACACCTCAAATTGAAAAAAATGGAGTTTCATTCACCAAAAAAGGAATTTACATTGGGGTGTATTGATTAAAAATCAATGTTTCAAGGAAATTACATTTGGAAAATTCATAGGCCTAATTTCTAGATACCCATTGACTTCCTTGTCTGCTTACTCCTCCTTGCTCTACTCTCTATGATTTCTATCTTTGAATCCCTTGTCGCATGCTCCCTTGACGTGTTAGCCTACCTTGACTGCCAACAACCTTCACAAACGTATTTACAAGGTTCCCCAAGTTTGGGCACAAAGGAAACCATTTCAAATTTTTTGCAGGCATAGAAAACTAGCAAAATGACCAAAGTGTGCATGCCAAAGATTTGCATCTAAGGTAGTATGAGAATCTTGAAGTGCACATACTAAATCATTCACATATTGTGCATAGTCTATGAGCTTATACAACCCACAACACAAAATGCCAAAAGCAATACTAACATCACCATTTGAGGGATCATGAACTATACATCTGTCATCAACAAATTGGACAACCAAGCCAATCTTGGCTAATGCTGAAACACTAATGTTGAAACTAGCAATAGACTTTTCTTGATCCCTGGCACATATAAAGCATCTAACAATGTGAATGAGCTTCCATAAGTAGTAGTGAGAATGATCTTACCAACTCTCACTAAAGACGGGTTGCTAGCACATGTGACAGTATTCCCTATAGGGGAAGGCTCATGTGAACTAAAGAAACTACACTAGGTAATATGTTTGGTTGCCCCACTATCAAAGTACCAAACATCTTAGTCTAGTGCAAACATACACTACTCATGAGAAGATGGTTCATAGTTGCAAACAATAGTAAATGCCCATTCTTTAGTCTAAAGAATATTAGCAGAATCTTTTTTAGGTGTAGACACCTCTGCAACAACCATTCCAATCTTCTTTGCCTCTTTTGTAGTCAATGTAGGACAACTCTTCATGACATGATCATTTTTTTCCATAAAAAGAGATCCTACAAAAATACCCCATTATGTAACAAAAGCCATCTTATGTTGGTCTTCTAGGGCAATGGCCACTTGATTGTAGACTGCAAATCCATAAAGAAAGATATACACTTCCTTGCATGCTACATGTTCCAAGAGATGTTTGGTGATAGGAAAATGGGAACTATCTCTTATTGTGGCGACATTAACTTTTTTCAAGTTAATGCACACATGTAACTTCCTATTCTTTTTTGGCAAAACCACAATTGGTGACACCCATTTAGAATGCTTGATAAAGCTTCTATCAGACAATCAATCTCATCCTTGATTTTGGGTGCATAATTATCATTGTAGGTGTAAGGTTTCTGCTTGGTAGGCTTGGCTTCCAAAGACATCGGGATTCTCTGAGAACAAATATCTTGATCCACTCCTTTCAAATCCTTGTAACTCCAAGTGAAGACATCTCTATATTCTCTTAACAAATCTATCAGCTCACATTCTTCTTCTTCACTTAAATCATGCCCTATATATGTACATCTATCTTTGTATGTTCTATGGTTACTACAATTTTTTTGGTCTTCTCTTTATTGTCATAGGCTTTTGTTGTCAATGCTTCTCGATTAGGCATTTTTATCATGATCTTCTTATCTTCTATCTTGTATTTGTTGAAGTTCTCTAGGGCTTCAAACAATGCTTTTGCTTGCATGGGTACTTGTTCCTTTACTTTTTTTTCTTACTTTGATCTTCTTTTGTTGTAGTCAACTTCTTTTCTGGTTCACATTTTTTGTGTTCTTAATTCCTAGCCTCTATTAAGTAAGGGCACTCTTCTTTTGAAGTACAAAAAGCTTCCCTGATGATGGACTCCTCCTCCTCATTGTTAACTTCCTTGAGTGTGGTCTTGCTAGCCTCACATTCCGCTATAACTAAGTTACACACGAGTGGTTCTATGGTGAAAAAGTGAGATGTCATAGCTATCTTCATGACAATTTGGGGTTTGTTGCTTTAACTACATCCATATTGGCTACAATATGTGCCCAACCATGGGGTTCAAATTCTTCATTTGGAAACACCATAGGTGCATAGGATGGATCTTGAACTGATCTAGGGTTCTCATTAGCAGCTATGCTTCTAGAGGCTACCCTTTTCTCTTCTTCCAACACAACTTTACACATCCATAAGTGTGTGTCTTCATGCATCCATAAGGACTCTGATCCTATGGAGTGCATCGACTCCATTTCATCTAATGTTCTATGGACTAGGTTCCATTGCAAGGGTGGTACATCTATGTGGGAATAATCCTTGAGATTGACCTTGGTTGTCATCCCTAAATGCTCTAAGTACAAGGAATTGGTTCTTGTTACCGTTAGTGTCCATGTGAAAGGTCAAATGGCCACCGGACACTTCCCCTCCTATTCTTGAGATTGATGACCTTCATGAACAATTTCCACAAGACATTCCAGCTCTTTATGGAGACCAAGTAGCGCAACAAGAAGAAAAAAATTCAGGATTTGAATCCAATTCTTTACAAGAGTTGCCGCACTTCACAGGCCCATGAGAATTTGAATCTCTCCAGGTTAGAGCTCCCACAATATTGATCAGAAACGAAGACTCGGTGGTTCCAAGAAACACTGACATTGTGAAGAACACTAAGGTTCAGTGCCATCTCACTGTAGAAGATCTGCTCAAAGCAAAACTAGAGCTATGGAATCATGTGAAAGATCAGGTTCCAGAACTTGATTCCAATATGCCCAAAGCAGGCTCTACGCAAGAAGTTCCAGAGATACCTCTAGACAAAATAGGGGACATGGGCGAAGGTGAGGAAGGTAATACTTATCTTCCAATCACCTACCAAGGTTACACAACCAAAGCAATCATAGATTCAGGTGCCGTTGTTGCTATTGCAACCACCTCCTTGTGGAAGCAATGGGGTAAACCTGCATTAAGACCAACTAGAATGAAGCTTTAGATGGCTGACGGTCATGTGGAAAGACCTCTAGGATTGCTAGAAGGGATAACTCTAACCACTTGTGGTGTAGAGTTTGAGCACACCTTTGCTATATGTGACTTTGGTAAAACTAATACCTACGAAATAATCCTAGGAAGACCCTTCCTACGACAACTAGAAGTTGTACAAGATTGGGGAACCAATTCCTTATACTTGCAACACTTAGGGGTCACAACCAAGGTCAATTTGAAGGATTACACCTTCAGAGATGTACCACCTCTACAGTGGAATCGTATCCACAAGGAACAAGAAGATTCAATCTCTATGCATTCTAAAAGTTCATCTGATACCTCCTAGATGCATGAAGATACTCATTTGTGGATGTGCAAGGTAGCAAAGGAAGAGCAAAAACGCTTAAAAGCAAGAGAAAAAGGAACTTCTCAAGGAGATAGACCAGTTACAGACCCAGCCTATATGTCGATGATCTTTTTGGATGAGGAATTTGAGCCTCATGGCTGGGCAGAAATCTTAGCCACCATAGACATTGCGGTCAATGAAGAACAGTGGACACCTCATTGTGATGAGGAGGGTTATGATATTTCAGTGTTCATGATGACCCTAGTGACATCATAGAAGAAGAAGAGAATGATGACGATCTAGAGTCCATGGTGATGGATAGTTGCTTTATTTCAGAGGAGCACTATCTAGAAGACATAGGAGTATTTACTCAAAAAGAAGAAGAACCTCTCACAAGCATAAAAACGGTAAATTCAAAGGATGAGAGTGGGGTCAAAAGAAAAAGAAAAGAACAGTAGTGAAACGGGAAGAGGAGGAACCATTGTTTGAAGTACTAGAGAATTTCAAGAAATACGAAGTTGAGGACCGAAAAATTTTGGTACGAATGCCTAAGAGAGAGGCTACCACAAGAGAAGTGTATGATAACAAAGAAAAGACCAAAAAAATCATAGTCACCATTGAACAGAACGAAGAGAGATGTACATACATAGGAGATGACCTAAGTAAAGAAGAGGAAGCAGAGTTGGTAGCCTTGTTAAGGGAATATAGGGACATGTTTGCATGGCACTATAGAGACTTGAAGGGAGTAGATCCGAAGGTTTGTTCTCATACGATCCCCATGATAGCAAATGCCAAGCCCACCAAACAGAAGCCCTACACATATAATGACACCTATGCAGCTAAAATAAAGGAGTAAATCGACAAATTGATCAAAGCCGGATTCATCTATGAGATTGAGCATACTGAATGGGTGTCCCCCATTGTAGTGGTGCCCAAAAAGAACGGGAAGTTACGTGTGTGTATTAACCTTAAACAAGTTAATGCCGCTACGGTAAGAGATAGTTATCCACTTCCAATCACTGACCATTTATTGGAGCATGTTGCAGGCAAGGAAGTTTATAGCTTCCTTGATGGATTTTCACGTTACAACCAAGTAGCCATTGTCACAAAAGATCAACATAAAACGGCCTTTGCCACAGAGTGGGGAGTCTTTGCATTTTGTGTAATTCCATTTGGGCTCACCAATGCATCTGCAACATTCCAAAGGCTCATGTGTCATGTCTTCAAAGAGTTCTTGGGAAAGAGCCTAGAAGTATATGTGGATGATTTATGTGCTCATTCCCAACAAAGAAAATACCATATCCCTGAGCTCAGACAAATCTTCAGCAAGTCTAGAGAATATCAAGTGTGTCTGAACCCAAAAAAGTGTGTGTTCATGGTACGTCAAGGTAAAATCTTAGGTCATATTGTTTCTAAGAACGGAACATCAACAGATATAGGCCAAGGAATGTTAAAGAGGTACAAGCCTTTATGGGCCATTGTGGATATTACCGTAGGTTTATTCACATGTATGCAATTATAGCTAAGCCTCTTTATGCCTTGTTGACAAATTTTGAGTGGAGCAATGAATGCGAGAAATCCTTCAATGAGCTGAAGAGATGCTTGTGCACAACCCCAATACTGACCACTCCTGATTGGACTAAACCATTCCATGTACATGTGGATGCATCCAATTATGCAATAGGATGTGTGCTAGCACAATCCACATGTGAAGGCAACCTAGATTTGCTTATAGAATATGCTAGTAGGCAATTGAACGCTGCTGAACGAAACTATACAACAACTGAGAGAGAAGGCTTACGCATGGTATATGCCGTAAAGAAGTTCAGACACTACTTATTGGCCAACAAGTTCAAGTTTTTCACTGATCATCAAGCTTTATTATACTTGGTCAATAAACCTTGCAATACAGGACGCTTAGTAAGATGGTTCCTCTTACTAATGGGATATGACTTTGAAGTAGTTGTCAGGCAAGGTAAGACTCACCTCAGAGCAGATCACCTTTCTCACATCACTTCGGGAGAGTCACCGTAAGGAGTGCTCGATGAATTGCCCGACGCTTATCTGTTCAATCTAGAAGTTGTTCCTCAATGTGCAAATAAGTTGGTGTCTGTCCTAACCTTCAGACCTGCAAATAAGAATGTAAAAACAAACAAAGATGAAATTGTAAAATCACAAAAATATCAAATATTGGCAGGAAGCATGTATAAACAAGACACGGAAGGTGTTCTAGCTTGTTGTGTCGAGGATGATGAACATAGAATGGTTGCAACAAGCCCATGAAGGATTTATAGGGAATCACTATTCTAAACAACGAACATTGCAAAATCTAAAACGTTTAGGATTGTATTGGCCTAGTATGGATAAAGACATACATGAATGGATTAAGAATTGTCTAGTGTGCCAGGAAAAACCTCCAGTGGAGCATGCTACCCTTTATCATGTGTCATTAATTCCAGATTGGAGTGCTCCATTGGTAGAATTCATGAGATCAGGAACATTACCCAATGAGGCTAGTCTAGCAAGGAAACGAAGCATGGAGCAAGAAGCTCAAGACTATGCCCTCATAGGCGATAACCTATACCAAAGAGGCAAACATGGTTACTTAAGATTATGCGTTCACGAATCAAACTATTTGAAAATCTTAGAAACTGCCCATAGCAATGTTGCAAGCATACATTTTGGCCCTGGTCGAGTAATTAAGACTATTCTATTCTCAGGACTGTGGTGGCCCACTCTTCATATGGATGCACATACGTATGTGAAGAAATTTGACACATGCAAACATGCACAATATCCGATAAGGAAAGATGAGATGCCTTTGAGGCCAATGATGGGAGGACGTGCTTTTTCAAAATGGGGTATAGACTTTGTATGTCCTATCAACCCCCCAACTAGAAACTCCCATGCAGAGTACATTATTGTAGCCACAGATTACCTTAGAAAGTGGGTAGAAGTAAAAGCCACAACAAAAAACGATGCTCAAACTACAGCTAAGTTTTTATTTGAGAATGTGTTCACTAGATATGGACTATCAATTAAGTTAGTGAGTGATGGAGGTACGCACTTCTTGAATGAAGTCATTAAAAATCTTCTCCAAGAATTCTTGGTGATACATAAATAAGTCTGCCCCCTATCATCCACAGGCTAACGGACAAGCTGAGAGCACAAACAAGATCCTATGTAATGTATTGAAAAAAAGGTAAATAATAAGCACTCTGATTGGGATAAACAACTTCATCACGCTGTTTGGGCTTACCGAGTTGCCTACAAAATAGTACTCAATGCCACCCCATTTCAGATGGTCTTCGGACAAAATGTTGTGCTACCTTTGGACTTCCTAATCCCAACTTTAAAAGTAGCACAAGAGCATGAGTGGAATGGACATGAGTTGTCCTCTAGGATCTTTGATCTAGAACGCTTAGGTGAGACAAGGCTACACGCGGCTGCAGGCATCTATGCTGCAAAGAAAAGGCAAAAGGCATACTTTGATGCACATATCAAAGATAAAGGATTGAAAGAGGGAGAACTAGTGTTGGTTTACAAACTAACACAACATGCCCGCAAATTGGAAAAAATAGGATATGGACCTATGATCATTAACAGAATTTCCACTAGTAGTGCAATTCAATTAGCCACACTAGAAGGTGATATCCTACCAAACTATATCAGTGGTTGTCCAGTCAAGCTATATCAAGAACCTCTTACAGAGGATATGCTAAAGAGACTCAACACTGCTAAGAAGCAAAAAGAAGAGGAGTTAAGGGTTAGAGAAGAAGCACAGGATCAAGCTAGAGAACACATTAGGAGAAATAAGCTAAGACGCCTCGGCCTAGACGTCAATCTTGAGGCCCAAAGATACCACATTGCCATGTGTCAGACATCAAGTGCAATTGCTTCTCGAATAATTGATCGACGTCCCTTTGTGAACATCACGATAGGACAATGGAAGAATGCAAGGACTGTGAGAGCATTGATTGACTCAGATGCAACAACTAGTGCAGTTAGACTTTCATACTGCCAAGATCTACAATTGAACATCAATTTCATTGAAGCCTATCTCATAGGATTGGGAGGTGTGGAAACCCCTTGTTTGGGTGAGGTAGAGCTTCCCATCTATCTTCAAGATTTCCAATGAGAGTCAAAATGCTAGTGTGTGAAGATGTGGACCTTACACAACCACTTGTCTTGGGTCAAGACTGGATCTATGACCATGCCGTCAACTTAACCCTTAAAGACAAATTCTTCAAGTTTGGTTTCATGAACAATGCATCACATTAGAATTAGAGAATTGCATGAGCACAAAGCCAAGTATCACGCATTCTCTTAGTTCTTCTAGACCTAATCTGAGCAAAGAAGATGTTGCATGTGTCAAGAAAGATGTGATCTAGACGGACTCAATCATGAAAGGACAGTCTCACAAGAGAGAGGACCCCTCTTCTTTTTAAATACTCCTGCAGCTGCAACAATTCAACCAAAGAGGCAAGTAAAACAGTACATGCACACGGCTACATCAAATAGACAAACCAAGTGCAAGAAGAAAGAGGCTCAGGGTAGGAAGTAGATTTGGGTACGAAAATGAGAGCAACCACCAGCTTTGCCACAACCATTCCCATCGAAGCGAGTTCACCATGCTAAAAGAAGCACCAAGAAACGAGGACAAGCTCAATCCCAAGGTCTCCAATAAATTTGGGTACCAAAGCAATCGATGAAGGCCGACCATAATAACATACAAACTTGGGTGCCAAAGAAATTAGCTACAGCTCAACAAGGGCGATTACAAATGTGGGTACCCAAGGCACTCTTACATGCACAAAACCATATGATCTCCCTCACGAGAAAAATCTCAGCAAAGAAACCATGGATAAGCAAGAGTCGAAACCAAGGATAGAGACCAAAAGAAGATAAATTCATCTCTTCACCGGTCATAAAAAGACAACCATCAAGGATATGGGTTTGGAAGCCAAAAGCACCAGTATCACCCACAAAACCAATGAACCAACCACAAGGGATAAAAAATTCAAGCAACCATCCACAGATGAAAAAGCCAAACTTGATCTCTATGCAGTCAAACACTATTCTCAAATGGATCCCTATAAGGAGGATTACATCATTTCAAGATCCAATTGACACCTCCAAACAAAGAGTGCATCAAGTCTGCAAGTAACATCAGAAGCCTTGATGTGCAACAACCATGTGCCTTTGGCATAATCTAGTCTTTTGCACCATTTAGGCCATGCATTTCCAAAGTATGCATCAATATAGGGCCACATTACACGGTCGTGCATAGACACCATTGAGAATCCCAGGCACATGAGATACACTTGACATATGCAAAATATTTGATTGATACTAACATCTATCTTCTTGTTTTGTGACACTCTTCCCAAAAAAAAAGAGAGAGAGACAATACAAAGAGGAAGGACAGGATTGTGTGCTTAAAGCATCTCTGACATGAACCATCAACAAGGACATCCATCAATAATGGAAGATAACTTGATAGTCAATCACCATGTTAGAGCACACCACGAAGAGATGAATATCGATGGACATTTGACCATGGTAAGGACCGCCTACTTCGACAACACGATAACCATGTTAGAGTAGGCAACCTCTTCGTCCACATACCCTTGAGCACTTCGCTCAAGATCCAAATTCTTGCACCATAATTCTTCCAATGCATTCCCCACGTATGCATGCATAGGGCCACATTACAAGGCCATGCACAAGGCACCTATCTTGTTCAAACCATGGACTAAGGCACTTACCTATCATCCATTATGGGTTACAAGTACTTGGCATTAAAAAAAAAAAATTGGAAGAACCAGATGACATCACTGTGACAACAACAAGAGCAAGGAAGCCTCAAGCTCTTCTCATTACTTGGATAGCATCAAAATAATACAACCAACCTCTTCAAAATAGAAGAAATTATCTTTTATACTTTTTCAAGTGTCCCTTTTCACACTTGAATTTTGGTCCTTTTCTCCTTCTATTCTAAAAATATGCTATCTAAGAGCTTCCAAAAATTTTAGGAAAAATACATATGATCCCATTTTACATGAGGAAGACTCTTCCTCAATTTTTACAACATTTGTATAAATATGTCTACCAATTTTCGACATTTTACAAATAATTTTCCTTCAAAAATTGCTTCTTCTAACAGTCTGTATCATCCACATACTAAACACATTTTGCTTAGTCGTGATGTTGTTTTTGTGGGGGATGTTATTGAGCCTTTACTTTCATGTATGAAAGAGACATCTGTTAGCTCCAAAGACATGTATGATACTTTGCTGCCTCTTTTTATAGGTGGACAGTCTAGTGCTTGTCCTAATGAGGCAACTTCTCAACCTTTACATGTTTCATGTGATGATGCAAATCATTCCATTTCTGATGCAGATTTACATGATGCACTTGTTGAGAGAGCTCATATATAGGAGGCAAAAACTATGCCAAAATGGCTAGTGCAGACTTTGTGAGACAGCAAATTAGATGCACCCCTATCATATTGTACTCATTTAGGCTCTCATAGTGCCTCTTTTGCATCATATTGCTATGCTATGGGTACCTCTAGTCTCTGTGATGAGAATGAGCCTGTTTTGTTTGATGAAGCACAAAATTCAAAAAATTGGATGGCTACAATGTAATCTGAATATGATGTTATAATGAAAAATGGTACCTCGCCTTTATGTGACTTGCCTCCTGGCAAGAAGGCCATTGGCACTTAGTGGGTATAAAAGCTTAAGCATAAGCATGATGGAATAGTTGACAGCTATAAGGCTAGGCTTGTTGCAAAGGGTTATGTTCAAGAAAGAGGCATTGATTTTGATGAGACCTTTACTCCTACTTGTCGAATGACTACTGTTCGTAGTATCTGTGCACTTGCAACTCATCATGGTTGGAATGTACATTAGTTGGAAATTAAAACTACATTTCTGAATGGTGATTTGCATGAAGAATTGTATGTTTTTTAGCCCCGTGGCTTTGTGCAAGAAGGGCGTAAAAAGTAGGTGTGCAGGTTAAAGAAGGCATTATATGGTTTAAAGTAACCACCACGTTCTTGGTATGAAAAGATACATGCCTATCTTATTGCACATGGTTTTGAGAACAATCCAACTAGGAGCACCTTATATGTTAAGCGTGCTAATGATGTACTTCTGATCATTGTTGTGTATGTTGATGACATGGTGCTCATTGGTCCTCAGAAGAAGCATATTGCTAATTTTAAGGCTGATTTGCATGCCTCATTTGAGATGTCTGATTTGGGGCATTTGCATCATTATTTGGGCATTCAATTTACGCAACTTGATGGCAGAATAGCTTTGTGTCACATGAAATATGTTATACATTATTTTAGCATTTTGGCCTTGAAGACTATAAACCCATTTCCACTCCTATGGAGACACGTTTAAAAGATTGAGTCTTCATGATGCTGGAGATGCATTTGATGTTGTTCTCTATCAGTAGGCTATTGGATGCTTGATTCACTTATGCATTATTCAGCCAGATATTCAATTTTTTGCCTCACAGATGAGCACATTTATGCATTGCCCAGGTGTCAAGCATTGGCAGGCGGTAAGCACATCTTTCGCTACTTGAATGGTACCCGGATACTTGGATTGTTTTATCCCAAGGGGGGATCACTACTGCCAGATTTACATGCTTTTTTTGACTCTGATTGGGCTGGTTGCTATGACACTCGTGTGTCCACTAGTGGCTTTTGCTTCATGCTTGGTAGCTCATGTATATTTTGCTTGAGCAAGAATCAGCCTACTATGGCCACTTCTAATTCTAAGGCTGAGTATAGGGAAACTTTCATAGTGACTATTGAGTGTGTGTGGCTCAGACGTCTTATGGCTGATTTGGGTGTTGGTCAGTCTTGTACCACCACCATCTTCACCAAGAGTCAGAATGCATTGGCAGTTGCAAGGAACCCTGTGTTCCATGCTTGCATAAGCACATTGAGGTGCATTATCATTATGTGAGGGAGAGGTTCTCTGCTGGAGAGATAAGCTCGGCATATGTGCCTATGCAGGAGAACATTGTAGACCTTTTCATGAAGGCTCTACCTAGGGAGAAGTTTGAAGCTTTTTGCAAAGCTTTGGGCTTATTTCCTTTTGTGGATTGATTTCACATAGCTTGGCACTTCCTTATTCATGAGTGCCAGCTCCTTCTTCAAGGCATCACTCCCAGGGGGGATTTGTTGATATATTTATGTAGTGGTGTGTGTGAACACACTAGGACCATCGGGGCACTTTTTTTCCTCTTTAGGAGGTTCTTTTCCCCTGGCTTGTATATAAACTTATTGCCCTAAAGAGTTACTTATCTTTATACATTCTAGTGGTAACACATTCAGTATTGTGTGTTATGCTCCCAACTTCTTCTTCTTCCTTGTGCTGTTAGTGGCTTCTGCCGACCTCAAACTCCAACAAAATCATTATATGGTTTCAATACATTTTAAGAGATTCCAAAGACTCAAATAATCCATAGAGGTTTGATACATGTCCAAAACATAGGTTGAAGTGAAATCACGTCAATTGGACCTTTTATGACCACAAAACAATTTTCACTTCACAATTTTAAAACTTACTTAGGTAAAAAAACAGTTCATGTCTCATACAAAATAGATTCTTGGATTAAACTTTATAACCATCCCAAGCTCAAATTTGGATCAATAGATCAAAAATGGAAGAGAGAAATAGGTAGGCACTTGGATACTAGATTTAGCTTGATGTTGAGCAAAGAAGTGGCTTATCATTAACTATATCATTTGATAATGCTGTCAATGACACTTAAATTGAAATATATCATGGAAAAAGAGATGAATACCTAGAATGATGCTCCTTCCATGAAAAGTTTCTTGAGATTGTTTTATTATTGTCTTGGAGTTTCCTTTAGAGTGTAACTTGAGGTGATGGATGTGAGTAGTCATGAACTAGTAAGAAATCCCACACACGCTAGGTGCCAAGCCTTTAAAGTCCATTACGTGGGCTAAATTCATAAGTAGTCAAGTAAAAAGCAAGATGGATTACTCTCTTCCTTGGAGCATTGTTGTGGTTGGCTATCTGCATGGTTGCCTTTGGGAGAAGGTAACCAATGGGTCTCTCCTCTAACTTCTTTACATGAAGCTATTGGTGTGTGTGTGTGAAGACCTTAGGTCTCGATCTTGATATCCTATCTCTTGTGTCATGCATGGTCAAGGGGAGGGAGGCTAGGGTGCCTCGCTTTATCTACTAACTTATTGCTAGGAGAAATCATGCACACTAGTGATACTTGAAGATAACATGCGTCTCACATACCAAGTTTAAGAAATTATTTAGTGAGATGTCAATAGACCACTAAATCATGTGCATGAAACATGAGCATGGCTCTTCTTCTGTGACATAATCTTATGATATAATAATTATGATATGAAACTATTCATTCCTCTTGATACTTCTATTGTTTTTGTTATTATTATTGTTATTACTTCTTTCAATGTTAGTGTTTCGAATTATTATTCCAAGCGTAACTACTACTACTACTACTACTACTACTACTACTACTACTACTACTACTACTACTACTACTACTACTACTACTACTACTACTACTACTACTACTACTACTACTACTACTACTACTACTTCTACTCCTACTCCTACTCCTGCTGTTACTACTACTACTACTACTACAATTGCTACTACTATTAAAACTACTACTACTATTGATGTTACTACTATTATTACTGATATTGCTACTGCTACTGCTACTGCTATTGCTACTACTACTATTAATGCTACTCTTATTGCTATTGCTATTGCTATTGTTACTGCTATTGCTATTCTTATTGCTACTCCTATTGCTACTGCTACTACTACTGCTACTATTGTTGCTACTACCACTGCTACTACTGTTGTTGATGTTGTTGCTACTACTGCTACTATTGTTGTTGCTTGTGCTACTGCTGCTGCTGCTGCTACTGCTATTGCTACTGTTACTGCTACTGCTACTGCTACTGCTACTGCTATTGCTACTGCTACTGCTACTGCTACTGCTACTGCTACTGCTACTGCTACTGCTACTTCTACTGCTACTGCTACTGCTACTGCTACTGCTACTACTACTGCTACTGCTACTGCTACTACTACTACTACTACTACTACTACTACTACTACTACTCATGCTACTATGATTGTTATTACTACCTCTACTACTATTGCTATTGTTGCTACTGCTATTGCTACTGCTACTGCTACTGCTACTGCTACTGCTACTGCTACTGCTACTGCTACTGCTACTGCTACTGCTACTGCTACTGCTACTGCTACTGCTACTGCTACTGCTACTGCTAGTGCTACTGCTACTGCTACTGCTACTGCTACTGCTACTGCTACTGCTACTGCTACTGCTACTACTACTACTACTACTACTACTACTACTACTACTACTACTACTACTACTACTACTACTACTACTCATGCTACTATGATTGTTACTACTGCCTCTACTACTACTGCTGTTGTTGCTACTACTACTACTACTACTACTACTACTACTACTACTACTACTACTACTACTACTACTACTACTACTACTACTACTACTTCTGCTGCTGCTACTGCTTCTGCTGTTACTACTACTACTACTACTACTACTACTACTACTACTACTACTACTACTACTACTACTACTACTACTACTACTACTACTACTACTACTACTACTACTACTACTACTACTACCACTACTACTACTACTACTACTACTACTATTCGTGATGCTATGATTATTACTATTGCTACTACTACTACTACAATTTCCATTGTTTCTTCTACTACTACTGCTACTGCTACTTCTACTGCTACTGCTACTGCTATTGTTATTGCTACCGCTACCGCTACTGCTACTGCCACTACCACTACCACTACCACTACCACTACCACTACCACTACCACTACCACTACCACTACCACTACCACTACCACTATCACTACTACCACTACCACTACCACTACCACTACCACTACCACTACCACTACCACTTCTTCTACTACTACTACTACTACTACTACTACTACTACTACCACTACCACTACCACTACCACTACCACTACCACTACCACTACCACTACCACTACCACTACCACTACCACTACCACTACCACTACTACTACCACTACCACTACTTCCACTGCTGCTACTGCTACGACTACTACTACTGCTGCTACTACTACTACTACTACTACTACTACTACTACTACTACTACTACTACTACTACTACTACTACTACTACTACTACTACTACTACTACTACTACTACTACTACTACTACTACTACTACTACGATCAGGATGATTGCTTCTAATGCTAATACTCCTACTAATAATAATAATTATTATGATGATGATGATAGTGCCATTTCTAGTGCTAGTGCTCCTACAATTTCCTCTATTATAGTTATTGTCACTCAAAGTGCTACAACTAGCACTAGCATTATTGTTAGTTCTACTACTATTACTAGCACTCACAATACTACTATTGCTTCTGATGTTGCTACTGCTATTGTTGTTGTTTTTGTTGTTGTTTTTGGACCTTGAATATTTAAATTTTTCTTAAAAAAATGCAAGAAATAGTTTTTTAAATTGGCATGATTTTTCCATGGGCCCCACCTTGCGGGCTCAAAAAGATGGCTCTAAAATAGAAACTTGTTTCTTTGATTTATGGTCAAACTTCTGTCTAAGATTTTTGGGTGTATGAACATATGCTTCACACCCCAAAAACTTGAAGATTATCATAAGATGGTGGATTCCCTGTCCATAACTCTTGTGCCACTTTCATACCTTTGGGAGTACTATGTGAAAGATTAATCACATGACTTGTAGTCAATACTGCTTCTGTCCAAAAGCCTTGTGAAAGGTTTGCATGAGCAGCATAGAAACCACTCTATCCTGAATAGTTCTAATACCCTTTCAGCTACACCATTTTGCAATGGGGAATAAGGAGTTGTAAAATCTCTAAAAATTCCTCTAGATTGACAAAAAAGGTTGAATTCATGTGAGGTATACTCACCCCCATTATCTACCATTATCTGAATGTAAAGCCTTAAGCTTGGTTCCTTTTTTAGTCTCAACTAAAGCCAACCATTTTTGAAAGTGGGGAATACCTCATCCTTTGATTTGATAGGATATACCCACACTTTTCTAATAGCATCATCTAAGTGACAAAGTAAAGAGAACCACCTAATGACCTTATGGGCATAGGACTATACACATCTGTTGAACGAGATTTAAAGGTTGAAATGAAGAGTCAATGTGTGTCTTATGCACATCCCTGTTTGTTTGCCATATTGACAATGCTCACAAAATGAAAAATGAGAGAAAGATAACACACGTAAGTAGCCAAAATGGGAAAGCTTATCCATTCCACTACGAGATATATAGCCCAAACAACCATGACAACTACAAGCGATAGGTTGTTCAATAACAACTAACAAGTGTTCTTTCTGTGATACAAATAAAGAATAAAGTGATCCAATTTGTCTTTCTTTTGCAATAACCATATTGCCCTTTGATATGCGAAAGGACTGAGCATATTTGACCACCTTGTAACTAAGGTCATCAAGTTGATCAATTGATATCAAATGACGTGATAACTCAGGTACATGATGTTGACGACATGACTGGTACTACATCATCTCCATTTGTATCCACATGAGTGCATCTCCATTTCGTATCCAGGAGGCACCCCATTTCGAGTTTATTTCCATTTTATATTGTATCTCTTTTGTATTTGGGTACCTTGCCATTTTCTTCTACCATTGTATTCATTTTCCTTTGAGGGGAATTGTCCCACATGAGATGTACTTTGGAGAGCCCCTCCCAAATCTATATAAGGAGGGCCTCTCCCCCCATTTGTACTTGGTTAGAAGGTTGAGGAGCCTACTCCATGCTCTTGGAAAGCTCATTTCTAATCCATGTGAGTTAACCGATTTCTTGGTCTACTCACTTTGAGTCTCTCACACTCTTTCGTTTGTGAGTACACTCTTCTTTTCATTTTGCTTATGTGCATGTACTCTCGACACGGTATCAGAGCGCTAGGTGGAGGTCTTGGTGGATCATTTGGTGGTTATTTTGGTGGTGGTGGTACTTGAATTTGGTGGTGTTGCTCTCCACACATTTGGAGGAGCTTCTTGCCATCACTTTGTGCTCTTTGGGCCTCGTTTTTCCCATTTGCGCACCCTCCAACCCTTGCTTCATTATTTTGCAACCACTTTAACCTTGTTTTACCTCCCTGCCATCCTTGTGTTTTGTGGTATTTTATGCTCATTTTATGGTTCATTATTGTAACCTTTGTGTGGAGACTCTATTCTATTCATCATGCAACTCTATATTGTTTTCTCATGTGATATGGCATTTTGGTGAATCTGTAGTTGATCTCAAATTTTATAGTGTTTCTAAACACTCTTTAACACTCCTTTTAATGTCCATAATAATGGTTGTTATGCATTGGAGATGTTGATATATTTAGGCAGTGATGTGTGTGAATACACTAGGACTGCCGCCATACTTTTTTCCCTCTTTAGGAGGTTTTTTCCCCGGCTTGTATATACACCTATAGCCCTAACGGGTTACTTATCTTTGTACATTCTAGTGGTAATACATTCAATATTGTGTATTGTGCTTCAAGCTTCTTCTTCTTCCTCCTTGTGCTATTGGCATGCTTCCACAAACGTCTAACTCCAACAATTGGTATCACAGCTCATCGCTGCTTCATCTAGGGCACCGTTGACACCCCTCCAGTCAGAGTCTCAGAATCCCACGAAACTTGTGCAAGATATTTTGCCTTTTTGTGCCAAGATATATACATGTTTTGGATCACTAGTATAAGCATCTCAAAGTCTTCTATAGGTCTAGCAGAACTCGTCAGAGTAGTTTTGTTTATTTTTTTCAGATACAATCATTTTTCTACATCAGGGTATCTTAGTCAATGGCCATGGCTGAAAGCAGTGATGTATTCGATTTGTTGGATGTTGAGGATTGGACAGTACCAATTACCCATTGTGGGCTTATATGATGTGACATGTATTGGTTGCAAAAGGACTGTGGAAGATTGTGCAGGGTGCTAAAAAACATCCTATTATACCTACAAATACAGGTATTGAAGTTGATGCAGATGGTGTTGAAGATACTGATATTCTTCGGATTCTTGTTTGTGCTAGAGATTTCTGCTCACCTACTATAGAGAAAATCTGTCGAGATGGTTGAGATGCTCAGGCACATGCAATGATAGCCTCAAACGTGTCATTATTCCTGACCTTCGCCCTTGCATAACACCTAAGGATGTTTAGGATACACTTACCACATTGTACTAGGCTAGGAATGAGGCTCATGTTGCTTACCTCTGAAAACAGTTTGAGAGTGAGCATATGAATGAGGGTGATTCTATGGACATTTTCTAACAAAGATCAAAGACTTGAAGAAACAGTTGATTTCTACAAATGAAGTTATACCAGATAACTCACTTATGCAGACCGTTCTGAATGCTCTTCCTCATTCATGTCAGAGTTTTGCTTCTACTCTTTATTTGATTATGAAAGGAAATCCAAATGCATTGACATTTGAGGAGTTAGTCTATGTTCTATTGCAAGAAGATCAGTGTAGACAAAACATGCCTATTATGTGTGTTGCAAAACAAGCTTTCGTGGCTAGTCAAAAGAGCAAAGGTAAATGGATCTCATCTACAAGTAAGCAGAAATCTCCAAATGCTACACATTTGAAGAAGGAAGACAAAGATGAGAAGAAATCAGAAAAGCAGAAATTCTTTTGTAAGTGCTATAAAGGAAATGATCATATTACAAACAACTATCCAAAACTCGTTGCGAAAGAGGCAAAGAAAAAGGAGGTTCGAATGTTTGTTGTATAGGCCTCTACACCAAAAAATAGAGTCTACAAATCTTGTGCAGAATGAAGAATGGGCATTTACTATTGTTTGCAATTTTGACCCATCTTCTCATGAGTAGTGTATGTCTGTAGTAGACTCAAATATTTGGTATTTTGATAGTGGGGCAACAAAACATATTACCTCGCATCGTAGTTTCTTCACTTCACTTGAGCCTACCCCTATAGGGAATACTGTCACATGCACCAACAAGTCCTCTTATCCTATCATGGGAGTTGGTAAGATCATTTTGACTACTACTGATGGTAGTTCTTTCACTTTGTTGGATGCTTTATTTGTGCCAGGGATCAAGAAAAATCTATTATCAGTTTCTTCATTAGCCAAGATTGGCTTGGTTGTGAAACTTGCTGATGACAGATGTACACTTCATGATCTGTCAAATGGCAACATGATTATTGCTTCTCGCATTTTATATCATGGGCTATATAAGCTCATAGACTATGAAAAATCTATGAATGATTGAATATGTGCAGTACATGATTCTCAGACTATGTCAGATGTAAAGCTTTGGCATGCACACTTTGGTCATATGAATTTTGCTAGTTTACTATGCCTGCAGAAATCTAAAATGGTGTCCTCTTTGCCTAAATTTGAGGCACCTAGAAAACATGTCTCTCAAGGCTGTGTTTTGGGAAAAATGTAGCGTTCCTCCTTTCTAAAAGATGGTTCAGTTCGAGCTACTTAGAAATTATAGCTTGTTCACAATGATTGTGGTCCTATGAAGACACCCTCGTTTGGAAACTATCTTTACTTCGTGACTTTCATTGATGATTTTTCCACGCATGCATGGGTATATCCATTGAAAGCAAAGTCTGAACTGTTCATGTGCTTCAAATAGTTTTTGGTTTTGGCTGAAAATCTGCCAACATGTAAAATGGGCACCCTCCATTCTCATCGAGGGGGGAATATATGTCTTTTGACTTTAATGCATTTCTGGCTAAACGTGGGATAAAACATCAGCGTACAGTGTCATATACACCTCAATAGAATGGAGTTGCTGAACCAAAGACAAGATCACGCATGGAGATGTCGAGGTGTATAGGCAAGAGTCAGGCTTTCCCACATAGTTTCTGGCTTGAGGTTGTCATGTATACAGCATATGTACTTAATAAGTGTCCCACTAAAGCACTGAAGTCTATCACTCCATATGAGTCTTGTCATGCTTGCAACCCATCTGTTGCTCATCTACGTGCTTTTGGTTGTCTGGCATATGCATTAGTGCCTGAACAACATTACAGAAAATTGAATGATAAAGCAATAAAATGTATTTTTGTCAGGTACATTTCTAAAAGCAAGGGCTCTCGTTTGTATTTTTGTTGAATACAGTTCTAAAAACAAGGGCTATTGCCACTCCTATGGAGACAGGTTTATGATTGCGTCTGGCATATGCATTAGTGCCTGAACAACATTGCAAGAAATTGAATGATAAAGCAATAAAATGTATTTTTGTCGGGTACAATTTTAAATGCAAGGGCTATTGCCACTCCTATGGAGATAGATTTACGATTGCGTCTTCATGATGTTGGAAATGCATTTCATGTTGTTCTCTATCAGCAAGCTATTGTATGCTTGATTAACTTATGCATTACTCGACCAGATATTTAGTTTACTGTCTCATAGATGAGCAGGTTTATGCATTGCCTAGGAGTCAAGCATTGGCAGGCAGTTAAGCACATCTTTCGCTACTTGAGTGGTACTCGGCTACTTGGATTATCCCAAGGGGGATCAATACTGCCAAATTTACATGCTTTTTTTGACTCTGACTGGGCTGGTTGCAATGACACTCATGTGTCCACTAGTGGTTTTTGCTTCATGTTTGGTAGCTCATGCATATCTTCGTTGAGCAAGAAGCAGCCTACTGTGGCCACTTCTAGTTGTGAGGCTGAGTATAGGGAAGCTTTCATGGCGATTGTTGAATGTGTGTGGCGACACCTTAAGGCTGATTTGGGTGTTGGTTAGTCTTCTACCACCACCATCTTCACTAATAGTCATAGCACATTGGAAGTTACGAGGAAACTTGTGTTCCATGCTCACACTAAGCACATTGAGGTGCATTATCATTATGTTACAGAGAGGTGCTCTACTAGAGAGATCAGCTTGGCATATGTGCCCACGCAGGAGAACATTGCAGACCTTTTCACGAAAGCTCTACCTAGGGAGAAGTTTGAAGCTTTCCGCAAAGCTTTGGGCTTACTTCCTTTTGTGGATTGATTCCACATAGCTTGGCACTTCCTTATACATGAGTGCTAGCTCCTTGTTCACTGCATCACTCCTAGGGGGGATTCGTTGATATATTTAGGTAGTGATGTGTGTGAGACACTAGATCGCCGGGGCACTTTTTCCCTCTTTATGAGGTTTTTTTCCCCCGACTTGTATATACGCCTATAGCCCTAACAGGTTACTTATCTTTATACATTCTAGTGGTAATATATTCAGTATTGTGTGTTGTGCTTCAAGCTTCAAGATCAAAGAAAAGGAAGATCAAGTCTACAAGCTTCACAAAGAGCTTTATGGACTTAAGCAAGCTCCCAAGGCTTGGTATGAAAAGATTCACAAGTTCTTCGAAGATAAAGGATTTCAAGAAGCAATGTCAATGTAAACTTATAAATCTATCAGAACGAGTCCTTAGTAGCCATCTGTTGACAGGATGCGGGAAGAAACAAGTATGGACACACATGCAGATCTAGCACTGAGGCTACTCTTCAATTTTTTCAAAAACCCCAACATCATTATAAAGTGATTCTCATCACTACAAACCCTTGTAAATATCATTTCACCTTTTTGTAGCTCCATTTTGTACAAGCCGAGGAGTCCTCGAGCTTGGGGAGCCTTAGATGTAGTTGCCTGCCAATTTTCATAATTTTTAGATCTTGTTTGGGCCCTCAAATAAGCCCCGGAACCTAATTTTTAACTAGGCCGGACACTAGGTCTGAACAGGGCCAAAGCTAGTCAAGAACTATAAATAGAGCTAGAGAGCTCATTTTTGGGAGGCTTCTTGTAGTTTGAGCTTGTATGAGAACTTTCTTGCAATAGAAGTGATTCCATTGTCTTACTCTCTTTGTTCTTACTGTGTGTGCGCGTGTGTGTGTATGTGTGTGCATGCTTGTGTGCTTCTCACTCACGCACTTGTGCTTCCACTTGCTCGTGGTCTTCATACCATCCTCATGTCTTCCCGGATTGACATTAAAGGAGGTGCTACTCATCACTGAGCTACACCAAATTTTGGCGCCGTTGCCGGGGATCGAGCTTTGAGGACGAGCGTGTGATGGTAAGACGTAGAGAGGACGCGTTGGAATGGTAAGTAGTAGGTAAATTTCTGATTTTTCTCTATCTCCATCTTCATCTTCACCTCCACCTCCATCTCCGCCTCCACCTCCTTCCCCACTACATATCCCCTCTTCCCTTCCTTTCCCTCATTTGTTGTGTGCGAGTTTGAGAGAGAGCGATTGTGTGTGTTTGCATTTGTGTGTTTTTTGCATGTTTCTTGCAGGTACCAGCTCCATCACCATCTCCAGCCAGCTCAGCAGGTACAGAAACTGCCTACACAGTCCCCGAGGCGTTGAGCTCGAGCTATCGCGACACTCCGAAAAGCTCGACCTCTCACGATTCTGAGTGCACCACGGCATTGCGCAGGCCTAGAGCTCCTAGAAACCCTAGATAGAACAGGAAAATTCGCCATATCTCGAGCTATCGCGACACCCCGCGAAGTATCGCGACACCCCGCGAAGTATCGCGACACCCCGCGAAGTATCGCGACACCCCGCGAAGTATCGCGACACCCCAAGGTGTCGCGACACTCCGAGCTATCGCGACACCCCAAGGTATCGCGACACTCCGAGCTATCGCGACACCCCAAGGTATCGCGACACTCCGAGCTATCGCGACACCCCAAGGTATCGCGACACTCCGAGCTATCGCGACACCCCAAGGTATCGCGACACTCCGAGCTATCGCGACACCCCAAGGTATCGCGACACTCCGAGCTATCGCGACACCCCAAGGTATCGCGACACTCCGAGCTATCGCGACACCCCAAGGTATCGCGACACTCCGAGCTATCGCGACACCCCAAGGTATCGCGACACTCCGAGCTATCGCGACACCTCGACCCGACCTATCGCGATACACGGCCATTAACGCATGAAAATTGTGAGATAATTTTTGAGTGGTTGAAGGGTAGTGAGCTTGGTGTTTGACATATTGGTAAAACTTAGAACCGTGGTAGGGGGCAGAAAGCATAGAAACCCGAGATAGGTGGGACTTAGTGATTCTCAGAGACAGGGGGTACAGTGAGCTACCCAAGGGGGTTAAAATTATTGAAGCGGGTCTTTCAAATACTTGTGGCAATAAAGCTATACTAACTGGTGAGTTTTTGCAGGAACTTTGTGGGCAATCAAGGCAATCAAAGCAAGCTAGCAAGGGTGAGTACCGGGCCTGGAAGAAGGCTTCCTGGGCTTGCATAGCTGTCGGGTCAACCAGCTGATTGAGGTTGGAAGATCCTATAACCCTCCTTTGTCAATTCCTAGCCTAGGCTAAGTACGACTTAGGTGTGGTAATTAACTAGGGCAACGTTAGGCACGAAGTAAGTCCAAGAGAATTAATCACCCAAGTGCAAGAAAATAAGTAGGTCTTAAGTGCGAAAACACTAAGGGACAAAAAGGTAAACGGGAATCGATCACTCTTCAAGTGCGGAAATTCATTTAAGTACTCCTGACGACACAATTTCAGACAAGACCATAAACATACTGTTCAACTAAAAAAGAACAAAGTAATTGGGGCAAAATCAACCTGCAACGAGAGTGTGCTTGGGTTCCAGGGGGTGAATAAATCAGGCATATGAACCTTAGATCAGGCAGACACTTAGGCCGAGACAGACAGAGCCTCAGATCTTCTGAAGCTAGTGTCAATCACACTGCCAGGTCTTGGGCCCAGCAGTTGAGTGATTACCCATACACTGCCAGATCAGAAACAAGTGATTCTGAGATGTCCTATCACATGGAGAGATCAGTAGGTAGCTCAGGGTTGGCATATCTAGAAAAGCCAGAGGGGCCTTATAAGACTCAGTTGGAATATATCAGGACGAATCGTCTAGGTGCTCGCATCTACGAAGACGGACTGAGGAGATCAGTGGTCCAGATTAAGAACCCCGACCAACCCCATGGAATAGACCACCCGGTAGTCAAGTTTGAGAATGGAGCATACCTAGATAAAGAGGGGACTATATATGTAGTCACCACTCTTCCCGATAGAACTGATGAGTTTGGAAATGTGATTGCGGAGGCCGACATAGGAGATATAGAGCAAGGGAACTTAGAGAGAGAGCCAAGAACTCCCCGCGGTAAGTCTGTCTTGACCAGAATCATGACTCCTGAGTGGATTCCACAAGATAATAAAAGCATAGATCTGCTTTTAAATCGGGAAACCGATGAGGCTTTTTGGAGATATAGAACTTCTCAACCTCAGGAGAGGAACGCCCTCCCAATCTACGAGTTTAAAGACCCTGATAGTCCAGGCCAAGTAACCTACCTAGACGCTGCATCAGAGAGAATCTTCGTGGTCACGGAGCAGGGCAAACATGCCTACACTTGGAAGGGTGAATTTGTCTTTCCCCAACCAAGGTCTAATGTATCCTTTGGTCATCAAGGAGCTGGGACCTCCCAAGCTCATGGTGCTCAAAGAGATAGAGGTAGAGACAAACCTGAGGTAAGTTTTGCCAACTCCTTGGGAAGAGAAAGAACGGGAACAGAAAGGAATAGAGTAGAAACTGAGAGACATAGAACCCCATGGAATCACCGGGACATTGATGATTTTCCTTTGCCAAGGCCGAGAGAACACACTAGGACCCTACGACCAACCCAACTTGTGAAGTCCATGAAGAATTATTTCGATGGCACGGGAGACCCTTATGACCATGTGGCCGAATTTCGACAAGTGTTGAAAGCTGAACAAGTGGAGGACCTATTCACGCAATATAATGCTTTCGGTCTGACCCTTAGGAACACTGCCCTTACGTGGTTCCAACCACTGAATGAGAGGCATTTCAGAAACATAGACCAACTCTTAGAGGCATTTATTGTCGAGTTTTCTAAGAGTGGAATCAGGCATAACACCTCCTCACTAATTCATAGTTTCAAACAAACACCTCAAGAGACGGTCAGACTAGCTGGAAGAAGATTTAGACAGTACCTGGAGAGATGCCCTATGCCAGAGTTACCCACACCAGCCAAACAAGTGGCCTTGTTCCTAGATGGATTGTTGAGCACTAAGCTCAGGTCATATGTGTACCTGAAGGACCCTAGAACTATAGAGGAATGCGTGCGCATGTGCATAGACATTGAGGACAATCTAGGTGAAGAGTTAGAGCTATCAAAAATCTATAAGGATTCTGATAGCTCTAGTAAACAGACATCTGGTCAATCCACATCCATCGAGGAACTTGCAGAGAAGGTGGCCCAAAAACTAGGTGTCTCTAGTAAGCAAATTCCTAGATTTGCCCCAGTTAAGCGGTGTTACAATTGTGGCGGTGAACATATGGCAAGTGTATGCCCCATTATGGCCCAACCTCAGGTGAATCCTAGTAGCCAGTACTGCACCATAGAGCGCAGGTATACCAATCACACGGCACAAGACTGCCCATATAACAAACAAACTGTTAGGCAAAATTATCCTCAGCCATATCCGCAACACGGTAGGTACCAGAATCAGTACCCATCACCACAATACAACAGACCACAACAAACTTATCAGCCACCTTATCAAGGGCAGCAGAGACCTCAACCAGTCCTAGTGCAGCAACCCCCTGCTCCAACCAATGTGATCCCAGTAAAATATGCCTCTACTGAAGAAAATCCGAATAGAGCCATAGTTCCAGTCACCCCATTGCTATCAGACAGTGATCCAAGTGACCATAGTTTTGACTCCACATATATTGATAGCCCACAGGCTTACTACATGTAGTCACCTGAGCATAACGAGTCATACTACTATGAGGACCCAAGTGAAAATAGTGGGGAACCGGAGTATTCTAATGTCATGTACACAAACCCCAACTCTAGACCTCAACCTAGGCAGGTACGACCCCCATTTCCTAGAGGGCCCTGCTTCAGATGTCAGGGAGATCACCTTATACGTGATTGTCCACTGCCTGCCCCTACACAGCCTCAGCCAGTAACCATTCAGGGCTTTTGTCAAGACTGCGGGAAAGAGCATCTCCTACGAGATTGCCCAAAAAATCCCAATAACATGCCTAAGATCACTCCTATCAATGTTGTGGGATTAGTTGTAGACTCCATAGGAAGCGTGACTTCCACTGCACCTGTGCAGGTGATCACAAGAGCCCAAGCACTTCAACAACACAAAGGTGCAGGTCCCGAACAGAGCCCCGAGGTGAGTGAAACAGAGAGTATAACCAAAAAGAGGACTAGAGCCTGGAAGGAGAGTCGTGAAAGGATGAAGAGGCAATGGGCAAAAAAGATAAACGAACTTGAAGAAAGCTTGAGAGAAACCAAGGCAAAACTCACAGAGATCACATCTCAACCGCACTCCCACACACTTCCACCGTTACCTCCCCCATCACCCTCCATTCCTCCACCCTCTAATACACCCCACGTAACCCACCCACCACCCCGAGTAGGATCAGTATTGGCTGACCCCACTCCTGAAGGCTTGGACATGATGTTCAAGGCCTACCAGGCTCGACTTCAAGAAGGGCCAACAGCTGCAAACCTAGACAGGAGTTACCCTAGAGCCGACTTAGAGATTGAACGGATGAAGATGTGCATGAAAATGGTAGAACAAGCTCAAGCTATACTGGAGACCAGCCAAAAGTTCAATCAGACGAACGCTGTCAAGCCGGAATTGCATTTCCAAGGCTTACTAGAAAGATTAGAGCAGTTGGTAAACAAATCACAAGTTTCTTTACCTCCACAGGCTCAACCAGTTGTTGAAAGAGGAAGCTCACCACAAATGGTAGCTTATGTTCCTAATTCCACGGATGCTGGAATACCTCCTTCAATACAACAGTACTCTCCAGAGTTCTTACGGGAAATACAAGAAGAGAAATGGGCCAAGGAGAAGGGTGATTCCCCTCCGATTCCTGAGATTGATGATCTTCGTGATCAATTTCCCCAAGACATTCCCTCTATCTATGGGGATCAAGCAGAGCAACAAGAGGATGAGAGATTAGATTTTGAATCTAATTCTTTACAAGAGTTGCCTCATTTCACAGGCCCATGGGAATCTGAATCTCTCCAGATCAGAGCGCCCACTATATTGGTAAGAAATGAAGACTCAGTGATTCCCAGGAACACTGATGTTGTGAAAAACACTAAGGTTCAATGTCACCTCACTGTAGAGGAGCTGCTCAAGGCAAAACCGGAGCTCTGGAATCATGTGAAGGATCAGGTTCCAGAACTTGAATCCAATTTACCAAAAGTAGGCCCTAAGCAGAAAGTTCCCGAGATACCTCTCGACAAGATAGGAGACATGAGCGAAGGTGAAGAAGGTAACACTTACCTTCCGATCACCTATCAAGGTTACACAACCAAAGCAATTGTGGATTCGGGTGCCGGTGTTGCTATCGCGACCATCTCCCTGTGGAAGCGATGGGGCAAACCCACCTTAAGACCAACGAGAATGAAACTTCAAATGGCAGATGGTCATTTTGAAAGACCTCTCGGATTGCTTGAAGGGATAACTCTAACCACTTGTGGTGTGGAGTTTGAACATACGTTTGCTATATGTGACTTTGAGAAGAATAATGTTTACGAGATGATCCTAGGAAGACCTTTCCTACGACAATTGCAAATAGTACAGGATTGGGGAACCAACTCCTTGTACTTACAGCACTTAGGGGTCACCACCAAGGTCAATCTGAAGGATCACACCTTCAGAGATGTACCACCCCTACAGTGGAATCCTATCCACAAAGCGAAAGAAGATTCTATCTCCGTGCATTCTGGAAGTTCACCTGAACCATCCTGGTTGCATGAAGATACTCACTTGTGGATGTGCAAAGTCGCGGAGGAAGAGGAAAAGCGCCGAAAAGCGAGAGAAGAAGGAGCTCCTCCAGGAGATAGACCAATAAAAGACCCAGCCTATACACCGATGATATTTCCAGATGAGGAATTTGAGCCTCATGGTTGGGCAGAAATCTTAGCTACCATGGACATTGCAGTCAATGAAGAACAATGGACACCTCATTGTGATGAGGAGGGTTATGATATTTCAGTGTTCATGTGTCAGCCCTTGTTGGAAGAGTGTGAGCCTAGCGAGTCCATAGAAGAAGAAGAGAGTGACGATGATCTAGAATCCATTGTGATGGATACCTACTTTGACTCAGAGGAACACTACTTAGAAGACCTAGGGGTGTTAACCCAAAAGGAAGAAGAACCCCTTGCAAGTATTAAAACGATAAGTTCAAAGAAAGGATGTGAAGGAGGTCTAAAGAAAAAGAAAAGAAAAGCAGTAAGACAAGAAGAGGAAGAATCATTGTTTGAAGTACCAGAAAATTTCAAGAAATATGAAGTGGAAGACCGGAAAATTTTGGTACGAATGCCTAAGAGAGAGGCCATTATAGGAGAAGCATATGACAATAAAGAAAAGACCAAAAAAATTGTAGTGACCATTGAAGGGAACGAAGAGCGATGTACGTACATAGGAGACGACCTAAGTGCAGAAGAAGAAGCAGAGCTTGTAGCTCTATTAAGGGAATATAGGGATGTGTTTGCATGGCATTATAGAGACTTGAAAGGAGTAGATCCAGAGATCTGCTCTCATACGATTCCGATGACCGCTGATGCTAAGCCCACCAAACAAAAACCCTACACATATAATGACAATTATGCGGCCAAAATAAAGGAGGAAATTGACAGGCTGATTGAAGCCGGATTCATCTATGAGATTGAGCACACTGAATGGGTGTCCCCTATTGTAGTGGTGCCCAAGAAGAATGGGAAATTGCGAGTGTGCATTAACCTTAAAAAAGTTAATGCCGCTACGATCCGAGATAGTTATCCTCTTCCAATCATCGAACATCTTTTGGAGCGTGTTGCAGGCAAGGAAGTTTACAGCTTCCTTGATGGATTTTCAGGTTACAACCAAGTAGCCATTGCCCCCGAAGATCAGCACAAAACGGCCTTTGCCACAGAATGGGGAATCTTTGCATTTCGGGTGATGCCATTTGGGCTCACCAATGCACCTGCGACATTCCAAAGACTCATGTGTCATGTCTTCAAAGAGTTCTTGCGAAAGAACTTAGAAGTATATGTGGATGATCTATGCGCTCATTCCCAAGAAAGGAGCTACCACATCCCTGAGCTTAGGCAAATCTTCAACAAGTGTAGAGATTATCGAGTATGTCTGAATCCAGAGAAGTGTGTGTTTATGGTACGCCAAGGTAAGATCTTAGGTCACATTGTTTCGAAGAATGGAATATCAACAGACGAAGACAAGGTGAGAGCAATAGCAGAGTTGGCCAGACCAAGAAATGTGAAAGAGGTACAAGCCTTTATGGGCCATTGTGGATATTATCGTAGATTTATCCATATGTATGCCATCATAGCTAAGCCTCTTTATGGGCTGTTAACGAATTTTGAATGGAATGAGGAATGCGAGACTTCCTTCAATGAGCTGAAGAGACGTTTGTGCACAGCACCAATATTGACTACTCCGGATTGGAGCAAACCCTTTCATGTCCATGTAGATGCCTCCAATCATGCAATAGGATGTGTGCTAGCACAACCCACAGGTGAAGGAAACCTAGATTTGCCGATAGCCTATGCTAGTAGGCAATTAAATGCAGCTGAACGAAATTACACCACAACGGAGAGAGAAGGCTTAGGCATGATATATGCTGTGAAGAAGTTTAGACACTACCTATTGGCCAATAAGTTCAAGTTTTTCACTGATCATCAAGCGTTACTATATTTAGTCAATAAACCTTGCAATACAGGCCGCTTAGTAAGATGGTTCCTCTTACTAATGGAATACGACTTTGAAGTGGTTGTCAGGAAAGGTAGAACCCATCTTAGGGCTGACCATCTTTCTCGCATCACTTCAGGAGAGCCACCGCAAGGAGTGTCTGATGAGTTGCCCGATGCTTATCTGTTCAATTTAGAAGTTGTACCTAAATGGGCAAATAAGTTGGTACCAGTCCTAACCTTCGGGCCTGCAAACAAAAATGTTAAGACAAGCAAAGAGGAAATTGTAAAATCATTAAAGTATCAAATCTTGGCTGGAAGTATGTACAAGCAAGATACAGAAGGGGTGTTAGCTTGTTGTGTCGAGGAGGATGAACATGCTAGTTGGCTGCAACAAGCCCATGAGGGACCGCTAGGGAATCACTACTCTAAACAACGAACCTTGCAGAATCTAAAACGCTTAGGAGTGTATTGGCCTAGCATGGACAAAGAAGTACAAGAGTGGATCCAGAGCTGTCCAGAGTGCCAGGAGAAACCCCCAGTGGAGCATGCCACTCTTTATCACATGTCATTAATCCCAGATTGGAGTGCTCCACTGGTCGAGTTCATGAGAACAGGAACATTAACCAATCAGGCTAGCATTGCAAGAAGACGAAGCATGGAGCAAGAGGCTCAAGACTATACCTTAATAGGGGATAACCTATACAGAAGAGGCAAGGATGGTTACCTAAGACTGTGCGTACATGAATCAGATTACCTGAAAGTCTTAGAAACGGCACACAGCGGTGTTGCAGGTGGACACTTTGGGCCTGACAGAGTAATTAAGACCATTCTATTTTCAGGACTGTGGTGGCCCACTCTTCATATGGACGCACATACTTATGTGAAGAGTTGCGACACATGCCAACGTGCCCAATATCCGACAAGAAAAGATGAAATGCCCTTGAGGCCAATGATGGGAGGACGTGCCTTTTCAAAGTGGGGTATAGACTTTGTAGGTCCCATCAACCCCCCAGCTAGGAACTCCCATGCAGAGTATATTATTGTAGCCACAGATTACCTTACAAAGTGGGTGGAAGTAAAAGCCACGACAAAGAATGATGCTCAAACGACGGCTAAATTCTTATTCGAAAATGTGTTCACTAGATATGGGTTACCAATAGAGTTGGTTAGTGATAGAGGTACGCACTTCTTGAATGAGGTCATTGAAAATCTCCTTCAAGAATTCATGGTGGTACATAAGAAGTCTGCACCCTATCACCCACAAGCTAACGGACAAGCCGAGAGCACGAATAAGATCCTGTGTAACGTATTGACGAAACTGGTCAATAATAAACGCTCTGATTGGGACAAACAACTTCACCATGCTGTTTGGGCATACCGAGTTGCTTACAAAACGGTACTCAATGCCACCCCATTTCAGATGGTCTTCGGACAAAATGCGGTGCTACCCTTAGATTTCCTAATTCCAGCTTTAAGAGTAGCACAAGAGCATGAGTGGAATGGACACGAGTTGTCCTCGAGGATCTTTGATCTAGAGCGCTTAGGTGAGACGAGGCTACGAGCAGCAGCAGGTATCTATGCAACAAAGAAACGGCAAAAGGCATACTTTGATGCCCATGTGAAGGATAAGGGCTTGAAAGCAGGAGATCTAGTGTTAGTCTACACATTGAAACAACACGCAAGAAAGCTAGAGAAGAGAGGCTACGGACCTATGATCATTAATAGGATCTCCACGAGTGGAGCAGTACAACTAGCCACTTTAGAGGGGGATGTCCTCCCAAACTATATTAGCGGATGCAGAGTCAAACTGTATCAGGAACCCCTCACGGAGGAGATGCTAAGCCGACTCAATATTGCTAAGCAACGTAAAGAGGAGGAAAAACGAATTCGAGAAGAAGCACAGGCAGAGGCCTTAGAACGTATTAAACGAATGAAGTTGAGAAGACAAGGAAGAGACCAGCCTATGACTAACACTGAAGAGTCCCCAGGCTATCCCATGGCCATGTGTGAGGCTTCAGGTGGACGCACCCACAAGATAGTAGACCGACGACCTTTTCTGACCCTAGAAATAGGACAAAAGGACAACACAACAAGCGTGAGGGCCTTGATTGATTCAGGAGCAGCCACAAGTGCAGTTCGGCTTTCTTACTGCCAGCAGCTGCAGTTGGAGGTAAAACCCATAGAAGCATATCTGATAGGATTAGGAGGTGTTGAAACCCCTTGTATGGGAGAGGTGGATCTTCCCCTCTACATACAAGAGGTCCGCATGCCAGTAAAGGTGCTAGTGTGTGAAGACGAGGATCTGACCGAACCGCTTATATTGGGCCAAGACTGGATCTATGATCACGCAGTCAACCTGAACCTAAGAAGTGGACTTCTTCAGGCTTGGGTAGGCCAAAGTCGTCTCACGATTGAATTAGAAAATCAAGCACTCAAACCAATAGAACAGGCAACAACTCCTGGTCCCTACAGGAATCCATATGAAGATAACTACGATGTGCTTGTCCAAACTTCTATGGTGCAGAGGAATGTCAACCTTACTGAAGGTTCAGGAGCCAAGAAGGAGTTCCTAATTGATCCACAGAAGATTCTAAACGAACGGACCGAACATCACTCTAGACGAGGGAGACCGCTGATCAAGAGGAAGGAGCGCCAACCTGCGTATCATGGAGCATCTCGTGGCGTGAAGCAGGTCTGGATACGCAAGGATGGGGGACCTACAGCTCCAATCGCAGATTCTCAAGGAGACAAGAAACGAGCCTCACAATCAAGGAACAAAACTAAGAAGCCCCCTAGGATAACCCCTAGGCACACCATCTCTATTTGGGTTCCTAAGCGGTCAATGAAGGCCATCCCTAATGCTAGACAGATATGGGTGCCCAAGGCTAGCTTACAAGCCCAAATTACTTCAACCACAGGCACAAGGATGAAGCAGCTCTCACAAGCACTCTTGGCCAACAACTCAGGAAGTGACAAGATACCTACACCTCTCACTGCCCACACTCCCATCAACCCCCGGAATGTCTGGAAATGGGTACCCACAAGGTCCCAACCACATCACACACTCAGACCAACGTCTTCACCTGTCCTTAGCTCTAAAAGCTACGACTCCTATATCAAAGTGTGGAGAGTTAAACTGTGTACTAAACCCCCTGACCATCTTCTGTAAATCCGTCCACACTAACACAGAAGCATTTCGAGTCCATTGCATAACCAAAGTACGCATCTAGGATGACACTGACCTTTAATCACCACTCACACATATCATAAACACCTCACCACTAACTACTGACCTCCTGGATTGTCATGTTAGTATTGTGAAGGGAACACCACTACATCTTGTTTCCTATGCAACACTAATGTGCCTTTCGTCTTCCAGCAGATAAGCAACCTATTCTCATGGCAACCGCGGCAGGCACAAGCTCTCAAGCAGGATCTGGTGCCCCCATCAACTGGGATGACATGCCAGTGGAAGCTCCACCAACGGCTAGACCTGAAGAGCTCTTGAATGTGCGAAGAATCCCTATTCCAGATCCACCCAGTGGACTAACCGAAAGAGTAAAAGGGCACTCCCATTGGTTCAATGAAATGCCAGGGGATTTGGGAGACGCGGACCACATCTGGGAGTCCAAGATGGAGTGTGGAGGGGTTTGGTGGACCTTCCAATTCTTTTCAAGAGAATTTGAGGCCTTACAAAATGCAGCTCCCCTTCAAGAGATCTGGCGAAAGGCAGGACTGCAAACTTACTTCAGTGCAGCTCTACCAAAACCTGACTTCCTCAGGTGTTACTACTTGATTGCTACGATGAAACCTACCGGGGATAAAGATCATTCAGGCACATTCTGGGTGCCCTCCTTATCTAATCTGGAAGAGATGAGGAAGTTTGAACTAAATGTAACATTAATCAGGGAAGCCCTTCAAATGTATGGCACTCATGTGCCTTCAGATCGCGACCCCCTGATACCAGAATCAATGAAAAGCAATAGAGTCAAGAAGCTCAAAGACATGTGCGCCCTCACCCCCAACATCGCCATACCCCTGCGGATGTGCCTCCAGCACTTCGCATTTCCAGCTCAAGACCGTTTCACTCAGCCTCACAAGAAGATATGGTACAGACTGTACTTAGCAGAGACCGGCAGCTTGCCCATTAAGATGCCAGTATGGATCTTAGATCAGGTATATGAGGCAGGCAAGCGGGGGGTGAGGAAGCCCACTCTACATGGTTGCTGTGCGTTGACTAGAATCATCTACAGATGTCTGGCGTATGATGTGCCAGTTGCTCGAGCCCTAAAGTATGCACATCTAGAATTGTTTAAAGGGCGAAAGTCAGGGAGTCAGCCTGCAAAAAGAATGCGTGGATCCCTTTCACAAGTCCTGATCCCTCCAGCAACCTCTACCGAAGTCTCCACTAGAGAGGAAGCCCCGGTGGCACCAATCACAATCCATCTCCAGGAGTCTCAACCAAGAGAGGTGGTACAGCCCACTCCCTCTGCCCCTCCGCTACCTACCGATGCAGAATTTGCAGCAATGGCCACTTTTACCGAAGATCCAAATTTTGATTTTGAAACATTTCTGCAGACGGCTCATCTATCCGACAGTGAAGATTGTCCTGACAATGTCGATCAGGGGACATCTACCCAAAGAGAACATGCACGAGGAGAGACAAGCAGCGTACAGGAGCTAGGAGTGACGCAACCCCCTCAAAGACTAAACACACAAACTCAGGAGCAGGCACCAAGGAATAACCCAGAAGAGAGTGAAGACGAAGCCCCTGCATATACGGCACAGCTCCAACGATTATACCAAACAATCAAGCAGGTACAAAGACGCCATAAAATGTCAGAAAAAGCAAATAGGGCCCTGGTAAACCAGATGTTACAGTCAGAGCATATCGACCCCCAGTTTGTAGAATCACTGAATCTATTGGCGGACACCTGTGGCATCAGTGAAGCATTGAGAACCATGGTCTGTCAAGAGAACCCTGCTTATGATCAAAGAAGAATGGATACACGGCCGCGACAAGGAAAGATGATTCAGATGGAAGTATCTACCGCGTTAGCGACGTCCACATCAGAAGATGTGCACATGATTAGCCCTAGGCACAATGATGAACCGGAGGAAATTACGCATGCCCCATCTCCCCCATCATCTCCTATCCCACCCTCAGAGCCTCTCTCCACGTGTCTTTCCACACAAACATTCTCCTCCTATAGTGCGACAATTGTACACACCCCCGTTTCCACTCTCCTCCCTTCACCCTCATCCATTTCTGTCACTCGGGCTTTTGAACCTCAATTAGGTCACCCTTTCTTCCCCCATGCCTTTGGACAACCATCTGTCACTAATCAGACTCTTCCCTTCCCTTTACCCTCCACCCCTCCATTTCCTCCCCCCCAAACTCTACCTACCCCGTCCCTTGTAACTGCCTCGAGCACCACACTAACCACCCAACCCTCCTTCTGGACCTACCTTGTAAACATTCTTCAACAGGTCGAGGAACATAAGAAAACATCCCATTCCCAAATTCACTCCCCCACATTCACGGCCACCACTATCACACCACCCACCGTCCCGGTGTTCACCTTTCACGAATCACACTCACTCATGTTCGATCCCATGGACATCTCACCATCCGCTGGATCACCCACCACCACTGTCCTCACAACACCCCCACAGGTTATTACACTCACAGCACCACTTCCACACACGGTAGGCACAACATCCACTTTTCCCATTCCCACGTCCCAACCCCCTGCATCTTCCACCTCATTTAGTCTTGCACTCGACACGATGCTTGAAGCTGCCACTCAGCTTAAGCAAGAATACACATTATTGGAAGAAAATAACAAAGGGCTTTGCACCCTCTCAGCGACACTCCAAGAGCGTGTCACTGCTTTGGAGTTCATTCATACGGAGTCACAACGCAAGATCTCTGCCCTCGAACAGGCAAATGCGCAACTCAAAGCAGAGCATATGGAAGAGAGCAAAGCCATGGAGGAACAGCTGCGCGATCAAATGGGCCGCAATGCACGGCTTCAACGAAACATGGCTTTGCTGCGACGACATCTGGCGGCAGCGCAAGAAGAGAATAGGCGGCTTCAACAACAAAACCAAGAGAACCTCGAGGCTGCCATGGAGAACAACCCGGGGGCTCCCATAGACCCGGTCAAATTTCAAGCGGTCCCCTCAGAGAGCATACAACAAATATTGGAAACGTATGCCAGTCTATTAGAAGCACACGATCAGCTTGCCGACCAGCTAAAGGACGTACAGAGACCCCAAGAGTCTACACCACACCAACAAGAACATAAAGAAATGACAGACGCTGCTACTTCAACCGAACCTGAACATTCAACGCCCAATGACGTTCTGGAGTTACAGCAGCAGATCGCAGAATTAAAGCTGAAGTTGATGCAGTACGAACGACCCCCTTCCCCCCCAGAGCCACCGTCAGAAGAAGAAGCAGTGACCATCCCAGTGGAGGAAGCATTCGACGACAACTACGAGCCTCAACCACTTCCAGGTGGACGCGTAACAGAAGAAGGTCAAGATACCTATGAGGAACCCCCATCGGCATGGATGAAACAAGTCGAGGAGATGGGAAAAACTCATCAGGAGCGGATATCCACTCAGATGCTGGCAATGAAGGCCATTGAGGACACCATCCTTCACTCAGAATACTTCAGGCACCTCACTCCTAGACGCCTGATCACTAGCTCAGAACTGCAATACAAGCCCTATTTTGTATTGTTGGCTGACTACAATGCCGAAATCAAACGAGTCACCAACAAATGCCCAACATTTGCCACACAGTTCGAACCAGAAGACATACCAGAAGCGGCACGAAAGGGGGCCATATTCCAACCAACGTGGAGGCAAAAGTTACTAGAAACTTATCCAGAAATGCTTCGAACATGGGATCATGCCCCCATGCATTTGAAGTACAATCCGTGTTTTGGGCCAGTGCAAAGACGCAGATCATGGAAAGCTTTTGCCATCAAGGTTCAGAATAACGCCAACTGTAAAGAATGGCTCAATTACCCCGCTATCGCCCCCCCAACCGGTACTCCTACAGTGTCATACATGATTGCAACCATCAGACACTGGATACCACGCCTCCACCCGATGCCAGATGTCGCTGCCCAGATGATGCTCAAGATCCTCGACATGATGCAGGTCGTACTCAAAACTTTTCGCAATGTATGCCATATTCAACCTCCTATTCCAGGGTTTATCAATGGTAACTACGACCTGCTATATGATATGAGCACAACCCCGAGCATACGAGTAGCTTACGCATGGCATGCACGCATAAGATATCTCCCTGCCTGCTACAAGCAAACATTTGACGACATGTTCACCACGGGGTTTTGGGAAGCACATTCAGAGGTATTTGCACCACGGCCTACGCATCTGCTCCATCTCTTTGCATGTGAGCAAACGATGCACTCCGAGCTCTACACGATGCCACAACCTGACATGCCTGGTACAGTGGATTGGGAGGCCTTACAACGAGATCTAATCAGAGGTTTAAAAATCAAAGAACACGAAGTGGCAACGGACCTCCTGCAAAAGTACATTGATCAAACAGCGGAAAAGAGGTCTGTCAGAGGCGACAGACCCTAGGGGGGGGAGAGTGTTGACAGGATGCGGGAAGAAACAAGTATGGACACACATGCAGATCTAGCACTGAGGCTACTCTTCAATTTTTTCAAAAACCCCAACATCATTATAAAGTGATTCTCATCACTACAAACCCTTGTAAATATCATTTCACCTTTTTGTAGCTCCATTTTGTACAAGCCGAGGAGTCCTCGAGCTTGGGGAGCCTTAGATGTAGTTGCCTGCCAATTTTCATAATTTTTAGATCTTGTTTGGGCCCTCAAATAAGCCCCGGAACCTAATTTTTAACTAGGCCGGACACTAGGTCTGAACAGGGCCAAAGCTAGTCAAGAACTATAAATAGAGCTAGAGAGCTCATTTTTGGGAGGCTTCTTGTAGTTTGAGCTTGTATGAGAACTTTCTTGCAATAGAAGTGATTCCATTGTCTTACTCTCTTTGTTCTTACTGTGTGTGCGCGTGTGTGTGTATGTGTGTGCATGCTTGTGTGCTTCTCACTCACGCACTTGTGCTTCCACTTGCTCGTGGTCTTCATACCATCCTCATGTCTTCCCGGATTGACATTAAAGGAGGTGCTACTCATCACTGAGCTACACCATCATTATCCTCTATGTAGATGACTTGATATTGACAAGCTCAGATGAAGAACACATCCAATTCATCATCACATAGCTTCACCTTGAATACTCTATTATGACACATCTTGGACTACTTCACTACTTCTTAGTAATGGAAGTTTGGCAAACAAAAGAAGGCATATTCCTATTACAAAAGTACTGCTCTGATCTCCTTTGCAAATATAACATGAACCAATGTCGCTTAGTATCTACACCACTTGATCCAAACATCAAGCTCACACTGGAGGATTCATCATCACTTGTGGATGTGCATACTTATCTACAACTTGTTGGCTCATTACTCTACCTTGCCACCACTAGACCAGATATTGCCTATGCAATTGGTATACTCAGTCAGTTTGCATATCAGCCTCGTCAGACTCATTGGGATGTTGTTCAGAGAGTACTTCGATATCTTGCCCTCACCCGACATCATGGTCTTTGGTACAGAGGGGCATCAAACTTGCTAAATATTCACATTTAGATTGGGCTGTTGATCTTGATTCTCGATGGTCCACTTCTGAATACATATTCTTACTTGGCTCAAGACCTATCTCTTGGCCAAGTATGAAGCAACCTACAGTTTCTTTGTCATCTACCGAGACCGAGTACTAAGCATCCAACTTTGCAGCATGTGAGGCCATCTGGCTTCGAGGTTTATTATATGACATTGGTGTTTTGTAGGTTACTCAACATGCATCCACACGGACAACCAATCAGCTTGGCCATCACCAAGAATCCAATGATCCATGCTCGGATGAAGCACATCGAGATCCAGTACCATTTCATCCAGACAAGCTCATGTCTCAAGAGATTATTCTAGAGCAGTGTACCTCTCAAGAGAACCTGGCAGACATGTTCACGAAGGTTGTACCTCCAATTCCACTCCAACGCTTGGTGGACCTCTATAACATTCAACCGTTTCAAAATGGAGCTATAGAGGGGGTGTTGATGACATGACTGCTCCTACATCATCTCCATTTTGTATCGAGGAGGCACTCCATTTCTAGTTTATTTCTATTTTATATTGTATCTCTTTTGTATTTGGGTACCTTGCCATTTGTGGCTACCATTGTATTCATTTTTCTTTGAGGGGAATTATCCCACATGAGAGCTACTTTGGAGAGCCCATCCCAAATCTATATAGGGAGGGCCTCTCCCCCAATTTGTACTTGGTTCGAAGCTTGGGGAGCATACTCCAAGCTCTTGGAAAGATCATTTCTAATCCATGTGAGTTTAACCATTTCTTGGTCTACTCACTTTGAGTCTCTCACACTCTTTCTTTTGTGAATACACTCTTCTTTTAATTTTGCTTCCATGCATGTACTCTCTACACATCACATACATTATGCATAGTAAGCTTTGAATCACCAATGAACTGCACAACATCTCCAATCTCGACAATGTCACATTGGTAAGAGTCACCGATTCTCACAATACCAAGAGTCTTTGCTGCATAAGTAGAGAACCATTCTCTGTATGGTGTCACATGGAAAGAAACACCAGAATCCATTAGCAAGGTGTGGGAAAGAGAATCAACCATAAGAGCCTCAATAGGCATAGTACTATCAACACATTGGCATCATAAAAAATAGAATTGATTTCTTCAACATTATTTAACATGCCCATCAACATTATGTCCATCTTTAGCATTATTTAACACATATAAATCTTTCTTAATGTGTCCTTTCTTATGATAATAATGGCGATCGATGTCCTTGATTTAGTTCTACTCTTATTCTATTGACCATTCTTTTCCTTGTTTTTGCTCCCACCACGTTGATGCTTTCCTAGGTATGAAGAGTGCTTTCCTTATTGATGCTTTCCTTGTTTTTGTTGCCACTCTGAGTGCCAACCATAGATTTTCTACAAATCTTCTCACTCAAGAGTGCTCTACAAATGTTATAACAGACCAGTTTACCATGAGATGCACTATTGTTATTAGCCGTGCAAAACATATCCCATGTGATGAGCAAGTGCATAAACACACGATTGCTTTCATTTCATTATCCATCTCCATTTTTTGAGCCTATAACCAAGATAATATAGCATCAGTCTCATTTAGATGAGCAATAATATCATCTCTGTCTTTCATGGGAAGGACATATAATTTTCTCATTAAGTATTCTTTATTTGATTCTATTTCTTCTTCATATGTATTGCATAACTTCTTCCAAAGTTCTTGTGCACTTTCATAGTCCAATATCATAAAGAAAACATTATCAGCCAAGTGCAATGAAATGGTAGATCTAGCCATTTCATCCAACTTACCCCAATCATCTTCATCCATGTCAACACGCTTCTTTGAGATTTCATTTACTAGCTTCCATTGCCTCCTTTGAATCAGCACATGGTTAGTTTGATTTTTCTATACAGGAAAGTTTATGCCATCAAAATTTTGGATCTCAAAATGGTCTTTGCCCTACAAGTTATAGCTCCTCGTAGGAACACTGGAACTAGACGCTGATCCGGGAGACATGCATGAGATCTCAGATGCCATGATAATAGAGAACTCACTAGAATGATAATGGAGCTACAATAGTTCAAACACCACTAAAGCTCACAAAAGGATGAACAAGTATCAGATCTTGGGAAAAATTCAATAGTCTTCCCAAAAAATTGGATTATTAAACAGTAATACCCAACGAAAAAGATTATGTGAGAATAAATATGCTTACACCAATAAGTGTATCAAGGAGTAAATCCACCACGATATAGTTGACAAAACCAAAAATTTTCGAAAAAATTTGCTTGTCTCCTCTACAAAATGAGCATATGACCAATGTCAAGATCTCATAACTTATGAGTGCTGACATGTAAACCTACATAGTGAATCACTGACTCCATTGCATATAACCAGTTAACCAAAAGAAGCCAACTCGGCTTATCAAGCACCTTTGAACAACTAGCATACATCTCCTAAGGCGAAGCTGGGTGAGTCTTCCACCTGTATCACCGAAGAGACCTCGACATTTGGGTATCTCCCAGTAAGGACAACCTCACCAAGACACTCTTGAACATCAAAGGCTTTATGCAAAAATGTAACTGCTATATCAATAACCATATGGATGTACATAAGCGATATCCATAAAAGCATATATAGTTTGTATGTGCTCAATATACATAGTAAAATGGCACTGAAAGGCTAAATTCACAAGCCAAACACTAACCAATAACACTTGCAAGTGTCTGTCAACTCTGTTCTTTCGGCTCAAAGACCTGCATAAACTTGTTATGGTTGCTCCCACCATACTTGAGAACCTTTCAAGAAACATATAAGTTTACTAGTGTGGCTAAAAACACAGCCTCAAAGCAAAATATTCCTTGTCAGAGAAGTACAAAGGGCACTCTTCTTGATGTTCTTGAACCTCTGTAAAAATAACTATGCTTGAAAGTACTCCAAAACTGCTCTAAGAATCACCCTAAAAAAATGCTTCAAAACAAGCTTTGAAAGCAAAGAATGAAGCTTTGAGGGCCCAAAACATGCTCAAGATAATGTGAACCTTAGTCTTTCCCCTTCTTTAAACACCACAAGTGTGTAGCTGAACGGAAAGAGATTGCCAATTCAGCGAGCTCCAAGGGGAAGAGTACTTGGATAGGTGAGCTCCCGAGAAGTATCGAGAACCTCTGACTTTCTTGATCGATGAGGTCCTCCCTCGTGCGTAATCAATGGCCCCAATGAGGACTTCATCGCTACGATGACAAGGTATACCAATGTCTAAGCCTTGCTCTCTATCTTAGTCATAAGCCTTGGAGAAAACTTTGTACAACAGACTTCTATTTTGCAACACAATGATTCCCAATGAGTAGCACTAAAATTTATTTTTCTCATATAAAAGCTCCAAAAATACGGAAATTGTTTGATGTCAAAACAAAATAATCTAATGGACTACCATTTAATTTTATTGAATGGATTTTAGCATGACTATGTTGAGTTTCATGACATCTAATGAGGGTTGAATCCATGGATAATTGTGAAAAGAAAGCTCTACATGAATCCATCGTTGGGTTGCGGACCACTCCTTTTACATGGAATACTACACAATGTTCACGTAGCAAAATACATCAACCTAATAAAGTTGACTTCATGAGTCAAAAATGAAAACATAACAAACACAAAGTACGAAAACGAAGCTGACGAGCACAAAATAAACATATTACGTAAATGTTCAATGTACAAAGATAGGTTGACTACGAGGGCCATATTACCCCCCACTGCTTATTACCCCCCACTGCTTGACATTTTGAGCTATGCATAAACTTACCCATATGACAGGCAACAAACAAAATGTTGGGTTGTGTAATGAGTACATAAATCAAGTATTTCACAACCTGTCTATAGAAAATGACATCAAAGCCATCCTTAATAACATAAAGACTCAAGCATGGGCCTATCTCCATAAAAGTAGAAAGGGCTTCACAATCGTCAAGGCAACATCGGATGACAAGACATCAATATGTATTCTACGACGCAAAGCCAATTCCTACATCAACTTGCATGAATTGATAGCCCAAATGGTGATAGAAAAGCTCCAAATCTAATTTAACGTTTCCAAAGAGGCACATGCCACCAGCAAAACAACATCAAATTAATTGATTTCTTCAAGTTTTAACTTTTCAAGAAGAGATTCGTTGGGTTTTTTTTCCTTTTTTTGGGTGGGTGGATGGGTGTTTGGGGGGGGGGGGGGGGGGGGGGGGGGTATAACTAACCCTTAGCTTACCTTTTTCTTCCACAAGTTAAATTCTATTCTTTGGGTTGATTTTGATCATGTCTCCAAGTTCTCGTGAACTCTACAACTTCCTTCTTATGTTCTTTGTCTATAGTAAGCTATTCATTTATCACTTGGATACAAACTTTCTGTACTTCTTTGAGGGTTTTGCATGCTTTCACCACTCTTTTAGCTGACACTTATTATTTTTCAACTTGGATATGATTTCTTTTTTCTTCTTGAGGGTCTTGCATGATTTAATTCACTACTTTAGGGGACAAATTCTCAGAAAACAATAACTGAAAATTTCAAATCACTTTTTCTTTCTTTTTTGAAGGGGGGAGGGTGGGAGGATACTATCCTTTAGCTTACCTTTTGTTCCACAGTTAAAATGTATTCTTTGTGTCAATTTTTAATCAGGTCACAAGTTGTTCTCGCATGCTAGAAAACTTTTCACGTTCCTTCTCTATAGTGAAGCTATTTATTTTTTTACTTTGGATATCAATTTTCTACACTTCTTGAGTGTTTTGCATGATTTAACCCACTATTTTAACTTGATTTAACCCACAAGTTCAGCTGGAAAATGCCAGAAAACAATTATTAAAATTTCCGAACGACTTGAAACGTGTCGAAAGATTTTCCTGGTAAATGCATCTGTTGAATGCTACCGTCGGATAGAATATAAGATACCAGCAGAGGGATTAACGTTGATTATGTCAATCAAAGATTAAGTTCAGGGAGCTTTTCACTTGCAAATATTCAACATACGAAGATATGAAAATGAGACGCAAGGATATCGCATATACGGAAGCTGTATTTACGTTTTACAAGCGCGGGAGATGAATAATTGTCACTCGAGGACAGCTACAATTGCGCCTGAGATTTGAGTGGAACATCATGCATCGTCTGGCGATTTTACACGTTGTGCACACGTCACCACGCATTACAGAAGTTTTCGATCATTTTGGCCCACCACAACTGACACCCAGCCCGAGGTCTTCATCATGGAGGACATTGAGCAGATCTAACACAGGCAGATCCTTGATTTCCCATGAGCTCGAGGGTTGTCCCTTCTAGTTGATATGGATACACGCATATTTAGTCGGTATCTGACGACACTCCATCGTGACGCTGTTTTTCTAGATGCTCATGCTCTCTCTCTCTCTCTCTCTCTCTCTCTCTCTCTCTCTCTCTCTCTCTCTCTCTTAATATTTCTCGTTTGGTTAGAAAATAATAAAGGATATCTACACCTATGTCTTCATCTGCGAGTACCCAGATGTGTGCAAAAACTCCAGGCCATTTGATTTATATGATGGACATAACCCAGGACACGAATTGCTTCGAATGTTACAATTCACAAAAGGATATGACACAGCTGGGATACATGATTTAGCCCTTATACTCTTCGTGCCTTCATGTTCCTCTCCCGACTGTCCGTTTCTAGTTAATCGCTTTGATTGGTTTCTCTTGCAAACCAGCTACAACAATTAACGGGTGTCCTGATAACAGAGCAAATGGTGTATTGACGATTTTATTCGTCCCATAACATTTTTTATATGTATCAAGGTTCACACGCATGACTAGCCTCTTCTTACCGACTCAGGGTAGTGAAGAGCAAGACGAACCTTCAATGAGAGTGCTGAAGGAGCAATTGGTAAGTCAAACACGTCTGATAGCAACGTCGCAATCAGACCCGTATACCCCATAGCCAAGTCCCTATCCTCGTTGCATAGACGCCTCGGGAAACTTGCTAATGATCCGGCTGATGTATTTGATGATTGTAGGATCAGGTGATTCCTGTTGAAGCTTCATTAGAATTTGGAAGAGCTCCGGAGTGCGTAGATACTGCCGACAAGGTGCATGTATGCACATATTCCCCAGAGAAAACAGAGCAATCTTCAGGGGAGAATCGTTATTGGCCTCCATTCGTGCAGGAGAGCCCATCGCAGCATTGGAATAATCAGTTATAACCTGAAGAAGGGCCTGAGATACATAAAGATACGATTGCATTAATTCAGATTATGGCTGTAGAAGCGAAAGAGCAAAATTACCACTTTTCAACTATAAACTGAACATACCATGGACATCTCAAGAAAAATTATTCTTTTGTTTGAAGGAAAATACCTGTATGGCACCTTGCGATATAATATCCTCACATAGCCTGCTTGAATTCCGTACAAGATTACTTAATGCTCCAGCTGCGTTCGCCTTTGTCTTCTCTTCCTCATCACCCAACAATAAGTTCGTTAGATGAGGAATGCAGCGCTTCAATTGTTCATACAGATAATCGTTATGATAAGCAGCATTCCCTACCTGCAAACAAAAAATAGAGTTTAATGAATGGTAATAAGATACAAAGTTCAGAGAGAGAGAGAGAGAGAGAGAGAGAGAGAGAGAGAGAGAGAGAGAGAGAGAGAGAGAGAGAGAGAGAGAAAGAAAGAAAGAAAGAAAGAAAGTCATATTAACATCTTCTGGAGGCCAAACTTGGCCTATGAGACAAACCATATAAAAGTGTAGTAACCCTGTGTAGAAGATGAAATGAAATAAAAAGTATATCGCTACGCAAAGCTATATAGGGCTGGAAGAGGCTGGGGAGACGTGGCTCTGACTCTGCAGATAGTGGCCACCTAATACATGGGGGATCCATAATGTGAGTAAAAACACCCTAGCTACTGGTGATGGGTGGAGGTGGTTGTAGTATGTGGTACATCGGTGGTGGTCTGAGTGCCTCCTGAAGGAAGACAACCCAGGGGTTGGTGGTATGCCTATGCTCCATCATGTGGTCGTAGGCTGTCCTGATATGTGAGATATCATCCTGATGTAGTCGTGGTCGACGATATCCTCTCATGCATGGTCAGCACCGTGCTCTCTATGCTGCTGCCTAGTGAAGCGTCAGCCCTATAGATGGACCTCTCTGATGTAGCTCAGCTCGCTGAAAGAACTGGGTAATGGTCTGCTGGGTACTCACCCGTGGCCGATGTGTGGGCTGTAGTGACCGCTCTCGCCTCTCGTATGCTGCTGTGAGAAAGCGCCCCAAGCGTCGCTGGTCTCTCATAGTCATGCATAACTGGAGTGACTCCTCTATCTGGAAGTGTGCTCGTAGGTCTAAGTATGTTGGGCATCTGATAACAAAATGCTCCTCACTCTCCACCTCTGTCTCGCATACTGGGGACCACCTCTCCTCACGGGGGACTCCCCTGGACCGACTCCTCTCAATCTCCTCACGGGGGACTCCCCTGAACCGACCCCTCTCAATCTCAATAGAGAGAGAGAGAGAGAGAGAGAGAGAGAGAGAGAGAGAGAGAGAGAGAGAGAGAGAGAGAGAGAGAGAGAGAGAGAGAGAGAGAGGACTATCACATACAAGGCCAATACAGTCAGAAGCTTTAATCTGTTTTAAAAACACCGAGCTATAGATATTCACACGTGGTGTGAGTCTTCCAACCTATCAATAAAGCATGGAATCCAAACTCTTAAGCTTTCAAAGGTACTTACTCTATATACAGGTCTAAGCCTTGGAGGTATCCAAATGCATGCAAAAATACTGGATAGATTAAAAAGGCATTGTCATGGGCCATGGGTATGTAGATTTCACCTCCTCCAACCAAGAAAAAGAAAGGGTCAGAGAAGCTCGCTGTATGACAGCCAACCAATCTGAAGAGCGATACAAAGGTAGCTACAGCTCAAATTAGAATTGTTTCGCAGCTCTTCTAATGCAAAGATACATCATCTCGTAATGAGCTGATAAAAATCATGAGCAGTAAATAAATCAACATGACATGTATCAGAAACGCTTGTTCCTTTTGAAGGGTTGGTCAATGTTAGGAGACACGAAGAATTTCATTTTAAGTTTTAAATGTGCAAAGATGGAACACACTAGACCTAGACATTTATTAAGATTGTTGTTGAGATTTATTGTTTTTTGCAGTAATGGATAGTAATAAGGAGGAGATAATACTTACAGCAAAACATGCAAATTTCCTTGTACGTCTGTCAGGATCTGCACATCTATCAATGAGAATATTAACAATATCATGTTTCACCTGCGAATATGAAAAAAATAAAAAAAATCAAAATCAAACTAAAATATCAACATAAGCATCATATGACATGAAAATCCAGCAAAGATCTCTAGATGCATGAACAGAAGACCCAGAAGAATACGAATAAGCAGTCTCTAAATATTACAGAGAACTGAGAAAACCAACTTGTTATTATAGATGAGTTTGACATTCAAGATGCCGAAATGAAAAAACAGGTAAAGCAACTTGAACCATAATATGGATGACTATCACATACAAGGCCAATACAGTATGCAACAGCAGACTTATCATTTATAAAAAAAACTCCCCGACTTGATATTCTAATTTCTTCATTGACATTAATTTCAATAATCTAAAAGCTTGGGCAAATTCACCAACCAAAAATATAAAACAACAGCTTCAAACGATCTACAAAACGAGGGCTGCCAATCCATTCCTATTACACCTGCAAAGATGTGCCCATATGTCACCACTCACAACTGCAGACAAGAAACAAAAAAACATCCCTTGTATTTCTTTCTTAGACCTTTGGTGGTCACAGAGCTCGATAGCAGTGCAAGGAACGTGAGGTTCCTTCTTGTTGTGACAGCCCACCTCCACATGCCCACATAATATACACACCAAATTAAAAAAAATTCTCCTTAAAATCATTCAAAACTGATTACACTAAGCATCTATTTATCTATCCGTCCATACATCTACCTACCTACCTCCTGGCTATCTCGTATCTACATAGCTGCCTGCTTACCTATCAATCTATCTAAGCCATCGGATCTATTTTATCCTACGCTATCCATTCTACCCTAAGCCATCATATCCTATCCTCTCTTATGCTAACATATCCTATCCTATCATCTCTCACATTAATCCTATCCTGTGCTATCCCATGCCATGGAATCGTAACCTATTCAATCATATGAAATACTTTTCAATCAAATCATATGCTATCCTCTCCTATCTTATGCCATTGTACACTATGCAATGCTATCCTATCCTATCCCAACCTACCCTATTCCCTCCCGTATCCTGTCCTATCCTTCCCTATACTATCATGTCTTGTCCTATACAACTCTATCCTGCTCTATCATCTAACTTTACCTACTTATCCATCCATCTATGTGTATTTATACATACATACATACACACATACGCACATGCACACACACACACATACATGCATGCATACATACATACATACATACATACATACATACATACACACACAAACACTTGTACACAAACACATGCATGCATGCATACATACATACATACATACATTCATACATGCATGCATTCATGGCGTGCAGACAGACGGACAGACAGAAATATATACATACATACATACACACACACATACATACGTTCACATATATACATATATACAGATTACATACACACACAAAAACACATATATATGTGCATATGTACATGTGTATATCTGCGTACACAAACACACACACACACACACACACACACACACACACACACACACACACACACATACTCCTTTCATTTATGTGTATGCATGTCCCTATTTGTACTAAAATCAATTCATATGCATAGAAAGATGAATATCAAAAGAATGCATACCATATCCTTGTAGAAGTAGGGAGTATGTCGACACATATTCCCAAGTGCATTGCATGCCTTCGATCTCACATTTGCATCAGCATGTGTCAGCAAAGATTTCATGTAAACCACAACATTCGCGTCACCAATAGGCCCATAGAAATCCTGAAAAATCTCTCTCTCTCTCTCTCTCTCTCTCTCTCTCTCTCTCTCTCTCTCTCTCTCTCTCTCTCTCTCTCTCTCTCTCTCTCTCTCTCTCTCTCTCTCTCTCTCTCTCTCTCTCTCTCTCTCTCTCTCTCTCTCAGAGTCCACCATCGATGTACCACATACTACACCCACCTCCACCCATCACCAATAGCTAGGGTGTTGTACTCACATTATGGATACCCCATGTATTAGGTGGCCATTATCTGCAGAGTCAGAGCCACGTCTCCCTAGACTTTGCTAGTCCTACATTGCTTTGTGTAGCGGTATACTTTTTTATTTCATTTCATCTTCTACACAGGGTTACTACACTTGTACATGGTTTTTGTCTCATAGGCCAAGTTTGGCCTCCAGAAGACGTTAATATGACTTTCTTTCTTTCTCTCTCTCTCTCTCTCTCTCTCTCTCTCTCTCTCTCTCTCTCTCTCTCTCTCTCTCTCTCTCTCTCTCTCTCTCTCTCTCTCTCTCTCTCTCTCTCTCACAAAGACAGTCGGATCATCATTGATGGACGGCCCATTGACTAGGGATTCGCGGCCTATGAGACAGCACAGCAGGAGGTGCACATTGCAGTCTGGAACTGCAATGGATCTTTATGGACACATCCAGGGCGCCTCGAGGAGGTGATGGAGGGCAGAGACATTATCTTCTTGACAGAGACACACGAGAGCCCGGGGAGGAGCCTACCGAGGATTGAGGGCTATATGTCGGAGTCAGCTCACTGCCGTCAGATGAGACAGCACACCACACGAGGATCAGGAGGAGTAGCCGTGCTCTATAGACAGTCGTTACAACACAGGGTACAGGTGGTAGCCAGAGACCCAGAGGCACGTTTCATGTGGATACGCTTGCAGCTATCAGAGGAGAGAGCAGCGTACTTCGCCGTATGCTATATTGCACCCATTGGTTCACGCTTCACACATTCCCCTGAGCAGCCATCAGGAGGGGAGGGACCAGACACCACATCGCCATATGTCTGCCTCACTGACACGATTATGGAGTATACCGGGATGGGTGAAGTCTTCCTTGTAGGAGACTTCAATGCCCGCACTCAGAGCCACCAGTGTGATATCTACGACTTTGACGACCCTGAGATGCTTCGTACCATAGAGGACATGCCTACACTCAAAGCCTCAGCCGACACCGCCACACCCACCTTATATGGCCGACACTTACTCCAGATGGGAGAAGCACACAGTCTCGTCATATATAATGGGATGGGGAGCTGGCCCACCTCGCACGGTCTCACCTGCATTCCACCCACGACACCACAGGGGGCAGTGTGGTAGACTATGTTATCGGGCCCCCGGATGCGACACATCTGATCACCTCATTCACTATCCCACCCTTACCGATTGGAGCTGATCACGCATATCTTGCCCTATCCATTCGCGGCTCACCATGCATACCCCACCCCGTTACCACACAGCCACGAGCCCGTACCACCATTCACTTTAGACATGAGCTAGCACATATCTATAGCTCCCATGTTCGAGAGCGCATCTACTCCCTTGATCCCTCTGCCTCCTTGGACACCCTCACCGCCCACTTCTCCTCGATCCTCCATACATCTGCTACTCTCAGCTTCCCATACACCACCCACAGCACTGCACATCCGACACGGTTGGGGCATACACCCCAGAATAGATGGTACGATGAGGAGTGTAGGCGACTATACCGACATCTCAGAGCACAGAGTATCTTGGGATCCATCACAGAGAGGGAGGCACGACGACAGATGCGAGCCCTCACACGCCGGAAGCGGCGAGCTTTCGAGGAGCGACAGGAGGCAGAGTTGATCGACCTTCTCATGAGTAGGGATTGTGCCACCGCGTGGAGGGCACTACGTGAGCCACGTCCACCTACACCCATAGCCGATCCTTCGACTTGGCACACCTACGCCCAGAGGTTATATGACATCCCAGGACAGCCACCATTACCGATTCCTTCCACACCGCGTCCGGTGATATCCACCCTCTTCACAGCAGGCATGGTACGACAGGCCATCCATAGGCTACAGCATGGCCGTTCAGCAGACCACACGGGGATACAAGGAGAGCACTTTATATACGCAGCAGATGTAGTTTCCCACTTGATCACCCATCTCTTCAACCGTGCTTTGGTTGAGGGATTACCCGACTCATGGACTATGCATACCATTACGCCTATCCATAAGTCCGGCAATATGATGGACCCAGGGAACTACAGGACTATTATGATAGGCCATATCCTGGCCAAGATCTATGGGGCAGTACTAGAGCCAGAGCTCAGTACACACGCTGAGGCAGCGGGGATCAGATCACCCGGCCAGGCAGGCTTCCGCCGCACTTTCTCCACCATCGACCACATCTTCGTGCTTCGTTGCTTGATTGAGAGCGCGAAGGCGAGGAAGCAGAGACTATACTGTTGCTTTGTGGATTTCCGCAAAGCCTTCGACATGGCCCCTCGAGAGAGACTACTACGTAGGCTCCAGGAGTTACAGCTTCCATCAGACATGCTATGGGCCATCCACGCTTTGTATGCACGAGTCACAGGCAGGGTACGCTGCCCCGGCGGTCCATCAGACAGCCTTGTTAGCACCATTGGTGTGAAACAAGGTTGCCCCCTCTCACCCACTCTCTTCCGTCTCTACATCGACGAGATCACGGAGTATATATAGCGAGCAGGAGGGAGAGGAGGAGACATCGGAGGTACGCAAGTACATATCCTATTGTATGCTGATGACATTGTCCTGCTCTCAGAGTCACAGGAGGGGTTGCAGTCACATTTACAGGCGCTCGATACCTTTTGCATGGAGAGAGGACTCACAGTGAACCTTGGCAAGACCAAGGTCATGATCTTCCATACCTCCAGGACAGTACGCCATCGCGCCTCTTTCACAGCAGCTGGAGGACAGATAGAGGTAGTGGACTCCTACGTCTACCTAGGTATCACCTTCTCGGGCAGCACAGGGGTATTCTCCATGGCACAGGATGCGAGAGATAGATTGACGCGAGGTTATGCGGCACTTGCAGGATTGGAGAGACGGTGCTTTCAGACACATTTTCAAGAGCCCCGGACTAAGGGGTGGCTCTTTGACACTCTAGTGACACCCGCATTGATGTACGCAGCAGCAGTATGGGCACCAGGGATCACAGAGGCGATGTGGACGCAGATTGAGAGGCCCCAGATCACCATGATATCACGCTTGCTGCGCAGCAAGCCCTCCGTTCCACATGACATTATACGAGCTTAGCTTGGCACACCACCGATGCTAGTGGAGGCCCTCTTCCAGTTGGTGACCTTTATACTGAGAGTCAGAGAGCTCCCCACTAGCCGACTCACCAGGCTTGCATTTGAGAGCTCTAGACATTTGGCAGAGACAGGGCATGAGAGAGTATGGTATGCACAGACTTACCGATGGTTAGCAGACCATGGCATGAGCATTACGGATCTCCCCCCTTTTCAGTATGACCTCTCTTCCCCCCACATTACCCTCTCTCGTTCGGAGAGGAATAGGATCATCCGTCAGGACCTACTACAGATACACGTCAGGGAGACATGGATAGCACCACGGGAGCCTCTTCCCACAAAGAGGCAACACTACAGAGAGCACTTCCTAACTGTGACAGCGGATGGTTTCATTCAGAGACCACGATACATGGATACATATATGGCACCAGCTGAGAGAGTGGCCATTGGGCAGCTCAGAGTATCATCACACCAGCTCGAGATTGAGATTGGGCGAGCCACACATACCCCCAGGGATGAGCGATTATGCAGGATATGTAGAGAGGAGGTGGAGGACGAGGAGCACTACACATGTAGATGTCAGGCATATGAGGACATCAGAGACCGCTACCCACAGCTCTTCAGGGGGCCTAGAGAGATCAGGGCTTTATTGGGGACAGAGGACCAGCGCCCTCTAGGTCGTTTCCTAGTAGAGCTCCAGCACCACCGCGCATCACTCCTCCAGCAGCAGATGGAGATACACCTGGCCCCCCCCCCCCCCCCCCTCAGACTCATATTACAGATTTTTTCAGACCCACATACACTTGAGGGCCAAGCTCGATGCGGGGTGTCACATTACACAGAGCAGAGGAGCTTAGACGACAGCGTCGACGACCGAGACCCCTTGTCCGGAGAGCTCGTCCACATCAGAGAGAGATTCAGGCGATTCACGCACGCCATGACATGGAGATACAGAGACGTCAGCAGCGCACCCCTATCAATTTGGACGCCTAGAGCATTTTGAGGATCGCCATGATGCCTTACCCACCGATGCATTATATCCTACACCCACTCCAGGCATTTAGGGGGTTGTGACACCATCGAGCCTCCCCTCCCTATGCATATCATGTTTGTATCTCACCCATTGAGCATATAGAGTGCATACCCATAGCACCCCACACCCTTGATGCCAGCTACTATCCCTCCTTTTATACCCGTTTGTAGTACTCACACTTTATTTTCGTTTTGGATCACAGTGGATTGGATCATACTGATGTATATGTTTTGTCTCATAGGCCGATTTTGGCCTCTAATAGACGTTAAAAAGTCTTTCTTTCTTTCTTTCTCTCTCTCTCTCTCTCTCTCTCTCTCTCTCTCTCTCTCTCTCTCTCTCTCTCTCTCTCTCTCTCTCTCTCTCTCTCTCTGACCTCACCAAAATGCAAGTCACACAAAGGCGTGCGTGTATGCCTAGGGTGCATCAAGCCCGCAAAGAGGGCAAACGGGCATCCTAAAGAGATGGTCGAGTCATCATAGATGGCAAGGTCATCGCATAGGGACTCGCGGCCCGTGGGACACGAGAAGTGATCCACTTGGCTGCCTAGAACTACAACGGAGACCTATGGACACACCCAGAGAGACTCGAGGAGGTGATGAGAAGCCACGACATCATCCTACTTAGAGAGACATATGAGAGTCCTGAGAGAACATGGATTCGAGTGGGAGTCTCTACACCCAAGATGCACAGGATAGCACACATCCAGCGGATCAGGAGGGGTGGTCATACTTTCTAGACAAGGACTACACAGTAGATTACAAATCATGGCCCGCGACCCACATGCCCCATACATGTGGACCCACCTTCACCTATCACGTGACAGTTTCATCTACATAGCCATATGCCATTTCATCCCCACAGGCTCTTGTTTCGCCTCCACTGAGCATGAGTCTTCATCGGGGGAGACCTCACCTTATGCATGTCTATCAAATGAGATGATGGAGTACTCCACGCTTGGTGAAGTTTTCTTCATGGGAGACTTGCACACTCGCACACGCAGTGAGGAGTGTGAGACATATGACAAGGAGGATCCATAGGCACTACATACCCTACAAGAGGAGACTATCATGAGACACTCTGCAGATAGAGTTCCCATCATTTATAACGGGCTTTGAGCACCGTGTTGTCATTTTATAACGGGATGGCTCTGTGGCCTACTTCAAGAGGCTTGACTTGCATACCACATGGATATGTTGGGGGAGGAAGGAGCACAATTGACTATATCTTGGGATCTAGGGAGGCCACCCACCTCATTACATCACTTACCATCTTGCCCATACCCATGAAATGTCGATCAAACATACCTCTCCCTTTCCATCATTGGAGATTGAACCCCACATAGACCTATCACATGTAGCCCACACACCACCATTCACTTCACACGTGAGCTGGCTCCTCTATACAAACCTGACGTGGAGTGTGGCCTATACCTACTACACCCATCGACCCACCTCCCAATTCTCACCTCACATATCTCATCCATCTTACACACCTAAGCTATTAGCTCCTTCCCACACAACACTCACACAGGACGTACAGCTCCCTCTAGGACTAGAGCCCATAACAGTTGGTATGATGATAAGTGCAGAGCACTTTATAGATATCTACATGCGCGACGCGCCTTCGGAGAGATTAAAAAGGGAGAGAGGCAAGTAGACTGATGAAGGCACTGACCCATCGAAAGCAACGGGCATTCGAGGAGGCACAAGAGCTCGAGTTATAACGTGCATGGATAGTGCGACAATATGGGGCGCTCTCTGAGAGCCTTGTCCGACTACACCCATTGAGGACCCACACATCTGGTGTGATTATGTAGCGCTATTATATGATGTGCCTCGACAGCCACCCATTCCACAGCCACTCGAGCCTCGACCCACACACTCCTCTTTCTTTACTACAACGATGGTGGAGAGGGCCATATGCCATATGCAGCAAAGGCAAGCTATCAACCATATTGGATTACAGAGCGAGCATCTCATCTACGCAACCTCCACTATAGCCCCATTGATTGCATATGTCTTCAATGGGGCTATAGGGGAGGGTTTCCAAGAGGAGTGGACAGAGCATACTATCGTGTCTATCCACATATCTCGTGATGCTCTAGATCCAAGGACCTATCGGACTATCATGATTGGGCACACAATGGCCAAGTTATATGGACCAGTTCTTGAGGTAGAGCTTAGCTTATATGCAAAGGCAGAGGGCCATCGAGCACCACACCAGGCAAGGTTCAGACAAGCTTTTTTCCACTATCAACCATAACTTCATCCTGCATTGTCTCATTGATGGGGAAAAGGCAAGGAAGAAAAGGCTTTATTGTTGCTTTGTGGACTTCTGCAAGGCTTTTGATACAATTCCACGTGAGACGCTATTCCAGTGCCTACTGAGCCTTGGGATCCCGACAGATATGATATGGGACATCTACACTCTCTACGAGAAGGTGTTTGGTCAAGTCCGATGCCCTCGAAGTTTATTAGAGCCCATTGCTAGCACCATTGGTGTTAAGCAAGGTTGTTTACCCTCTTCAACACTTTCTGGGCTTTACATTGATGAGATCTCCCACTACATACCATGAGCAAGCAAGGAGGGGAGCGACCTGGGAGGTGCTCTAGTTCACATTCTTTTATATGTTGACGATATTGTTTTGATTTCACAAACCCGTGAGGGGCTTCAACGCCACCTCCGAGCCTTGGATGACTTTTACACATAAAGGATTGGTTGTGAACCTTGGCAAGACGAAGGTCATGATCTTCCGCACATCTAGTGCACAGAGGGGTGCAGCCATCGTCACCGTAGAAGAAGGGCAAGTCGAGATGGTTACTTCATACGCCTACTTGGGAAGTTACTTTCACTAGTCTCCCAAGACCTTTCACCATGAGGCAGGAAGCAATTGACAGACTCACCCGAGGGTATGCAACCTTGGCCATGCTAGAGCGGAGGTGCCACCAAGCACACTTCCACAAACCCCCCATGAAGGGGTGGCTTTTCGACACAATGCTCACCCTTGCCTTGATGTATTGAGCAAAAGTATGGGCACAAGGCTTGACAGTCGATCAATGGACACAAATTGAGAGGCCGGCGGCCGCAGGTATGTATGATCTCACGCTTGTTCCAAAGCAAGCAAACCATACCACATGACATCATCCGAGCAGAGCTCTCTGCACCACCCATGGTCCTCGAGGCACTATTCCAAACACTGAGCTTCATTCAAAGGGTGAGGGAGTTTCCACACGATAGTCTCTGTCGTAGAGCTTTTGAGGCAACTATACAGTTATCTCAGAGTGGGCATGATAGAGCTTGGTAATCAGGGGTCACAACTTGGTTCACGACACATGGACTCGATATGGAGTCTACCACCTTTTTAGTACGACTCTGACTCACCTTACTATCACCTCTCTCAGAGCCAGAGGAATCTAGTGCGGAGACAAGACCTATGGAGGCCCTACTTCACGAGAGTATGGAGATCACCCAGTTTAGAGGGGAGGATGTCAAACTAAAGAGACACTTTTCTCATCATTATGTCTGATGGATTCATACATGATACGGGGGATCTAGGCCTTGTATGAGAGAGTATCGGGTAGAGTCCGATGGCAAGCAGCCTATCTGATCCACTTGCTAGCACCACCAGGGTGAAGCAAGTATGCCCTCTCTCACGCACCCTGTTTGGTCTATACATTGAAGAGATAGCAGACTTCATACAACAACAGAGAGGGGAAGGCATTGAGGTACGAGGGACCACGGTCCACATTCTTTTATATGCAAATGATATTGTGCTAGTTTCAGAGTTTGCAGAGGTCTAGAGCATCACCTACATGGCCTAGATGATTTCTGCACACATAAGAGGGCTATCAGTGAACCTTGGTAAAACCAAGGTTCTGATCTTCCATACATGAGCATAGGTAAGGAGGCACAACTCTTTCATAAGAGCAGGCAGACCCATCGAGGTAGTCGGATCATATGTTTACTTGGGAGTGACATTCACAGAAGACTATGGGGTTTTCTCCATGTCTACGGCAGCCTGGGATCGCATCACATGAGGATATGCAGCATTAACTATGATCGAAGGTGAGTGCCACCAAGCATATTTTCAAGAGCCCCGAACCAAGGAGTGGCTCTTTGACACTTTGGTTACCCCAGTACTCATGTATGGAGAAGCCATATGGGGATTGGGGTTAGCCGCATCAACATGGACAGCATTTGAGAGACGGGAGATTCTCATGATTACCAGACTCATTCACAGCAAATCCTCGGTCACCCATGATATCTTCAGGGTAGAACTTGTTGCACCACCTATGTTAGTAGAGGCACTCTTCCAAACACTACGCCATTACATAAGATCCGGAGCATGGGAACAGAGAGCATCACTTACACAGCTTTCCAGCCATCACGCGACATGGCGCTAGCAGAAGATGACTCTTAATGGTACATGCACACACGAGATTGGCTAGCCCATCATGGATTTGACATAGACATATTACCACAAGTACAATACGACTCCCACACCCCTACCTATTCGCTCTCCCTCCAGGAGAGGAATAGGATCATTGGCCAGGAGATATGGCATATATACATAAAGAGGACATGGATCAGCGTGAGGGATACATGCCACCGAAAATGCTCCACTACTGTGAGCATTTTCTATGGATCTTAGACCAGGGCTTCATTGATACTCCATGCTACATGGAGACATACCTACCACACCACCTTTGAGTTGTCATTGGGCAGCTTCGAGTTTCATCACATAAACTTGAGATCGAGAGGGGTTGGGTCAAGCGAGTCCCTCGAGAGGAGAGGTGGTGCCCATTATGCCATACAGAGATAGAGACTCAGGAGCACTTGGTTACCATATGCCCAAGATACTTAGACCTACGAGCACACTTCGAGAGAGAGAGAGAGGGGTCACTCCATATGTGCATGACCACTAGAGACCAGCGGAAGATGGGATGCTTCCTCAAGGTGGCATATGAGAGACGGGAGCAGATGCTACAGCCCACACATGAGACACAAGTGAGTACCCAACAAACTATCACTCAGCTCTTTCAACCACATCAAACGGACCCGCCTCCCAAAGATATAAGGCTCACACTCGAGCAAGCAATGATAGAGAGAGTGTGACACCGACCATGTATGGTTGGGTACCCATGACCAAGACTGCACCAAGAGGATATTTCACGCTTCAAAAAAGCCTACGACCACATGATGGAGCACAGGTGAACCACCACCACGGTCACACCGCCGTGGATGTACCACATACTTCACCCACCTCCACCCATCATATGCAATTAGCCTTTAGGGTATACACATCCCCTCCCCCCGAATGGGTTCCCCCATGTACATGGTGGTCACTATCTACAAAGTCAGAGCCGCGCTCCCCCATGCACCACTACATTATCTTCATTACCCCCTCATTGCCAAGTACACTATCCTTTGTTTTTTTCAACCTTTTTCAGACTAGATACTTTTGTGTAGCTAGTATTTTTCCTTTTTTTGTTGGAGTTTGATGTCTGCACAAGCATGTGAACAGCATAAGGAAGAAGAAAAAGCTTGGAGCACAACACACAATACTGAATGTATTGCCAAGTGAATGTACAAAGATAAGTGACCCATTAGGGTTACAGGCGTATACACAAGCCACGGAGAAAACCTCCTAAAGAGGGAAAAAAGTGCCATGATGGTCCTAAGTGTGTTCACACACATCACTACCGAAATATATCAACAAATCCCCCCTAGGAGTGATACGGTGAACAAGGAGTTGTCATTTATCTATAAAGAACTGCCAAGCTGTGTGGAATCAAACCACAAAAGGAAGTAAGCCCAAAGCTTTGAGGAAAGCTTCAAACTTCTCCCTAAGTAGAGCCTTTGTCAAAAGGTGTGCAACGTTCTCCTGTGTCGGCACATATGTAAAACTGATCTCTCGAGCAGAGAACCTCTCCTTGACGTAATGATAGTGCACCTCAATGTGCTTAGTGCGAGCATGGAACACACGGTTCCTCGCAACTACTAATGCGCTCTAGCTGTCAGTGAAGATAGTGGTGGGAAAAGACTCACTAACACCCAAATCAGCCATAAGGTGTCTTAGCCACACACACTCAACGGTTGCTGTGAAAGCTTCCCTATACTTAACCTAGAAGGACACACCAGTGTCATAGCAACAAGACAAGTCACAATAAACAAAAGTACGTAAATCTAAGAGTAGTGATCCCCCTTTGGGATAGAACAATCCAACTAGTTGGGTACCACTCAAGTAGTGAAAGATTCCCTTAACCGCATGCCAATGTTTGATACCTGGGCAATGCATAAACCTACTCATTTGTGAGATAGCAAACTGAATATCAATCCGACTTATGCATAAATAAAACAAGCACCCAACAACTTGCTCATAGAGAACATCATCAAATGCATCTCCATCATCATGAACACTCAACCCTAAGCATCATGAACACTCAATCGCAAACTTGTTTCCATAGGAGCGGCAATAAGTTTGTAGCCTTCAAGACCAAAATGCTACAATAATGTGCAAATATATTTTGCTTGACACAAAACTATTCCGCCATTAGCTTGCATAAACTGAATGCTCAAATAATGATGCAAATACTCCAAATCTGACATCTCAAATGACGCATGCAAATCAGCCTTAAAATTAGCAATATACTTCTCATTACGACTAGTGAGCAGCATGTCCCCAATATAGACAACAATGATCAAAAGCACATTATTTGCATGCTTAACATATAAAGTGCTCTCAGTTGAAGTATTTTCAAAACCATGTGCAATCAAGTAAACATGTATTTTTTCATACCAAGCATGTCATGCTTACTTCAATCCAATGTTGCTACTGACGTTTTTCTGACTACTAACTTCTAACGTCTAATCCACCTCTGACAAGTACGGTAAAACATTTCTAACGTTTCCCGATGTGGCTTTTTTTCTTAAATAAAAAAACATATATTTATACTATTTTTGCATACACATTACAAGGTTCAATAAAATAAACATTTTCAAAACATATTCATAGACAAAGAGAATAGAAAACATCATTGTGACATAACATTAATACGCAAAATACATGTCGTACGTTTAGCGTGTAGCCAAAAAGACTAATAACTAGTATGCAAAAACTTTGAAGATAGTAAATCCATCATCAACCATGATCAAGCTAAATATCCTCTTCCTCTACATCGTCATCATGAGCATCATCATCATCCTCATCATCATCATGAGCATCATCATCATGAGCATCATCATCATGTGCAAAAAGTATTGGTATTCTAAGGTCTGGATACCATATGTTGAAAGTGGGGTGGGCCACAATAATAACTAAATCACAAGTTTACAAGATCTTCCCACAGATGGACCTTGACATACACACCTTAATACTTAAAAGAAGATGAGTGAGAGATAGAGAGAGAATAGGCAAGATTTCAAGTGTAAGGGTAAGCTATGAGGCTCACCTACACTATCTTATATATGAATATCAAATTACAATGTGTGTATATGATACAAACTGACAATATTTGTATCTAGGCAGAAATAGGAACTAGATACAAGAGATTGTTTGCCTAAAAGATATGAAGAGTGTCTCTCTGAGAATATGGAGAATATGAACGATTAAGAGCTGTTTTATAGAAAACTCAAATTCTGATCAACCTAAATCAGAAATGAGTGACCTAGCAAGTATGAATGGAAATAGACGTGCTACTCACAGTAACTCAGCAAGTGATGCTCATGGTAAGCTAGAAGTTTCTCCTCCAGATAATCACCAAGATGTAGACCATAACTCCTCCAAGAGTGTGAGAACTCCTCCTCCAAGATAGAGCACCTCCTAGTGCTCACCTCCTCAAGAGTATGTGAACACTCTCCCTCCAAGAAGACCTCCTCCTTGTGTTGAGCTAGAAGCTTGATCTTGCTCCTAGAGATGATAATACATAATGAGCCAAGCCTCTTCTTTTATAGTTGAGAATACCTCTTGAAAAGCACTTTCGAAAAGCAATAAGTCTCCATGCAAAGGCTACGCTCAAAGAAGATATCGCCAAACTTGAAAAGCAATGTATAATAAGAAAAAACAACGAAGGCCCTTGCGTTACACCATGAATTATTGACTAATTCTTGCTTTAATAAAAAAAAGCAGCATCATGGATCGAACTTAGGTCCTTAATTTGAGAGAAGTTTCTCTTATCCGTGGCGCCCAACCTCGTTTTGCTTAAAGAATACATTATATGACAATCCATTGAGGACCATTTGAACATTGGTTCCAACAAAAAGGGGATCATCACCTATCAATGTGAGTCTCTCAAGTATACGAGTAGTAGAGGCAAGTATAT